>CANNZV010000330.1:50537-407309 GCA_947561585.1 Caprella mutica | reverse complement strand
CTACTTAAATTTAATTCTTTTATTAATGGTTACTTTATGATTTTTTTTTCCTATTAATACCGAAATCTAATTTTTGCAGCGAGAATGCTTCTATCGTTAGACTGAATCTCTTCATGGGATCTAAAGATTCAACTGTAATAAATGAAATACCAGCATTTCCTGTGAGTAAGGATAGCTATATTTCAAATTAAAGCTATAGTGTAACGTGATTGTCATCATAGATTAGTAACTAGTAATTTCGAATAGAAAGATTGGTTCATGGTCTGTGTTAACGACCACTTTCCTAGTACTAGCAATGTTACCTTATTAAAACTATTCAATATTTTGTCGCATACGTTACAGTGGACGACCCTCATCTCAAAATTGGGTTGTAAGTTATTAACTATATTAGGTACTACCAAAGAAAAGAGTCTCCAAATTATAGTAAATAAATAGAGAAGTATGGTAAGTTTGGAATTCATTGACGTGAACTTGATCCAGATCTCCAGAAACGATGTAAACAAATGAAGTCACACAGAGTACTCTCAACTAATATAAGTATTATTAGGTGAATATTTTATGTGAATAGAGTGTAGAACGTGATAAAAACAATTTTATGTAAGTTAATTTTCATGAAAATGCACATTTAACTGAATTTTTTATTTTAAAACAAATGGAAAATATTTTGTGTAACGTCGATCATAATAATTTCGAATGTTCCAATATTGTACTTGGTATACCTTTCTATTTATTTACTATGCTCCGAATGGTGCTAATTTCTCAAAACACTTTTTTAATTGTCTATTATCTTAAAATTTTATAAATTTCTCATAGTGCACTCTGGTTAATTCTAAAATATCTAAAAGGATTACAATTAGTAAAGTTTCTTTTTGGATATGTGAAATTCGTTCAAAAATCATTATGGATACTCTTTTCTTAGAAGAGTGTCCATTTTTTTTGCATATTGTTATATTTAATAGGGTAGATTTAACAATTCCATAGGTACAAAACGTTTTTCTGTTCCACCATGTTTTCACTTACGGTTCAGTAATTTAAACTTACAGTGGACAACCCTCATCTCTAACATGGGTGGTACCTTGGGTCTCTTCGTCGGTCTCTCGCTCATCAGTCTGATGGAGATGGCAGATTTCCTGGTGGATGTTATCCTGATCCTCATATCACCAGATCTGTACGATAGAACTCACAGCAACAAGTCTGCCAAGGTTTCCACTAGCAATGACAAGAAGAGGAAAACCCGTTTGCTCAAAAAGTAAAATAAAAAGAAATTTCATTATCAATCGCCATTTGAATTTCTATCGTTACTGATGGGAAAAGTGTGCTATTTTTATTTAAAAACTGTATGAATTTTATTATTAGAAATCAATCTAGGGTTGTGACAATATGCTTTTTAAATCATAGATTCGCTAATATAGAACGATTCAATAGTGTATAATTTTCTAAGTCTACACTATTTATGGGATATATGAAAGTATATTGACACATCACGAGTAATCACAACATTAATCATGATTTTTCTTTCTACAGTTGGAGCTGAAGTTGATCTCAACAGGACAAGACAATCTTTGACAAGATTTCATATCAGGATTCACCGCTAAATCACAAATATCTATTCCTACTACAATTGAGTTGTAAACACCCATATAACTAATCACCCCATGGATATACATATTATTGTTTCAACATATCGGTAAAAGATGTATAGTATGAACGCTTACAAAATGTAGACTACAACATTTTGTACCTACAACAGTAAGCATTCCTTATTGGAACACAGGGAGATATTAATGAAAGTTTTTTCATGAATAGGGTTTTATCTGAATGTTTAGGAACTGTACATCAAAATATATCGCATATTGACGGTTATTATTTTCCAATACTCTGAAAATTGCTGGTTAGTTTTTCTTCTCAAATGTTTCAGGAAAAGAATAAATTTTCACAATAATCTTCCTTTGTGATTATTAGACCAGAAAATATGTGTAGTTTTGTTTTAACGAACATGTCTCATGGAAGCAGAAAAGCTATCCTAGTATATGCTTAATCCATGCTCTGAGCAGGATGGAGTGGTGGAAGAGAACCCCCTCTCTGAATAGAACCCCAAACTAGTTATTTTGTGATCAGGCTGAAGAATGTTCTTTTTGTCCGAAGTCTTTATGGATAGCTACATACTATCTCACTGTTAAAAAAGAAATTATTCCCGTATCTGGTACCTACTCGTAGTTCGTTAATTTGTGTTAACAATATGTAGTGTGCCAATTTAAATTTACTAGTTTTTGAAACATAATGTTGTTGGACGATCGCATTTTTTTTCAATATGTTCAGTGTATTAAAAGAGTTGACAACTCCTCAGAATAATGCTGGTTGGTCAGTTTTAGCTTATTGGAATGTATTTCAATGGATTCCTGACCACAGAAAATGTATTCCTAGCACTTTAATCGAAGTCCTAAGTCATTAAGAAGAGGAAATATTTGGAAATAAAAGTATTATAGCGGCCATTTTTGGATAATGGCTGCCATTTCGGCTATTTAGTCAGGTGTAGCTTATTGAAATGTGTTTAATTGGTTTCCTGTTCCCAGAATATGTATGTTTGTCACTTAAATTCAAAAACCTATGTCATTTAGAAGTAGAAATATTGGGAAGTATCGGGTTTAATTATGGCGACCATTTTAAAAAATGGCCGCCATGGAACCTTCCACCACTAGGATTCCTTAAGAGTTTTTATATGTTATAGTAGACACCTTCATGAACATAAAACAGTTGAAACAAATTCTGTTGCAATATGTCCGAAGTCATATCAAATAATGCCTGTTCTAATACTATAGAATGTAATATATAGACAAGAGAGCATTAGAATCGAACTCTACTGCCAATACTAAAGTATTTAATCTTATTTAAATGACCAACCATTTTAACCCTAATGAGTTTGACTGTCGGAATCAACGGAAAAGTTTTACTATGTGTTTTAAAATCATATGTCTTATTTATAAACCTACGGTACTGTATTTTTTAAAAGTTGTTAGTATATATACTAAACTAATGTGTACCAGATTTCAAGTAAATATATTTAGTATATAAGGAGAACTAAATAAATAGGTATGTAAGACATTGGCAACTGAGTGAGCTGAACTATGATTGGGTGGAGTGTGAACCAATCACAGCTCGCGCATGTGTCTGTCTTCCATGAAAACGTGGACAAATTCGTGCGTATTGGTTAACCAAACTGTATTAAAGTACGATTAATTCCATAATTTACGTGATTTACGCTGATTTATGTCGATACGTGAATGTTTTTTTCACTTTTAGGTACAAAAATATATTTGGTATTTATGCAAGAACAAAGTCAAAAAAGGCCAGTAAAT
This sequence comes from Caprella mutica, assembly GCA_947561585.1. NCBI lineage: Eukaryota > Metazoa > Arthropoda > Malacostraca > Amphipoda > Caprellidae > Caprella > Caprella mutica. The sequence continues at coordinate 403,953 of CANNZV010000330.1, read as the reverse complement.
TTGAAAGAATGACATGAAAGATATAAAATTATTTTTAAAAGATGTGCCTAAAAATCGCACGTCAAACTCATAAGAGTTAATTCATATTTCATTGATATAGTAAATGCAATAAACTGGAATACAGTACACTGCCTCCTATTGGTGATCATACTGATAATAATATTTTACCTAATTCATATTTAATCTCTCCTGTAACGTCATATGAACTAATCAATATTATCCATGCTCTCGGGAATATCACTTATGGTCCTTTATAGCTTTATCGTCAAAGATTATGGAAATTTAAATACATTAATTGCCATTGCCTCTATACTATCCAGTAAAATTAATGGTTCAATTGAACAAGGTATTTTGCCTCATAATATTTTTGAGACGTGCAAGCGTCACTCCTCAAATCGGGCTCATAAAAGATATATCTTCGAGGAGTATATTTATTGTTGGGTCGCAAATATATCTTTGTAAAATTAGTATATCAAAGGGTGCCTAAATATGATTTGGTAATAGCATGAGTACTACAGATTACTTACTGAAAGTTATTGATCATATTTATAAGCAATTCAATGAAAAAAAGCATGCTGTTGTTGGTATTAGTTCTTTTTCTAAAGCTTAAGGCTCAGTTTCACATGAGATTCTACTTGATAAATTGTTATGTATGAAGTACTTGGATTGGAACTTCCCTGGTTCAGAATCTATCTTGAACTGTGTGACATAAGTCACACAGGGATCGGTTCTGGATTATTTTCAAAGTGTTTCATGAACACTTCAAAGTAATTTAAATTAATTTGCAGATGATAGCACAATGTTTTATTTATTTCAGATTGAATAAGTTAGCAATAAATGATTATTTGAGAAATGATGTATTTATAAAGCAAAAGCGTGCAGTTCGCATTGTCAGTGGTAGTCACTATCCTGCTCACACTAACCCGATATTTGATGAACTAAAAATTTTGACATTGAACAATATATTCAAATATAAAATAGGTATATATTTTTACAAAACTATGCACATTGATAACTATGATCCCATCCTTCTTAACAACCATTAATACTAATAGTCACGCTCATAATACTAGGAATAATTCTGAAATCACTCTTCTTTTGTACAAGAGATCCAAGTCTCAGAACTGCATTTTTTATATAGGATGTAAAGTGTGGAATGAGATTGATAGTGATGTAAAAGGCGCCAATTTTCATAATGGTTTCAAATATATATTTAAACATTTCCTCCTTAACAATCAAGTATAATCACATATTACCATTTTTAGTATTATATTTTGTAGATTGTCACATTGATCGAGTTATATATATCTATTTTTTTTCACACAACATTTAATGTAGGTAGGTAGAGTTTCTATTTCTATACTTTATTTCCATTTTTTCCTGTGTACTTTCCTACGGGTGACATCCAAGGGCTGTATCCTGATATGCTGTCTGTGGTGAATGAAAGGAAGAAAGGTGTCGTCCCTTGTGCTCCGAACTGTTGAAAATTTGGATTATGTGTTATCGTTTTTTTTCATATCTACCATGCTCCTCATTTTTAACGCTACTTGCAGCTTTGGAAAATAGCGTTAGGGTTATGTTCTTTAAGTACGTAGCTCAAAATTTTTGTAGGTGAGCTTCATTTACTATCACCTCTTTTTCCTCTTCTTTTTCTATTTTCTTTCTGAAAGATTTTCTGCTTTCGTGTGCATTGTCTCCAATTGTAGTTGGAAATCATTGAACCACTTTCCTTTTTGACTGCTTCTTCCAGTCCCTTGTTTTAAATTTATTTTTCACGACAGCGATATGATATTAATTTTGTTCCGAAAGAAAAAAATATATTAACCCATACTGTCGTTGAATACTGTGCACTTTAAAATTATGTAGATTTTATATTTCCTATATTTCCATTTTCTTCTTTTTTCTTTTTCGATTGAATTAAAATATTAAAGTAAACCTTTTTCATATTCGATATAATGTAGGTAGATATTTTTCATTTTAACTTTTTTTTTATGTAGGTTGCCCAAGAAGCTTCTGCTTAAAAAGGGCCTTAAATGTGTCTCTGTAATAGTGTTAGTTTAGTATTATTGTATCAAAATATTATTGTATTAATATTGTTGTATATTCTAATTGTAAGGAAACATTTTTGTGAAAATAAAAATATAAAAATAAATATCAATAAAACAAAATATATGATTTTCTCATATAGAAAAAAAATTCTATTGCTGATGTGTAAATGTATATTGATTTTATTGAAAGAGGCACAAAAATCAGGTTCCTTGGCATCGTAGTGGATAGTAATTTGGCATTTGAGAGTCACATTTATGGTATATTTACTAAAATACGATTTAAATATTTGATTTGTTGAAAACTATGACTTGCCGCAAGCAAGTGGAGTGCCGACTGAAACACGCACAATTCGGCAGTGTGAAAGTAACCGGCACAGTGTGCGAACTGAATCAGCTCTTAGGAATCACTGATTAGTGAAATAGAGATTAAGTGTTAGTTAAGTGCTAGTGCATTGTGAACTATCAGTGATGTAAAGAATAATAATTTAGTGCTAGAGTGTATTGTGAACAATGAAAGTTTAACGTGTTGTGTTAGTGTCATATACGTGATTCCTGTAGTGTACCATAAAGTGATACAGTGCCACGCTTAAATTAGCGTCAGGGATGGTAATTAGGGTAGGGGAGGAAAGTGTACGAATGCAGCTGCTGCTTGTACAGTATTAGGTAAGTTATACTGTAAGTTGCTGTTCATTCAGATACAATTTCTAAAAACATTTGTATTCTGTTTAGGGTTAACTTTTTATTGCCCAATAGGGGCTCGGGTAACATTTTCTTCTCTATTGTTCATCCAATATGCTTACAACTCATAGGGTTAATCGGCACCCTTCAAGTATCGGCACCAACCCATAAAATCCAAAAATAATAAGATTCCATCAATCATTTACCCTGGCACATCACTACTTGCAATTGGATTTTGCTTCAGCCAAATACAGGAAAAAGAAAACTAATTAAAACTTAGGTACCATTTCACACAACTGAATGTGCTGATTCAATCATTTTTGAATATATATGAGGATTTTTGTGAGTTTTTCTATAAAATCAATAATCACCATCAAGAAGTAAAACATCTAATATTCATCTTTCCAATAATCTGCAAGGTTTAATTTTCCCATATCTGTTGCATTTTTATATTATTCCAAGATATGGTGGTGGCTTAAGGTATACTGATTATTGGGGTATTTACCCTACTACGGTATTGAATTATTTGGAGGAGTGGCACGATATCTGACTCAAAAGCTATTTATTTTCCTAAAGAAAGAGTAATAAGGTTTACGATTGGAATCGGATTACGTAATCACTCAAACAATTATTTTATAAGTGATAAAATATTAAAGTTGTATGATTTATACAAACTGAAGCTGGTCAATTACATTTGTAAAGTTGTCAATGTGAACAGAAATCGTTCACACGACCATAATACCAGACATATAGTATCCAACATGCAGTACTTTTTTTCAGAAGTGCGAAGCCAGTGAAATGTTTTTGTTTAAAAGGACATTAAATTCTGCGATGCAATTAGTGAATTGTGTGTAATTGGTTGAATTATTGTAGAGTAGTTAATAGGATAGTATAGGATCATATTGTTAATTCTTATTCAGTTTAGAATCTATTAGCGTTTATTTCTTAAATTAGTTCATTATTTCAATTTGTTGCATATCTGTGATAAAAAGTATATTGTAGTGCAATTTTTTCATGTTAAAAAGACATTTTCTTTTATTTTTTTGCCACTGACATGTAAACTTTCTTAGGCTGAAATTTTCCAAAACTATTTTTACGTTAAATCTTTTTGTGAGAACTAGGTGGTACCAGAACACTTACTTCAATTGTGTGAAATTTTAGTTGCATAAAAAAAGATCAGTCTCAGTGAGTGAAAGTTTTTTTCCTGAATCTAAGACTCTCACATGTATTTCACTTCAGGGTAGTATTATCGGTCCAATTTCATATTTGATTTGTATTAATGTCCTGTTTAACGGACATTATTACAACGTTTAACGTCCTGCTGAGTTCACGCATTTTGCTGATGATGCTACGCTGACATTAAGTGATCATGTCTATGACGCCAAGGTATAGGAGACGAGTTCAAATCTTTTGCTTGTTCATAAAGGGATATTAAATAATTTCCTGATGCTTAATGCAGATAAGATCTGTGTAATATTTTTCACTAAATTTTCTGCATTAATGAGCTCGTCACCAAATAGCGGTTGGATTACAAACAGAGTCTATATTTTATTTCAGAAATTTTTAAGAAGAGATAAAACTCAGAATTCACATATTGGGTAATGATAGACCTGAATGTGCGATATATTTTGATATACAGTTCCTTAAATTATTGGGCTCAACGATCTTGTTTAACTAACAGATTTCCATTATTATCTACCTGTGTTACAATATGGTATTTATTATTTTAGCTGTTTGAAATTTGTCCCCACTCCAAACTTTGACTACTCGAGCTTTCATAATTATACTATCTTTAGTTTAACGGTATGCTGAAGCCTTATTGCTCGTTTACGACATCTACGTCACAACTCAAAAAACTGTTTTTTCGAGGTTATCCATACACAATTATACATATTCATCTTCAAACTCTGTTTTTTAGTGGTAAAAGTGTCATAATTGTAGCTCAAAAGTTGACCTCTAGAGAGGGTGTGAAGACGTTTCGTCGACAAAAAATTACATCGATAGCTAGGTGGTTACGTCGATAGGACGTTTCGTTGACAAGACATTTCGTTGATTTTGAAACTCTAAACATAAATGGTCGTTATGTAGTTTGTTTATTTTGCACATTTCATAAGTTTTTAATGAACTGGCAGGGGGGAGGGGTCTGGGGGCGGCACGCTCCTTGTTAATATTCCCTTTAAGAAAATTAGTCAACATAAAAACCAATTGACGTAATATCCTGTAAACAAAATTTTCTTTCGACATAACGTCTATTAACCTTACAGAGGCAAAATATCTTACGACATAACATAGGTAGAAGTCATAATTAGAAAAAAGACCCTCTCGAGCAAAAAAAAAAACGACATGAAAATCGATATTTCCGACTTAGATATTACACCAATTAAAAAGCGCAATTGCTTCTTATAGCCTTAAAATTCATACTCCTCCCTGATTATTAGAGAAAACAATGAAATCATTTTATTTTTTTCAATCTAAAACTATTGCTTTTCCAGCGGACAATTTTGGCACTTGAGCTATTTTTAGCCTCTCATCAGATGGGTCAGTTTTTCACGTGGGAGGGTTTTAATAATATTTTGATGTAATTATTTCTACTTCTATAACCTTCAGAGAAGCCTATTTGATATTTCAAGAAATATTCCTCCGATGGTGTTTTTTTTTCATTTACTCTATTGAGAGCGTTTTAATTTATTAAAATAGTTCTTTTGAAATATAGATATTTTTCAGATATGACTACGTTGTAGAAAATGAACGATAAATGGAAATGCATGCGGTGATTCGTTATCTGAGTGTTTTTCACTCAATAGAAGTAGGAATAAATATAGTAGAAGTAAGAATAAATATTTGTGATAGTGTAGCAGTGGATCACGATAGGAAATCTTGTCATAAGATTATCTTGTCCTTGCCATTATTTCTCTTTTGACTTCAGTTTCAACTGTAGAAAGAAAAATTATGATTAATATTGGTGACCGGTCCAGGGTTTTGATAATGGGCTTTTAAAATCATAGATCCCGAAATTATTATAGATGGAGACAATTAAACAGTTAAAATAAAACCCTTACGTACATTTTTTCAGTTTGTTTGTTAATAGTAATTTCTCCATGCTTACAATTACTTTTTGAGCATACGGGTCTTCCCCTTTTTGTGACTGCTGGTGGAAACCTTGGTAGGGTTGTTGCTGTGAGTTCTATCGTACAGTTCTGGTGATAGGATGATCAGAAAAACATCCAACAGGAAATCTGCCACCTCCATCAGACTGATGAGTGAGAGACCAACGAAGAGACCCAAGTTGCCTCCCATGTTCGAGACGAGGGTTGCCCACTGTACGTTTAAATTACAGAACCGTACATGAACGAATAAAAAAACAGACAAACTTCGTGCCTAAGAGATTGTTAAAAGTAACCATATATGGATATATGTACTGAAATAAAATCTTTTCAATTTTCTCATAGACTCGTATGTACCTAGTGTAATTAAGAAGTAACCTAGATCGACCTACGTTAACACCTACTTTCTGACTAATATGACGTTATCCATGACTTCTGAGCAGTGGTTCTTAAAGTAGGGTGCCCGGCACCCTTTGGGTGTATATTATGTAAATGATACACACATTATCTTTATTTTATTTTGCATTATAAATTCTCACATCATACAAAATTAGAAACCAAATAGATTATAATTTCAGCATTTTAATTTATTTAAATGCAATACAATGCTCAGCAGGTGTCTTAAATTAGTAAAGCAAGGGATGTGCTAGAAAAAATAATCGAAGTACCACTGTTTTTAGTGCATTCTTTTAAAATATAACTACTTTTACTTACAGGATAGGCTGGCATTTCCCTTATTATAGTAGAGTCCGTAGATCCCATGAAGAGGTTCAGTCTAACTATGGAAGCATTATCGCTGCAAAAATTAACTTCAGTATTCATAGAAATCAAAAACACAAAAGAACCAGTATCAAATACAGTCAATTTAAGTAGTTACAATTTGGACACTGTTAGTAAAATATAGGGACACAGTATGTACCCACAACAGAGTGAATAGTTAAATCTTTAAAAAAAACACACAAAGCCTCACCATTCACCTAAAGTTCAATATCAAAACAAGAATATTAGAATGGTGACTTACTTTGGAAAAATACAGTTATCCGATATCGTTCATGGGTAAATATAAATGTTTTTTCCCCCATTTATTATTGAAGGATCATCGCAAACAGCAAACACAAATTTATCCTATTCGATATCTTATTGTCTCTGTAAGACCACTTTTACGACATAGAAAAACAGTAATGTATTATATATGGTGACATCTAGTAGATATCAATCCGATATCTGTTTCTACCGCTAAAAGCATCATATCATGTTTTGCTGATAACAATACCAGTAACATCAGCATCTGAGAGAAAGATGAATTACGTTATCCACTATCGCCTAATTTTGTATCTATTATGTTTTGAAACGATACCCTGGTGCATCTTATCAATGTAGGTAAAAAATTCTTTCTCAAATTTGAATTGCCCGTTCTTAATTTATTACATATTGTCAATGTATATCAATTTGTTTTATGATGCATATTGTTATGTACAAATGAAATAGGAAAATATGAAACAATAATTTTATACACTGTAAGTTATCTTTGGCATAATTAGAGTAAGTTTCAAGTTGTAGGATGGTTCCACATTTTCAGATCCGTAAAAAAATTAGTTAATAATTATCGTTTATCATTCATTATAATTAGTGCGTGAAGAAATAAAGTAGGAGAAAGTAAATGTAGGGATAACTGGCCGAAATTGCAAGGACAGTCTAAAATAACCCTTTTCTCAGTGTCGCGTAATTTACGTAACCTACTATCAGTTTCTATGAGATATCGGCTACTGTGTTTCTCTTCAGTATATTCCTTATATTTAATTTTAAAGAACATTCTACATCTTTTTCTCACCTGCATAGATCTGAACCAGTGTTTGTTTTCTTGATGTTACGAGTTATGGACAAGAAACCGTTATTTTGTTTCGTCGATGTGATTCGTGTATCGTACTCTGTTCGACTAAAATAAAATATATAATTATATATGCTTTTAAAATATTCCCAATTCCTTTTCAAATCATATAAATTTTCGTTGTGTACTCTTATGAATTTAAAATATTTACAAGAATTACAAATTAGTAAAGTATTTTTTTCGATTCGATTTTTTCAAAATTTTCAGAGTGGTACTCACGAACATTTCTCCAAACAGTAGCAGTGTTCATCTAGGTATCTGCTGTTGTATACTTCTTTAACTGCTGTTATACAAGTGTCTGAAGGATAAAGTTATCAAGATTTTCATTCTACGATCTCTATATTACACACATAAGTATATATGAGTCAGTCTACTTTATTTTGGAACATATAGTCTATTTCTTGCGGAAAACCCATTCAGTTCTTAGACCTAAAATGTTAAAAATAGAAACAGGTTCCTGACGATGTGATGAGGAAAATACGAACAGGCTTTTTGATTAAATCGACGTAATTTCAATAGCAGTTCATTGTAAAGGGGTGTTTACACGGGCACACAAGTGTGTCACTGCTGTGTGTTCAGAGGTTTCGCCACACACTTTTCTGAATGTGGCACACAAATAGGGGGATCGCTCCGGGAGCGAATGCATGTGTGCCACTGCTGTGTGCCAGAGCAATATTCAGTAAAATTTCTGAGTTATGAAGTACTACGTTATGAAGCACTCTAGTAATGAAGGACCTGAGTTGTGAAATGCACCTGAGTTATGAAGTATTTTCTATGTTTAAATTATAGAAAATGATTTACGTCATGAATTTTATATGTCTTGCCTGAAAATATAATATCATTAGGAAATTATAAAAGGTCTTGATGAATATTATTGTTCATTTTTTTGTACTTTTCATCAATAAAAATCCTTATCTTTATCCCTATTTCGTCCTAGTTATCCCTCAAAGACTATAGTTTTATCCAAGATTTCAATCATAGAAAACTATCATGGTCCATAAGCTGTAAAGTGGCTCTGAGTTATGAAGAAACTAATACTTCATAACTCAAGAGTTTCGCTGTATATGGTCGGACGGGGTATCACTGTGCACAATTCCGCAAACTCTGTATTCACTCAAAAACTAAAGGTACTAGAGAAACTCTTTTTCCTGTGATGAATTGGTCATGAATGAGGATGCTTCTCAACCAGTTTCGAAATAATAGCTAAATAAATAAAATACTTATTGGTAATTTTTTGTGCACAACACTTTTAGTGAGTGCATAGGGGTATCACTGCGCACATGAAGGGGTATTACTGCGCAGTGCATAAATACAGCACTTCTCCCCCTCACCTAAATACCTCTTGTCCCCAATTTAATGCTCCTCCTCCCCCCTATCTAAACCCTCTTCTTTCCCCATCTAAATATCCCTCTTCTCCCATCTTATTCCCCCTCTCTTCCCATCTAAATCCCCTTCTCCTATCATTCTAATCACACTCTCTCATCATCGAAATCTCCCTCTCTTCCCATCTAAATCCCCCTCTTCTCCATCTATTTCCCTCTCTCCCCATCTATTTTTCCTCTCCTACATCTAAATCCTCCTCCCCCTCATCTAAACGTCTGTGTTCCCCTCTCTACATGCCCTCTCCCCAATGACTTTTATGACTTTTATAGTAGAAATATTTAATTCAATAACAATATTACAGAGTCAGAATATAATGAAACTCCTGAGTTATGAAGTAGTAGTCCCTTCATAACTCAGAGCCACTTATCGGATGAACAAAGTTTTCTATGATTAAAATCTTAGAAAACTATGGTTATTGAGGGATAACTATGACGCAATTCTTGACGTATATCATTACTTTCGCCAATTAGCAGAAGGTTATATTCTAACCGGCATTTTTTTCTATAATTTAAACAAAGGAAATACTTCATAACCCAAGTACATTTAATAATCCTTCATTTATTCTCGATTGCTACTTAAATCAGAAGCTTTACTCTATTACCTAAGTATTATATTATTAAATTAAATAATTAAACTGTATTTATAACATCTACGATAAGATATTAGTCACTAACACTTATCGAAACTGAACAACAGGTAACTGAGTGACACTCAGTAGTGCGAGTACGAACTCTTTACTGGTAAAACAGTGCCACACATTGCGTTTGAGAAGCGATTTGGGCACACAGCAGTGGCACACTTGTGTGCCCGTTAAGGTGAATACAAAAAAAGCTTACATGACGTCAGTTGGGAGTTGTTACACAAATTCATGCTATCATTTCCAAAGATAGAGGAGTGCAGATAGTCATTCTTACAATGACACAGCTCTCTGAAGAGTCTCTCATAGCATACCTGGTAACATAACTGAAACGAAAAAATTGAGGTTAACCCCTTTATCTTTTTAACCTTACGTATTTTGAAAATAGTGGAAAGATTATAGAATAGCCTTCAAATTCTAAAAAAGACTAAAAGTCCTGAAAAGTAAATTAATTCGTCTCTGCATGAAGCTACAAATAATATTGCACTTAACATCAACTCTTACGGCGAAGAGCATTCATGCAATAGCTACTTGGTCAATATAAATTATGACAATTGAATAACATCTAAAATGAAGAGGTAAACTAATCGGTGTAAGGTTCATTCTAGCATCAATTTCAAAATGAATTCAGAACTTAATTAGATTTATCAAGAAATTTCTTGAATTATTGAATTCAATTGTCTGAACCATGTAATGTAGATGATTTTGAGGATTTTTCTGTTTACTGGGCGCATTTGAAAATGATAAAATTTAGTTAGAATAAATACAGAATTGGTTAATTAAACAATGTAATCAGAAAAGTTCATTTTCCTGTGTGCTTATGAAAATAAAATAATACTATACAGATAACAACAATTTTATATTTCATGGGCGCATTTGAATATGAAATAATATCCATCTCTTTGAACAGATCAGTGTTATGGCGATCTGGAAACAGATCTGTTGAATAATGGGGAAAGTTCTTATTTATCGGACAGTTTCACATTTTCGATCATATATGGATTATATTTTTATTTGTTATTTTAATTATAATATTTTTTTTAATGTTTCTCCAAATCCACTTCAGATTACCATCAAAGAAAGGTGTTCTCATAAAGCATTATTATACCTGCATTATTTTCATTATTTTCAAATGCTCCCAGCAAACAGAAAAGATCCGACCTTGAATCTGAAGTCTAAAACATTGAAAGAATATTTAAAAGTTTTTAAATGTTGAAATATCGAAATTAGTTTGTTTTTGAAGAGTCTACGTTTTACTTTTCATAAATTTTCTTTGAAGAACCAAGTATTCATCATGTACACTTATTCATTTATATTAAAGTATACACAACATAGTATATAATTATAAAAGCCTAATCAATTTAGAGTAATTATCCATTTGACATAATTTCATTAGACAACTGAATGGCAGATCGAGTAAAGAGACTATCTTACATTTGTGAGTAAAGGAGCAATGTGGTAGATAGCTTCTTTAATTGATCATCTTTAAGATGTTCCTTTACCAGATATGACTAAGAAAATAATTCTTAAAATGTTAGGTTGACCCTAACCTATTTGTCCTGCAACTGTCCAAAAGACAAATTTTCAAATATTAGCATATTTTCAACAATTGATAAACAAATTACATCAAGGGTGTAGTTGTAGATTCCATATCTAGTGCTAGGTTTATCGGAGTCCACGCAATTGATGTACGGATCACCAGGCAGTTTGTGCTTCGTCTGTGGATGTGAGTTAGGCAATAAGTGTCATGTTATAGGTCGCCTCCACTCTATTTTTTTATTTCTCTATTCATTAGAACTGAGGTTACTGATTATAAAACTGCAAACCATTTCAAATTTGGTTCTATAGTTTTATTATTATAATATGTGATTTAAGATTTTTTTCCGTTCTTTCTACTACCCCTTTGAATTTCAAGCAAAGAAAAGCTTGCATGTGCGGTAGGCTAACTAGATCCGACTTATTCAAAACAATAACAAAGCTGATTCCAAGATAATGGATTCATATAAAGAATCCAAGTGCCTAATTAAGTATTTCTTACTAATAGTTTTCATATATCATAACATTTTTCAAATCTAGAGAACTATTGATTTTAGTTTTTTAAAACACTGTATTTGAATAGGTATGTTACCGTATGTACTATGTATATACAAACCAACATACCTTATCAACTAGGTGGATTTTTTCTTCTAATGAATCTCAGAATGAAAAAAAGCGAAATGTGAATATTTCTTATATAATTAATTGCGAACACAATACTTGGTCGAGTTAAATTCTGCTTATTGTTATATGTTATATAACCTAGTTCTACAAATTTAAAGCAATTCTAGATTTTTCTAATTAAGATTGGAGAGGACCTTCAAGGTCCCAAATATGGAACACTCAAAATAGTCGGAAAGTGGGAGTTAAAATAGGTCATGACCTATTCTGAACTTTTTTAATCTGCTGTGTTAGCAAAAAGCTCATTGATATTTATAAAACTGAACAACGAAAAAATCGAATAGTATTCCTATTTTACACACTGATATAATATTATAATAAAATGATTCCATACCAACCGTTAAAATGGCTATCGAGTGAGACATTCCTGGTGCCAAGTCAAACCCTTTTTCTGAAGGAGAGGGAGCTTCCCACGGGTCATGCAGGGTCACTCTCAGTCCTATGTCGGGTGAGAGGAGAGTAACGTAACCCTCACTGTTCAGGTTGAAAGTAACCCGCAAACCATTCTGATTAAAACAGGAAACACTTATTGTGATTTATCTGTTTTTATTATTCTTATTCCTACTAACCTAGATTCAAAAGTTTGGTCACTAACCTAGCCGCTGGTGCGTCAGAACCAACACTCACTAAAACTCTTATAAGATCTTAACGAATTGACTTTTTATTATTTTTCCTTCATAATAACCTTCTTTTAATATTTATACATGCATTGGTAAACGCTGATGAATAATTTTCCACTTTAAAAATAAAAGTTGCAAGTAAAGATAAGAAACGATTATTTCTTAGATACTATTCTTAGCCAATCAGTACGAAGCTTGGTGCGCTCATTTATTTTGGCACATTTCGCTAAGCCGACAAGGTTTGTAGTTAGCTAACTGATTATAAGAAGACATTCAAACATTTCATGCCTGGAGAGAGCTCTGATATATTTCTAATATATTTGGATAAATGCTCATACTATGAGTATCTTACTATTCATTACCTTCGTTTTTATCTAATCTTATATAAATATGTGTAAAGGTAAAGGACATGAAAAGACAGCTTCTTAATCGGTACGAAATAAAGTTATTATTATATTTTTCCATGAGGACTGGTCCGTCAGAAACAGTGGCTAGGTAATTAGGGTTAACGAAATGATCTGCTGAAGTAATTGAAGAGAAGCAATAATTTATATTTAGATGCATTTTAGTTACGCAGATCTTAGAAAATATCATTAATTCTTGCTAGTTAGATTCGACTATATCTCAAGCTTGTACAAACTTAAATGTATTTATTCATCACTATTACCTTAAATAAATCAAAGAATACCTTTGGTCCAACCGTGTAGGACTTTTCAGGTTTGAAATGTTCTCGTCTGTACGCATAGGTTGTACTTGCTCCTGGTATTTTGACAAAAGGACTGTTGAAAGTGTAGCAAATTCCAAAACTTTGGATATAACTAGAATAGAAATCCCTGAAAAGATATATTCAGTTGTTTTACATTTCCTAGTCTTATTTAACTTCGTATCAATTAATTTCGATGAATCTATATTGATAAAATGAAGATTCAGTGAGAAAAATATAATTGAAATTGAAATTTTATTATTTTTGTATTGAAATTCTAGAATTTTTTATTCTGTATAGTAACAAAATTTAGAGTTCAATTGAAATAATGTCATGAGAAATAGGACAAGAAAACGTAAACTTGCTTGTAACTGCAGTGTTTCCCGTTCATGCTGCACGACTCAATGACTTTTTTAGGGTTCCTCACATTCTTCCCATGAAAGATGGTACTAGGCGGGGCGAATCTATCTTGACTCAGCAAGTCACTCAGGTCAGTCGTCTTGCTCAGCTGAATCATTTTCTTCACCATTTTTCTACTTACATGATCTCCAAACTGTAGAATGATGACTTCTGAAGAATAAGCAGAGTTCCAAGAGATAAGGCGAGTTCCAAGTTATCGACCGACTCAACACTATCAATTACAGGATGTCCCACAATTATACCCATGTTAGAGCTAATAGAGCTCTAACATTTTATAACTGTCAGAGCAAACGATAGAGCTAATAACTGTTATTCTTCTTATTTTTTCAAATTTGAGAAGAAAAGACCATAACAACAATAAATTGACAATCAGATGAATTTAAAATCCTTTCGACAAAAAGTGGAAAAAAATTAACGAAATCTTTCAAAACGGTGCAAGCCAAATATCTCACGAGTTTCACGTCAACAGTTATCCCCAGCAATTTGTGTAGCTATCGTCTTCGAATGGGTTCACAAATTTAAAGCCAAAGAATCAGTCAGCAACATCAATAAGATGGTTGACACACCCAAATCTGGCAGGAAGTTGACTGTAAGATCTCCTGACTGTGTTTCTGTGAAAAATTTTGTTGGAAATAGTCTGAAAAAGACCATCCGAAGACGAAGCCAAGAGCTGGGCGGGTATTTCACGTTCATCAGTACTAAGAATTTTGTTTAAGGATCATCATAATTACCCATACAGGATACAATCATACATATCATATACACTCTCACACCAGCTGACATGGCAAAACGTGTCTAGACGTGCCGTGTCGGTGGTTCGAGGACAAAATCGAAGAGGATCCTGACTCTAACAAAATCTCTTGCCACTTTCACACGGTGCACCGACAGTTGGGCCAATGACAATTGGGCCCACGACAATTGGGCCCCAAAACAATTAAGCCCAGAAAAAAATTGGGCAGATGACACAATATCATTGAAAATATTATCTTTGGAATATTCTCTATATATATATTTAAATTTTTTAATTTGATTCATATACTTGATAAGGTATATATTAGCAATCCCCTTAATTCACATTTGGATGCTAATCTCATGTTTCAAAGTAATGAAAACTTTGAAATATTTAAATAAGTCATATTTTTTTAAATCATGTCATGTGGTTCCAAAGTGAAGTGAACATCGTCTGACAAAGACATAAATTTGGTAAAAATTGGTATATTTTAAAGGTTAAACGTTACATTGAACAGTTTTTTGAATGAAATGAGATTATGAGAATACATTTTGTAATAATAATTCATAAACCTCTTCAATATAGAACACTGAACAGCATTAAATAATTCACGTTAACTACATTCTTATTTTCTATTGTTTCTTCATCTAAAATAACTACATTCTTATTTTCAATTGGTTACATCCTAACTCATTTAACTCACAAGAGTTCACTATACAGGGTGGCGCAAAATATAAGGAAACTCTTTTTCAAATTTGTTTATTTCACAAATTATCAAAGCTAGAAATGTTCTAAAAACACAGTTTTATTTGTTTGCTTTTCTTGCATCTATCTTGATAATCTGTTAAGAGTTACGACGAAAAAATTTAACATCTTACAGCGAATTAAAAAAAGGTAAATAAAAAGGGCTTGCGCGAGCACGAACTATATGAAAAAAATCATAAGAGGTATAACTCATTTCATATGGATGTAAAAACATTAAATTCTACTATTTTTTGTAACAAAAAAAAAAAAAAACTAATAATTACCTTTTGAAAGTTGTTTTTTGAAGGTAAAATTGTTATCCTTATAAAATCATCTCGCCGTTAATTTGTATATCCTATTCGAAACCCTCAAAATGCAGCTTTCAAAAGAATAAAGAGTTTTTGTTGTGACAATTTTTTTTGATTACTGTGAGTTTTACGCAGGTTCAACCACATTTTGAACAACGCTTTCTGGAAAGATTTCCAACAACTATAAAACCGTATTGAAAAATGTTAATAAGTTCAAAACTAAAGAAACCACCTTCAATTTGAATAAAAAGTGATCATGTCGCAGGAGAAAAGAATGAACACATGAAAACTATAATCTTTTTCATGAACAGCATATTGAGAATACAAAAATATCAATCAGAAGGTAAATATTAGATATCATTTAAGACACATTTCACTAAATTGTTAAACACGATTTTAGATATCATCCTTTAAAGATGCATGCAAGGCTCGAACTCTTAGAACTGATTTACCGCACCGTCTAAATTTTGCAAAATGGTTTCTGCAAAGAAATGCACATTTTGTAGAAGATATCGTGTTTGGTGATGAAGATGTATTTCAATGAATGAAAGAGTCAATAACAATAACGTTAATTGAATGAAAAATTATAGGATTTATTTTTTACTACTACCTAATGGAAATAAATTATTTCTATTATGATTTTTTTTGTTTATTTCGTACTCGCGCAAGCCCTTTTTACCTACTTTTTTCTTAATTCGCTGTAGGATGTTTAATTTTTTCGTAACTCTCAACAAATTATTAAGGTAGATGCAGAAAAAGTAAACGAATCAAACACTGTTTTGAGAAAAGTTTTAGCTTTGATAGTCTGTAAAATAAACTAGTTATAAAATGGGTTTCCTTTTTTTTTTTTGCGCCACCCTGTATAGAGGTATTGTAACTAGGAAATTTATTGCTTACATGACCTATCTCAGAACAGAAAATTGTTGTAGTATAAAAGAATAATAGTATTTATTCACGAAAAGAATATGTTCTATTAAAAAATATATATTTTTCATAACGAAAATATTTTTGTCATCTAAGGAATATTTTTTATTTTAAATATGCTAAAGACTATATTTATATGCAAAACGCATAATGTCACAAACCTAGTTATTACAGTAGCAAGGGTATTTAATTAAGTTAATACAGTAAAATCTGAAGAAAAAAATTGAAAATTATATAATTGTCTCGGGGCCCAATTGTCGTGGGCCCAATTGTCTTGGGGTCTGTCCGGGGCCCAATTGTCTTGGGCCCAATTTTTGGCGGGCCCAATTGTCCTGGGACAAACTGTCGGTCCACGTTTTCACACTGTCATAAGATCTTGCAGTCAGCTTTGCCAGAATTGGGTGTGTCTACGTTCTTGTTGATGCTGTTGAATATTCCTTTACTTTTAAATTTCTGTTCAAAAAACTAAATTCAAGTATTTGGAATAATTTAGCCAACAAATATGTAGTAACGTAAAGTATTTATTGCATTCTTGTCGAAGACAGTTCAATAATTATTCGTTGCTATGGTCCCTTCTTTGCAAATTTAATTAAAAAAAACATGTATTCAATATTGGCAGAGATATTAGCAATAACATGGGTTGCAATTATTGTGGGACACCCTGATTATAGGAAAAAATAGATTATACATATTATTTGAGTTCGTATTTATGATACCTGCAGGTTTCCAAGATAAAAATCAAATTATCTTGTTAAATTATATTTTCACTTACATAACAGATAATGTAGAACTGTTAGATTTAACCTGTAAATAGTTGGATCCCGATTGGGTGTTTCCAAAAAGTTGAAATTCTTTCTTAATTCGTCTCAGCAATACCATATTTATAGTCATTTATATCTCTTCTTTTCTTTTAATCGGCTCAAGTGCTTATAATGAATCCGTACCTTCATACTTGTAGATTTTTTCTGGATTTGTCGCACATGGAATTGTTCCATATCCTTTTCGAGTTGGATCCGGCTTAAATTCAGGTGCTGTAAATATTTTAACGAAGGATATACAGTTTAAGAAATTAGAAATATTTGCGCATAGATTCACACAAAAATTGCCACAAAAGTTAGAAGCTAAGTTTTTCTTTTGAGTTCGAGTCATGTTGCCAAATTTGATATTATTCTCCAAATAAAAGTGTGTTCTTTTTTTATTTTTTGAAAATTATATAGTGTGAAATATTTTCAGAACTTCACAAACATATGATCAATATATCCAAATATCAAATCAGTGCTTTGACATACAATAACTTTATTTCAATCAATACTTTGGTCAGATGTAAATATGGTCACTGAACCACTTAATTTGATCGTGACTTACAATGAGTGATGTTGAAATAATATCCGTGGCTATCCAAATAGACGATCTTCTTACAGAGATAGATGTACCCTACTGTCCCTTCTTTGAAGTCCTCTATAAATAAGGAAATCATCAAATAATTATAATGAAATTGCAGAAAAATCTTAAGGTTTTTTTTTATTCGGAGATTCATGTGAGGTAGGTTGTTTTCCATGTGAGAATTTTTATTGAAGTTAGGAATTCCATGATAGTTCATTCAAATTTTCAAAATGATAATGAACAGTGTTGTTTCCTTTAGATCCTGTATATACAGTATATGTTAAAAACCTTTTCAAAATATCTGAATACTTGAAATCCTTCTATTCTTAGTAGGTTAAGATGCAAAATGTCTCCTAGAGATGTTGTACTAACTGTTTTCACATTTAGAGGTATTGCCTAGAGTTAATCCGTAGTATCTTAGCGTTAGGGTTTTATCTTGGTCATCCGTATCTGCAATGTGTACAAGGAACTGGAAGATGAAGCTGCACTTTATCCTGTCGATGAACACTTCCGTATCCATTATTTTTTCCTGCTTTGAACCTGTTTCGGTAGAAGTTGTCACTTATAAAGCAAATACAAATATAATAATTTTGAAATTAAGTCAAGAACTTTATTCTAATTATTTTTTCGTTTTGGAACTACTCTGTATATTTGAATAAGTGTAATCAGATCAAAATAATAATGCTGAGATAACGATCAAACACCAAAATATTTACTTCCTGCCTTTGGAGTAGGAGCTACTTGATCAGGGTCAGGATTCATTTCATAGTAGTCTTCGTCATACTGCAATGATCCGTTGTGGTTTTCAAAATCCATTTCATCGTAGTCACGAAAGATCATGAAACCTAGTCTTTTGCTGAAATCATTTATCTTCTTGCAGCTCGGGTCGACAGAATGGCAATATTCTGCAGTTTGGATTAATCTCTTTAGATTCAATGAATTCGAATATTTGAGGTATTAAATTTTAACAACTTACCTAATTCTTCGTCTTCTGAGAGCTCATTAGGCTGACAATCTGAAAATATTCAAATTTTTAGATGAATAACCATTCAAATATTCATACAAACAATTAAGGTCGGATTATATGACCCAGTTTATTCAGATATAGACTATGAAAGTACGCTTTCGAAGCTCAAAAATATCGGGAGAATTTTTTTTGGTTTAAAAACAGAAAACATACTATACAAATCATCTCACTCAGTTGGCTCTGTTGTTCTTGGATGGATATGAAAGAACCGTAAGTTTCATCATTCTTCAGATTATCTTTAGTGTTCAGTGGATTGAGATTGCACAGTGTAACTGCTGGGAAATCCATAGGCTCTGAAGTGTGTTTGATCTGAAAATGAATTCAAATTTGTCTGGAATAACAATTTCCTCAATTAACTAAAAATATTAAAGAGTGGTTGAAGAAGTATTTCAGTGAATCACCTTGATAGAAGTCAGTGTTGAATATTTTTTGTATTCTATTATCATGGAATGACATTGAAAAAGAGCAAATCCGAAGAACAACCAGAAAATCACGAACCAGAAAAACTTCCGCAGTGGATGCTTGTTGCTGAAGTTAAATATTTTTATATTAAACTAATTAGGTGTACTAAAACAAATTGAATATTTTTAAATTAATTAAGTATCCCATTGCAATAATCTTGTTTAATCTAAGGTGAAGCAGGTAAATTCTGGCACTCTAACTTAATCCTCAAATCACAAAAAAACGAATAAAAATCATTGCTTCAAAACATACATTATATTAACAAACTATAAGAAACGTTGCGCTTGATACAAATCCAGTTCAGCAAGATTTAGAGACTCTTTCTGGTGAAGAGTTGCTCAAAGTTAGAAAGAGTCGGAATTTAGCTGATTAATATTATGAACTCCCGTTAAATAGGAATACATATTCAATTTATTCATATCTCAATCTCTACAAGTTGGTTTAGATCTAAGTTCATTTTTTCATAAGAATGAAGTGTATGCCTTATAATTTATTAAAATAAGTATATCCCAAGCTGCAAACGCCTTTCCATTCATACTGAAATGAAACCAGTTCATTATTTAAAGATTGATTGAGTGCACCATTCGTATCCTTTTGATGGCAGAGTCGCCAGTAGAAGTAGGAATGGAAACTGTATCTCATGAGGATAAACGATTTCATATTTATAATAATTTAGGACACTTACTCATAAATCCTGAAGGGCCCGTGTACAGTGAAGGTCTCCAAAAAGTTTTTGGTTCTTTCTTTGAGTTTGTAGTACCTAGTGTGTTTCATTCGTTCCTCTTTCTCCATGGGATTTTGTAACCATTTGTTGTCCATTCTCGTCTTTTATTTTCTTTTATCCTTAGAGCCTTTAATTCAAATATTTAACTTATGACTAGTACAATATTGTTCACTGAAACTAGATTGGTAATGATATAAATATGGAGGAGCCATAAATATTACAAGAATATGATTTCATCATTAGTTTCTGCTAACAGACACTCATTAGTACTCGGATATTGGTCATTAACATGAATCATGAACCAATTAAAGGGGATCGTTCAGTGCATTTGCTAGCTACCAGTAATACTGGTCCGATTGAGCTGAGATTTTGATGGAGTGAAATGCTCAAAATCTTTGAAGTTGGTCGTTTAATTTTTTCACTTTGGGGTCACCCTCCACGAGAAATCTAATTGCTCAATGGAGGCTGGTCCTACAGAAAACATTATGGAAGGTAATCTGTTTAGCTCGGAATTCCTAAGAATATAAAGAAGCCCTTTCTTTTAATTTCGATCTCAATATTATTTTTTTCCATTTTTGAATTTTTTTTCATTATTTATCTTCTTACATTTATTTTGTTTTCTTTTTGAAATAGGCACACACCCTATCTTTCACTCCCCTACATTATCCAATCCCTCCCACACTGACTTATAGTTGTCACATCGAAATGAAACTTTGTGTAAGTTTTCTTTTGAATGCTTACTAGGGAACTAAAGTATAAAAAAACGGTAAAAATTGCATAAAAACACTGAACGATCCCCTTAACCTTAAATGTCAACTTCATTCTAATATTTTTATTTCTCTATTCACTAGATCTTAGGTTACTGAAAATAAAACTGCAAACCATTTCCAACTAGGTTATATCTACTTATTATAATATGTAATTTAAATTATTCTCTGCCCTCATATTTTTTAAACTGACTAATCAAAAGAAAAAAAGAGTGTGGTACTTCTGAATAACTCAAAATTATGAAAAATTTGATAATCATATCATAATGAGCTACCTATACCGCTACCATAAAAAAACATTAGGTCCCTTAAAAGTGTTCTTAGATATCTAATTACCATACGATGATACGAGATAGAGTTTCTCTTTCTTGCTCTTCTATGGGATATAATAGAAAATCGGACAGTGAACAATGTGAATATTTCCTACTTAATTAATTACGAAGCGAACATTTGATCGATTTCTGTTCTTTCATCTATGATCAGTTGATCACCCTAAATACTAGTGCACACTACTAGGTACAGCTTGTAATTGTCTGTTTGTTGGTTGGTTGTTTGAGAGTAATATATGTTGAGCTTTAATAATTCCATGATAGGATTGTTTAGATTTCGGTAATTGTTAGGATTCAGAAATCCGGATAATCTATAGTCGTTAAAACCAAAAATTCCGAAAAAAAAATCGAAGAACCGAAAAACCGGAAAAAGCAAAATATATGGAAGATCGAAATATCCGGAAAACTGAAATATAGTAGAATACGGAAAAAACGAAAAATACGGAACCCCAAAAAATCAGGAAAAATGAAATACGGGGAAGACCGAAAAATATAGAAAAATGAATAATCTAGAAAAACCAGAAAATCAAGAAGACCGGAAAATTGGAAAACCGAACAATTCAGAAGAAAATAAAAATAAGAAAACCAGCAAAATTCCAATAAAAAAAATGGGGATAACAGATAAACTACAAAAAGCAAGTAATATCTAGATAACTAAAATACCCAGGTACTCACATCTATTAAATATTCTGTCAATCTTGATAACTATTTTTTTTTAAATCAAGCCCGTCAATCTTGATAACTGAAATTCGGATAACAGAAAAATAACAGTTCTAGACAATAAAGAAATCCGAGTAATTTTAAAAAATTTGGATAACTTTTTAAATAAAAAAATTGTAGTCAGTTCTTTAGTTGGGTAACTCTTGACAGTTTGTTTCAAGCACCCTGTTCATACTCACTTCCAGAGCACTGCAACCCTATCATCTCTCTTCCTTTTCTTACAATAAAGAACTTTCCCAGCTTATGTACCTTAAACAAATTAATGATTTTAGCAGTTATTTATCTTGCAAAGTAAATATTATTATTGACTTCAATAACATCACCAATTTAATGATATTAGCGGTTGTTTGTTTATTTGACTTATTTTCCGTGTAAACAATCTTCAAAGATATGGCTTCTATTGTTCTCATAATCATTATTATAATTAATAGTTATACTTAGTTCCACCAATCTTAATATATTGTTTGAAACTGTTTGTCTGAATTGTGTTTATTTCTTTAATTTATTAATTTTAACGATTCAAATATTGCAAAACTCTCTACAGGTTACTGGGCACATTTAAATTCTGGGAAAATGGAATTGAATGTCCTGAATTGCAAAGTAATTAGCCTCTATACAAGATGATACTAATAATATTCCACTAGGGATGAACTCTTATGGTGAAGAACATTCATACAATATCTATTTACAGTCAATACAAATAATATTCCACTAGGGATGAACTCTTACGGTGAAGAACATTCATACAATATATATTTGCAGTCAATACAAATAATATTACACTAGGGATGAACTCTTACGGTGAAGAACATTCATACAATATCTATTTGCAGTCAATACAAATAATATTACACTAGGGATGAACTCTTACGGTGAAGAACATTCATACAATATCTATTTACAGTCAATACAAATAATATTCCACTAGGGATGAACTCTTACGGTGAAGAACATTCATACAATATCTATTTACAGTCAATACAAATAATATTCCACTAGGGATGAACTCTTACGGTGAAGAACATTCATACAATATCTATTTACAGTCAATACAAATAATATTCTACTAGGGATGAACTCTTATGGTGAAGAATATTCATACAATATCTATTTACAGTCAATACAAATAATATTCCACTAGGGATGAACTCTTACGGTGAAGAACATTCATACAATATCTATTTACAGTCAATACAAATAATATTCCACTAAGGATGAACTCTTACGGTGAAGAACATTCATACAATATCTATTTACAGTCAATACAAATAATATTCCACTAGGGATGAACTCTTACGGTGAAGAAC
This sequence comes from Caprella mutica, assembly GCA_947561585.1. Lineage (NCBI taxonomy): Eukaryota > Metazoa > Arthropoda > Malacostraca > Amphipoda > Caprellidae > Caprella > Caprella mutica. The sequence continues at coordinate 380,830 of CANNZV010000330.1, read as the reverse complement.
ATTCATACAATATCTATTTACAGTCAATACAAATAATATTCCACTAGGGATGAACTCTTACGGTGAAGAACATTCATACAATATCTATTTACAGTCAATACAAATAATATTCCACTAGGGATGAACTCTTACGGTGAAGAACATTCATACAATATCTATTTACAGTCAATACAAATAATATTCCACTAGGGATGAACTCTTACGGTGATGAACATTCATACAATATCTATTTACAGTCAATACAAATAATATTCCACTAGGGATGAACTCTTACGGTGAAGAACATTCATGCAATATCTATTTATAGTAAATACAAATAATATTCCACTAGGGACGAACTTTTACGGTGAAGAACATTCATGCAATATCTATTTACAGTCAATACAAATAATATTCCACTAGGGACGAACTTTTACGGTGAAGAACATTCATACAATATCTATTTACAGTCAGTACAAATAATATTCCACTAGAGATGAACTCTTACGGTGAAGAACATTCATACAATATCTATTTACAGTCAATACAAATAATATTCCACTAGGGATGAACTCTCACGGTGAAGAACATTCATACAATATCTATTTACAGTCAATACAAATAATATTCCACTAGGGATGAACTCTCACGGTGAAGACCATTCAAACAATATCTATTTACAGTCAATACAAATAATATTCCACTAGAGATGAACTCTTACGGTGAAGAACATTCATACAATATCTATTTACAGTCAATACAAATAATATTCCACTAGGGATGAACTCTCACGGTGAAGAACATTCTTACAATATCTATTTACAGTCAATACAAATAATATTCCACTAAGGATGAACTCTCACGGTGAAGACCATTCAAACAATATCTATTTACAGTCAATACAAATAATATTCCACTAGGGATGAACTCTTATGGTGAAGAACATTTATACAATATCTATGTACAGTAAATGTAGAAATCATTAACATTTATAAATACAATACGAAAATGAGGTGACGAATTCATCCGTCTCGTCCGTTTAGGGTCAATTCTTAAATGTTGTTTATTTTAGTTGAAGTGAGAACTATTACCTATTGATTTATTTAGCATAGTCAAATATTGTATAATTGATATTGCAGGTATGAATAATAAAGGCTGAATCAATTCTAGACCATCCAGTTCAAACGATCATCTATGTTTCTTTGATGATTGATGGTAATAATTATTGTTGATTCAATGAATAGAAACCGTAATGAAAGAATATAAAGGAAGTATAATATTTAATGAAAAAAACTATGTTATAGTATAGGTTGCTGTTGAATATCATATAGTTACATATGCACATTAAGTCATTTATAGTTACATTAAAACAATTACAAGTAATTTATGCTCTTATGATTCATTAAAAGCATTTGTGCATTATGAGTTAATAACTAGGGTTGTGATAATATGCTTTTAGAATCGTAGATCCCGAAAATATTATAGACGGAGAGAATTAAAGAGTATTGAATGGTTCTACACCAGCGGTATATAGTATTCGATACCATTTCATTTCGTCTATGATTATCTTAAGATCTATGATTATAAAGCGTATTGTCACAACCCTGATTATAATAAACATTTATGCGTGTCAGAATTAACTAATACTGTATATATATATAAGAATTTATAAGAATTATATTTAGAAAATATCAACTAAGAAAAAGGATATAGGTTGTTTATTGTTATTTACCTTAATATTTTGATTATTATATACTTTATCATTAAATGATAGAAATGAAAAACATTTTATCGATAAACAATAAACAATTCAATACATTAAATGTGGAATAAGTTGATTATCGAAACTTACTCTTCGTGTTGCTATAACTCTGATTCGATGAAAAATATTTTGAAATGTAAAACAGATAACGTTGCAATACTTGGAAAAAGGGTTGTTAACCATTATCAGTAAGAAATTACTACGAAACGTCACCCACTTTCCAAGTACTGTGAGTGCTCTCCTAATATTTGAAATGGTGTATTCTTGAATAGCTGACGTCATCAAATCACAATATAGTTTATGTGAAACCTATAAATTTAGGCAAACTATTTGCGCTAATATGTAGTCAATGTTTAGTGCACATATATAGGAATATGAAATTAGAATTTCTCTTAATATTGAACAATAAATAAAGTTTATTTAGGTTGGAAAAGGATATCGAATTTTTCTTCCTTTGTGATTTCTGTTTTTTCATCTGAAAAGAAAGGAAAAAATAATATCATTATGCATGATTAAATTTCAAATTCTAAGTAAAAACAACGAATCAATTAATTTCTCAGATTCAATCAACTTTTAAATGATCTGAATCTAGAGTCATAACATAGATTGAATTTTTTAGAAAGGTGAGATTGATACATGAACCTATATTAACTCTCACTTTTCCTGTACTACGAGTGTCTGGTAATTGAGTGGTTACTCTAATCAAGATCTCTACCTGCAGGCTGATTCAAAGCCGTGATCACGTAGATCTTCCTCTTTTTGTCATTGCTGGTGGATATCTTGGCAGACTTGTTGCTGTGAGTTCTGTCGTACAGATCTGGTGATAAGACGATCAGGATAACATCCAACAGCAAATCAGCCACCTCCATTAGACTTATGAGTGAGAGTCCGACGAAGAGACCCAAATTGCCACCCATGTTCGAGATGAGGGTTGTCCACTGTATTTTAAAATTACAAAACCAAACATGAAAATATAGTTAAACAGACTATCTTGGGAACTGAGAATTTGTGAAATCCAACTTAAAATTATTCTTGTATCTTTGTTTACCTGCGATTCCTAGCGATACTAAGCACTAGTCAACGAGCCTTTCTTCGCTTCAAACAAACTAATTTTTTTATCCTCAATCATATATTTTTTTTAAAGGCCCCCCTTGCCAGAAGAAGCAAACCTTCTTTAAATAATTTTAAAAAATCTTATGACTTACAGTGTATGTCGGTGTTTCTTTGATCATATTAATTTGAGCAGAGTCCATGTAGAGATGTAGTCGAACAACTGAAGAATTTGCACTGTTGGATGCGATTTAGAAAATTGTTATTAGTTCCCCATTATTCATTGATGACTTGGTACTTTTCTCGTAGACTTAAATTTTCAAATCACATCACAGTAGATACTTTAATTCTGTATATTCACCTTTCAAAATTTTGTATATACTATGACTAATATATGAATTTTACAAAACTTGTATTGGTCCTAGGCTAGTGGATGAGAATATTTCTATATCAGAGTTTCCCAAAGTGGTCTGCTGTGAACCTATGAACTAGATGTTTATCACAGCAAACCCTTCTCGGTTGGTGGCATTTTTTTACTATTTTCTATTTTCAGTAGTTATATAGATTATTATCTTTATAAATTTATTCATTTACTCATCACGGTAATGGACTATACAGGGTGGCGCAAAAAAAAGGAAACCCATTTTCAAACTAGTTTATTTTACAAACTATCAATGCTAGAAATTTTCTAAAAACACAGTTTTATACGTTTACCTTTTTTGCATCCTTCGTGATGAACTATTATAAGTTATGACGAAAATTAAACATCCTACAGAGAATTTAATAAAAGTAAATTAAAAGGGCTTGCGCGAGCAAGAAATATATGAAAAAAAAATCATAAGAAGTATATTTCATTTTATATGAATGTAAAAAAATTAAATTCTACTATTTCTTGTAAAAAATAAGATAAAATTGAACAAATAATAATTTACCATATGAAAGTTAGTTTTTGAAGGTAAAATTGATATCTTTATAAAAATCAGTTCACCGTTAATTTGTATCTCCTATTCGAAACCCTCAAAATGCAGCTTTCAAAAGAACAAAGAGTTTTTGTTGTGACAAATTTTTTAAACACTGGAAGTTTTACGCAGGTTCAACCACATTTTGGACAATGCTTTCTGGAAAGATTTCCAGCAACTATAAAACCATATTGACAAATGTTAATAAGTTCAAAACGGAAGAAACCACTTTAAATTTGAACAAAAAGTGATCATGTCTCAGGAGAAAAGAATGAACACATGAAAACAATAATTTTTTCAATGAACAGCATATTGAGAATACAAAAATGTAAATCAGAAGGTAAGGATTAGATATCATTTAAGAGACATTTCACCGAATTGTTAAACATGATTTAAGATAATATTTTTTGAAGAAGCATGTAAGGCTCGAACTCTTATAACTGATTTACTGCACAGTCTAAATAATTTTGCAAATGGTTTTTGCAAAAAAAATGCACATTTTGTAGAAGATATCGTGATTGGTGATGAAGATGTATTTCCATGATTGAAAAAGTCAATAAAAAAAACGGTAATTGAATGTAAAATTGTAGGATTAAATTATTTTTTTACTATTACCATATGGAAATAAACTATCCCAATTATGAAATTTGTGTACTTCATGCTCGCGCAAGCCCTTTTTATATACTTTTTTTAATTCGCTGTAGGATATTCAATTTTTGTCGTAACTTGTGATAGTTTATCAAAATAGATGCAAAAAAAGTGAAAAAATAAAACTATGTTTTAAGAAAATATCTAGCTTTGGTGGTTTGTAAAAATAAAGCAGTTTAAAAATGGGTTTCCTTTTTTGTAATTTTCAGTGTGCATTCGTGAGATATGAAAGTCAGGGAACCACTGGTCTGTACTTTGTAGTTAATCATAAGAATCAGTGTATAACAGCAGCAATTTGAGACTAGGTTCAAAAACCACATATCTTACCTGCATACATCCGAGCCAGTGTTGGTGCCTTTGATATTCCGAATGATGGACAAGAAATCATAATTCTGTACAGTCGAAGTTATACGCGTGTCGTACTGCATTTTGCTGAAAATATATTGGTTTTGTCAGAACTCTATCGACAAATTATTTGTGTATGGAATAGAAGTATATTTCAATACTGGATAAAAACTATTTTTTCTTCAGTAAAAGGCTGTTATATTAGTCAATTATTGTTTGGAATATAGAGTACATACAATACACGTTAGAGCATGCAATAAAATTAAATTCTAGGTGCTAAGCTAGAGGATAAGAACCAGCCCCTGGGTTAGTGAGTGAACTTTCGAGCCCTAGGTTAGTAGGATCAAAAATGTATCACACATCAATTTCAGAATGTATTTATAATTTCAAAACTTTGGAATTGATCTTATTTTTATGAGCACAATCCAATGACCTTCTGATTTTCATCTGTTTAGACTTGCAATAGTACCTAATCAATTTATCCATACGCTACCGTGATTTTAATAAATCTAAATCTTAAAATTCAATATATTGTGTAGGCTTAGAACTCTGGAATAAGTCTTCAAACTGTCTTAATTTGTTCCCAACTATTCATACATTCAAGTTTAAACTTATACAAAATTACCTATATTATCCATTCATTATGATGCTATTTTTTTTTTGATCCGGTTATTTGGTGCCCTTGACGCTTAGGCCCCTTTCACACGAGTCTCTCAGTGACCGTCACTGGTGACGGTCACCAGTTACCCGCCATCATTTACTATGCATATATCCGCAAAAGTGACATAGCATTTCATACGAAGTCACTTCGATTGCCCGGTTGCGCAACTAAATTTTGCAGTGACGCGTATAAGGTAAGGTGACCGTCACTGAAAGTTGCCGTCACCGACTTTGGGGTACAATATTAATAGTAGCTTTCATTCGAAGTCACTCAATGACGCAACTTTTTGTGAGCAAAGCCCGCTATCTGCAGTATTCAAATAATTTTCCTCTTTATTTGTGGTTTTGAAGAAATTTTAGAATTCAAAATTATCAGCACATAGCTACATAAATTATATTAAAGTGTATGATGTAAATATTTGTCCATTCTTTATGTTAAATGGAGATGAGTCGAAGTATCGGAATTGGTATCGGTAATTTTTCTCATATCGGTGTTGGTAAAAAAGTATCGATAGTAACTATAAATTGGCGATAACAATATTAAGTAAGTATCGACATCTGTCAAAATCTGAGTATCGGTATTTGTGAAAATTTCGGTATCGTCCCATCTCTTATGTTAACATCTCATGCGTTTGCATTTTTTTCTTTCGAGAGTGACTCTTCCTTATTAAGCAGTGAAATCAATAGAAGTAATCCCTCAAATGATGAAGGTATTCTTTAGATTGAGTGTTTTCTAGCATGGTTGTTTGCAGTGACGGTCATCAGTTGCCGAGTCTTTCACACGAGGCAACTGGTGACTCGTGTGAAAGGGGCCTTAGACTTTTTCGGGTCATAATGATTCCTTGCTTATTGTTTTGTATAATTTTGTATGGCGGGCTATTCAATTGAATCTTAAAAAGTTGTTAACTCATTTAAATCTTCAACTATACATACCTAAATCAGTATATAATAATTTATAAAGTAGATTAGAACTCACGTGCATTCTTCTTCACAGTCGCAATTTAAGTATTCACTGTTGTAGAGCTCTTGAACGCCAATCATACACGTTTCTGAAAGAAAAACTTAGATTACTGATTGGGATCACATGTAGAATCGTTCTGCATGTTTGAATTTTATGGTTGACGATGCTACATGAGTAAATTATTGTGGTGACAATATTCTTTGTGTGACAATTCATATGGTACGATAATATTATTATGTTTACGATCAAATTCCAGGTTTTTTAATAATCTGATTTCTAACGTGTTTCAAATTCATAACCTTGAAGATTCAAGTTTATTATATATTAATTAATAATTCGAAAACCCGTTCGAATTGCAAAAAATCCTTGTAACTCGTTGAATTCGACACGACTTTCTAAAAAGTTGTAAATTTTCAAGTCTCTAGGTCTAACCGTTGGTGAGTAATGATGCTCCAAGTAACACACAGACAGACAGACACACACACAGATCTAGCGTATTATATTATAGAGATTTCTAAAGTGTTTATTCATAACCTTTAAAATTCAAGATTCTTATAATTTCATCTATAACGCGTTTCAAATTCAAAACCCTCAAACTAGACTCCTTGCGTGTTTTCAAATTCAAAACCTAAAGTTCAAGTTTTTTATATAATTTTCTTCTCACGTGTTTTCAAGTTGAATGAATTGCATAAGGGGATCTCTCTGTCATCTTCTATCATGTCCGATATGTATCCCTCATTCTTCTTACACCCACACCTGTCTCTGTAGAGCTTCTCCAGGCAGAGGGCAAAACAGAGCTAGTGGAGAAAAGGTTTTAGATCAGTTTTTATTCTAATTATTTCATATGTTGCATCTTAATACTACTCTACTTGTACACACTGTATTTTCTTCAATATTTCTTCAAATAATAAAGTTTTAATATATTGTTAAATCTGTGGATAATTCGAAAAAAATGAGTTTAGAGTCGTTAGTAGTTAAGTTTTTCGCATTTGTATCACCTTCTTAGGGCTATAAACAAGTAGTAGTACAAATTATAGTAATGTGTTCAGTACTTGTTTTTCTTATTCTACATTATCTTGATATTGTGATTTATCTCGGTCCATATAACTAATAAATTGAAAGAACTCATTACATGATGAAATGTAAATGTTATGAATAAAAAAATTGAGCTACCTCGATGCTGTAGCTAAACTTTCCGATTCTTCCTTCAACACATTTCCCATGTGGCTTTGGAGCCAACTCATGTAAGGTCTGAAAAATGATTGTTTTGACGATATAGTTAGTATTAATATCTTTAGAATCATTGGATTAACATATTTTCCATCATACTTTCGTACCCTTGATATGGCAACTGAGTGGGACAATCCAGGTGCCAAATTGAAACCTGATGCTCTCGGAAAGGGAGCTTCCCAAGGGTCATGCAGGGTCACTCTCAGTCCTATGTTGGGTGAGAGGAGAGTCACGTAATCTTCACTCTTCAGGTCAATTGTTACTCTCAAACCATGCTGCAAATTTTGATGATTAGAATGAGTCGTTTATGGGATAATACCTATTATGTTGTAAGTTAAATCTTAAAGGCCCATGAGTGTATCTATATAAATTTTATTACTGAACTGTGAATAAATTTATTTGGGAATAACAATAAATATTGGATGATTTTTACAAAAGTCTCGATTATATAATTACGCGTGCATAGCTTGCGTTCATATTCATAATTTATAGCATAAAATTGTGTCATCGACAATTGGAATTAAATAAATAATTTATTATTTATCAATTCCAATGAACATTAAATAGTGTCCCTATATAATGTCCCCAAATAATGTATGTCAGTTAGTTAGTGATATAAAATGAAGTAGGAAAAAGGAGTTCAGGGCCTTTAAAAGCTGATAATGGCATATGCTTTTTTCCCATTCTTAGGTTTAATTTCACAATTATCATTCTAACCCGTGGACCAACTAAATACGAAGATTCAGGCTTGAAATGCTTGCGACGGTAATCAAGGGAAATATTTTGTTCTGGTATCTCGATATGAGGACTGTTGAAGGTGTAGCAAAATCCATAGTCTTCTGTGTAGATCTCATGAAAATTCCTGAAAATATTAGCAATATGAGAATGAGACTTTATCGGAAACAAAAAATTATACAGAGTTTTAAAATAATTCATTACCAAGCCCATATTTAGACCCATTTGGGCCTTTCGTGCAAAGATACTGTTATAGATTTGACGAAAGCTTCTTAAAATTTGATCTAAATTTGTCAAATTTTAATGAAAACTATAAAACATCGAAGACACTTAAGGATATTTGAAACTTTTCGACAGTTTAAGTTATACTAAACGATACTTTTTGAAAATTGGGAATAAATTTCGTCCTAACTTGAACACAAAAATATTGCATACTATTCGAGTGAAATTTACTGAAAAATAGGATTGACCATTTGTACGCTCATGATAAGAAAAAGTTATATTTCTATCACTTCAAATGACTTTATCTTTGGAAACCTGTATTCCGTAGAACACTTACATGTGAGTGCAGCGTTTTGCATTCATACTACAACTCTCTATGAACTCGCTCGGGAATCTAGAAATATTAACAAGAGTAGATTTAGCAGGGGAGTAGAGACTGTAACCATCGCCCAAGTCGTCCGTCTTGCTCCGTTGGATGATACTTCGGATTTTGTCACTGCTCAACTTTTCATTCCGACGTGTGTTGATTACATCTGAGAAGATTCTTATATAATGCAGTTAATAGTCCCATGTTGTTATTGATAGGTTTATTAAATCTTCGAAAAATAACGAAGAATTAATAAACCTTTCACCAGTTCTTTTAATAAAGTTTGAGAAACTCTTCAAAGGTAGCGTGATCACTGTATAACAAACATATGTTCAATTGACCAATATCATTGGTCCATTAAATTGATGAAACTTCGGAACTATTCTAAATTTTGCTACCATTTATACAATATCTCTACTTTTACAGCAATGCTGAAATGTATCTTACCATCATATTTGTGATACTTGTCCTTGTCCGCAGCACAAGAGATTTTCCCATAGCCTTCCATTGAAGGATGGTCTGTGAATCCTGAATCTATAATAAAAATTAAAATAAATTTACTTTGTTGATAATAATGAATATTCGAATTTTCTTTTAGTGACTCTAATTTTCTTACCGTGGGTCACATTGAAGTAGAATCCAAAATTATCCCAAAAAACTATCTTCTGGCACATTGTGACGTATCCAACTTTTTCTTCTAATGTCTCTAAAGTAACCATCCATTGAAAGAATTAAAAAAAATTCAAATACTTTGTCGAAACATGCATAGGAAGACTAAGTACGTACCTTTGTAAGTGCATTGTGACAGATTTCCTAAAGTTATTCCATTATAATAAAGTGTAAAATTGGAATCTTCTTTGATGAGATTTCCTTTCTCCGCACTGTGAACAAGGAACTGGAAGATGAAACTACACCTAATTCTCTTTAAGAAGATCTCTTTATCCATAAATTTCGTTCCATCTGAAATTGAAAATAAAGTTCAATTTAAATAAATTCTGCAACGAATCCTAAATACTGATTATTGGACTTCCAAATAAATTTCAGCTCAAGTTTAATTTCATCGTTGAAATTTTAGTGTGTCTATGAAAATTCAAATATATCTTACCATCATAATAATCATTGCCTTGGAACGCGCTAAAACCACCAAAACCACCGAACTCTTCAATGACGTCGGACCATAATGAATCACTCAGGTCATTGTTGAAGTCGTAAATGTTTTGGCAAGTTGGATCCAAGGAAGAACAGTATTCTGTTGATATCTAATAGTTAATCAATCGAATTTCAAAGCCAATCCAATATAAATGAAACAATGTTTTGTAACTTTAATCACCTCCTATGGGATTGGAGGATCCGAAACCACCTCCTCGATTTGGTTCACAATCTGGGAGGAAAATATATTGTCACATTCACTTATTTGGTAAATTTATTTGTAACCCCTAAAAAATCATGAAAGAAAAACAGTTAACGAACACTAAATACGTTCCCCTATATATAGGTCATCAACATTCCATAAATCTATTGGTGTGTTTAACAATCTTATAACAATTTAATATATTAGGAAAAACTGAACGAATCCACTGTAGCTCAATCGAATGACGAACATTGATGTAGGAAGAAATCAATGGAAATGCATAAAGTAAATCTTGAGCAATCCAGTTGATGCCAAAAACATTCTTTTAAAACTGGAAATAAAAGGAAAATATATCTTAGAAATTTGGACAATCATTTTAGATTTTTTCTCTCTTACCTGGTTCACTTTCTTCTTCTTGAATTTTAATAAACGATCCGTAAATCTTGTCCTCTCTCAAAGCTTCTTTGGTGTTCAAAGGGTTAAGGTTGCAAAGAGTAACGGCAGGAAAATCTATACTTTCTTGCTGGTATTTCACCTAAAAATTAATCAACCTTATCATTAGCAGCTACTCCTTAAAAATTCTATTTGATGAGTTTGCAGTCTAACTTGAAATTTCATATTTTCTTAGTATCCTACTAAAGTAATAAAGTATATTAAGTTTTACAAGATGATTGAATTTACAAATTATTGTCCTCTTTCAATTCCTTACCCTGTCACTCTATTTCTGCGTTACTTACCTTGAAGGAGGTCAGTGTAGGATATTCTGAGTACTCCTTGACTACTAAGTTGCACTGGTACAACGCATACCCGAAGAACACACCGAAAACGATGAACCAGATTAGTTTTCGTACTATGTGCTGGTTACTAAGAAAATCGAGAAATAAATTATTAGTAAAAGACTGAAGAAAGTTAGTGTAGATCCTGCATTTTTTAGATACTTTTTCTAGTTCTCACATCTGGTAGAAAACGACTCTAAATTTATAATTTAATATAGACCTTGCATTTGAGAGTTCGTCTAGTTTGGTAGAAAACTAATCTATATCTGTCATTTGTAAGATCCTAGACTTTTGTAAATAATATATCTATGTTAATTCATTAATCATTCTTATTATTTAAGAGTTAGAAAACAAAATTTTAAAGCCTAGAATTTCACTTTTCATAAGATCCGTACTCGTAACAAATTTCCCACTGAATGTGAGGGATGAAACTGTATGCCGGGTGTATAAAAAAAATGCTTACACATTTCAAATGATGTATTAATAAAACTTCTTTTATGAACCACGAGTGAAGTGTAATAACTTCGAATTAAAGTATTAACTTCACAAATGTTCAAATTATTGACCGACCATTATTGTCCAGACTATGCTGATAACACAGAACAAAGGATTCGTAAACTTCACAAAACAGACAATAATTATAGGAATATAATATTGACATTCTCTTTCTCATTTCCGTTTTTCATACATCAATTGCTTTTGATTTGGTGTGTAAGTTTTGTCTTTGAGATATCCCCACACAAAAAATATCCATCTGGAGCGTGCCTAGGGTTTTCAATGGTACCCAGATATTCCTAAAGGCATATCTTTTTTATACCGTTTGCAAATCCCTCGGTGCGAGTTACCAGTGTTGTCTGGATAATAACCAGGTCATCAATTTGAACATTTAAGAATAGAATTCTTCAATCACATTTGTCTTCTGTAATCGAAGATATTCCATTTTACTTAATGTTCTTAAGTAAATTATATCATGTTATTGATATGACAGTGTTTACATTTTTTTTACTCTATATAATATAAATCCCTTTATGTATATTTCAATACATAAATATTTATTAGAACTCACTTGTATATCTGGAACAAGCCATGCACTGTGAAAGTCTCAAAGAAGGCCGCAGCTCTTTGTTTCAATTGCCCGTACCTGGTAGATTTTTCTTCTTCGACAGGTTGATTCAGAAAATCTTCGCTCAATCTGGTTTAAAATTGAAAAAAATATTCACAAGAAAGTTCTTTTTTATGTTTACTCTTCCATTTAATGTGTATTGAATTTACTCACTCCACTGCTTCTTGCATTATCCATTTTTTGTCCGGAGAAAGAACACCCTCCGACATTTTCAAATCTATTTTTGACTACACGGCCGTAACACGCACAATTAATAATAAAAATAGACTTATAAAAGTAATACAGTTGATTACTTATTTTACGTTTATGGATAATGTATCTTAATTAGCTCTAAAATAATACCCTGAAATTGTAATAGTTGGAATATTAGAATCGGCCAAAATTTATTCAGGTAACTCTCGAGTTTTTCGAATCTCCATTTCAACGATCCTGACTTTTGCGTTGCGGAATCACTTTTGCGGCTCTATCTCGTTATTTAGTAACTGCCTCAGCTCTTACGATAACACATTTACATTACTTTTATATGCCGTCACTTCAAAGTTTCTGATTTAGACAATTCTGATTGTCTTTTTTTTTGTAAAACTCTAAATTTCTGTGTGTAATCGGTGAAAAACACTGAAAGGAAAAGAGCTAAAAAAAATTATCCTAAAACTAAAAAGAATTTAACCATCATTAAACATAAGTTTGAAATTTTAGACAACTCACGCAGTCCGCTAGCATATATGATTTATTCATGGGATACTAAGGAAATATCCCAAGAAAAATCAATCATGCCTGGCTCTTTCTGGGCTTCAGTCCTAGTTTTCTATATTTATAATTGTGTCACCCCATCTCCAGTTTTACGAATTGCCTCCACTTTTACTGTCCTCATCTACCGTGAAACTCGAACTCCTAATATTCTGAAACCAAATAAATTATATGGTCAAATATATCTTAACATTTATTCAATTTGATTCGTTTCATTTTGGCGTCATAGACGGTACGGCTAACAGAAGTAGGTTTGGACACTGTATCACCTATGAGGACACACCGTAAAGTCACTGTATTAACCAGATAACGATATATCATTATTAAATTGTCACAAAAACTATTTATTATCGGTTTCGTGGAGTTCAATTAATAATTAGCACTAATTTGTTAAATCACATTAGCTTCTTATACAGTACAAAAATGAGTACGAATATACGTACCACGCACCTACACCATTAGCACTCCAGGTCAGTATGTCGCTTCGTGACAATCGGAAGTCATTCCAATTATAAATAGATATATACTATACATTCGCTCCAACAAGGTATATTCGAATATAAAGAAAGAAATCCATTGAAAGACCGCAATTAACAGAACAAAAGGGCAATCATCATTCGGTTCAAACTGGTATTGATTGGTGACCATTATCATTTGTACAGAAGGACAATGATTATTTGATCTTAATTAGTGTAATTATGCTGCATATGAACACATCATCACATATGCAGCACACAAATGTGACTCATTAACACATATGCACCACATAAATAGAACACATTAGCACCTATATTTGCTTAACTATGTAAATTTGATGTTTGATATCAATTTATTAAATTTATTTGTTTATCCTTTTCTAAAAGCTTGAAATGTTTTTTTTTGTGAGATTGATATTATTCAATAGATTTTATACATAAAGATATATTAATTTACTCTTTAGTGGTGATAAATGTATATTTACAGTCTAACGATTTATAGCGTAATTATAGCCTCTTTAACTATGTTGTTCAATGTAGCAATTAAAGATGACCTTCTTTTAAAGTGCAGCGAATAAAAATTAGACTTCATATATATTTTAATATCGTCTGGCATTAAATATTTAATTAATTTATATGTTGTCATGGTAATTCTGATATGAAATCAACCAAGAAAACTGATAATTCGCTTGGATCAATAATTTTCAGCCCTTATTATGGCGATCCCAATTTGCCACATTCTGAAACATGGACTCTGGCAAGTTTCGACTCATACAGCGATTTCACATTTTGATCATATGGCGAAAGTACATTATAATTCTAATTGAATTGAAATAAAAACTAAGCAGTTTTATTATATTATGTCGTCCTTTTCTCTTTAGAGATTAGAGAAATAAATGCATTGATATTTGTATATTCAGTATTTCTATTTTTCTCGGATTTTTTTTCTTTCTTCTTCAAACCCAAGAAATGGAAAGATAAATGAAACTACCCTAACAATTTCCTACTTTATTGTAAATTAATTAGTTACCATAGAAAATCATTATTAGGTATTTAATATTTTCAAAAGTGTTAATTGACATTAAATCAAGTTGATGCTCTTTAAAAAATAAATATAATAAGATTAATAACTAGCAAGAAATAAAAGTAGAATTATATGGTGAATTGTATTCATAATGAATCATATTTATATGGTGAATCCCATTATGTCATAATTTATGGTGAACACTATTTATGGTGCACTATATTTATAGTGAATCATATTTATGGTGAATTAAATTTATAAATATTTTAGAGAGCTTCGATCTTCAATCTTCTATGATTCTTTAATCTTCTATGAATCTTTAATCTTCTATGAATCCTTAATCTTCTATGATTCTTTAATCTTCTATGATTCTTTAATCTTCTATGAATTCTTAATCTTCTATGAATCCTTAATCTTCTATGTATCCCTAATCTTCTATGAATCCTTAATCTTCTATGAATCCTTAACCTTCTATGATTCTTTAATCTTCTATGATTCTTTAATCTTCTATGATTCTTTAATATTCTATGATTCTTTAATCTTCTATGATTCTTTAATCTTCTACGAATCTTTAATCTTGAATGAAACAAGAGCAGTGTGTAATTATCTTTAATTCCAAGTTTTGTTGATTCTATAAATGGGAATTAAGATTAATCTTCAATTATTTCTGTGCGATACCTACGTGTTTACCCATGTTATACTATTCATTGTTATACTATTCATTGTTATACTATTCGTTGTTAAACTATTCGTTGTTAAACTATTCATTGTTATACTATTCATTGTTATACTATTCGTTGTTAAACTATTCATTGTTATACTATTCATTGTTAGACTATTCATTGTTATACTATTCATTGTTAGACTATTCGTTGTTAAACTATTCATTGTTAAACTATTCATTGTTATACTATTCATTGTTATACTATTCAATGTTAAACTATTCATTGTTAAACTATTCATTGTTATACTATTCATTGTTATACTATTCATTGTTATACTATTCATTGTTATACTATTCATTGTTATACTATTCATTGTTAAACTATTCATTGTTAAACTATTCATTGTTATACTATTGATTGTTATACTATTCATTGTTATTCTATTCATTGTTATACTATTCATTGTTATTCTATTCATTGTTATACTATTGATTCCCACTCCAAGCAAATTTATCTTATTCATGATTATTTAGTTTATTAAAACTGTTACAAAAATTATGTGTTTTCTATTCATGGAGATGCCCAGGTAAAAATTTATAATGGTAGATCGTCTGTTATTGTCCATTACGGTAAATATTGATAGTATTTTTTGTAAAATATCACAATCTCGGACATCAACAGAAATGTCCGACGAAAGACGATGCATTCCATATATTATTTAATTTTTTCAATGAATTTCGTTTGGATTGTCGTCTCATAATTTATCGTCGTAGGTGAATCGATTATAATTATCGTCAATCGGTGATTTTCCATTTTCCGATTGGGTTTTTACCGTCTAAATCTATTTACCGTTCTTCGGATTGTAAATTGACATTTACGGTCGATATATAGTTTTAACCATAACAATCGAATTTAGTTATACAGTGTGTCTCAGCAAAAAGGCAACCGAAGAATTATTATTTATAGTTAGTGATTCTTGATATCGGTTTGATTGGCTAATTTTGTCCTCGTCTTCCATAGAAAAAAATCCAGTCTATGCAAGTTATACAGCTATAAAGCAAGATCACAACTTATTTGCCTACACTGGTTTATAATACATGATTAAATATAGTAAAGTTAGGTTGCCTTTTTTATGAGTAAAATATTATACAGACCATTTTTGATATTCTAATGTCTAATTTAGTTAATGCACCTTCCAATCATTTATACTATATATATTTACGGTTAAAACCAATTATTAAAATGTGTTAATAATATCGAAAATGAGGGAACGAATTCCTTCATTTGAAAAATTGTACTAATTTTCATAATCAAAAATTTATATATATCCTTTATGTTCTGTACTTGTTATGATATCCGTACACTTATCTTAACTTTTAATTTTGTTATTATAAATGCTGCTTGAAAAATGAATCAAACTGTTTAATTAGATATTTAAATACACGAAGATAGACAAAGCTGATTGCCTTAATTCCGAAGTACTCTTTGTATCAACTGTAGTACACAGTTCGAAAGAAGCTTGATGAATAATGTATTTCTATATTAATTGTATATACAATTATGTATAAAATAATTTACACGCCATTTATGTGATTTAAAATAATATATTGTGCAATTGAAGTCACCTCTGATGAAATTGGTAATAATTAACTTTAAGTATTCAGGAATTAGGAGAAATAATGGAGTTCTTGCTTCCAGATATTCACCTATCGATTCATCATGAAGAAAAAGTACAGTCACCGCTAGAAACGAAAATAATATCATCTGGAATAATAATGCTGATTAATTAGATAATATTAGAGTAATTCAATAAACAAAAAGTTCAATGGGAAGTAAAAATATAAGTGAAAGTTATAACATCACAGACGGACATTTATAATTGATAAATCGTTTATTATTTTCCATTACGGTAAATATTGATGGTATTTTATAGTAAAATAACATAATTTCAGACATTATCGTATGCAATTTTTACCAGGAATGTCCAACGAAAGAAAATAGACTATAGTGTTTTAGATATATAATAAATTACGATTGGAATGTCGAATTATTTAACTTCGCAGATAGATAATTTTATATCATCTATCACTCTTTTCCTAGCAGGGAGTCCTTCGTTAAAATAATGGTAGTAATTTCGGTGAACTTATTCTGTTCTCTATCCACCAAAAATATCTGGCATTGTCAATACATGGTAGCTGGCTTTGTGCTGAACATTTTGCAATTGGTTTCATTCGTATCGCTTTTGAGCTGATCTAGCTTACTTTTGGAACATCAGTTTCGCCCGTCTGGCGGGGGTAACCGACCGCTAAAATTGTCTGGCATTGTCCATCCATATTATGTTGGGTTATGAGGGACATTTTGGCACTGGCCTCAAGTATCGTTCTTGAGGTTATCTTGATCATCTTTTCCCCCTCTTTATAATGGCCGTCACAGTCACACCCACCACCAGATACTTGGCAGATTTTCATATTTTTGTAATGGAGTGTATATGAGAGAACCGGAAGCATTCGGACATAGGGATTGTTCGGACAACTCGCTTAAACATGTTTATAATAATTGTTGAAACTACCTCTTATTGCAACCAAATGTGTGCGAGGGGTTACCCGTAATTGCTATATGAAAGATCCAATGCGGAGATGTAGTATTTCGCCCAAGAGGGGTAATTTACTCTTTTCATCAATACTGATGTAATTTTTAGTGATTCAATTGGATCGTGTGTTGACTATATGAATACGAAACTGATTCTCAATCTCAAAGGTATGAATTATATCAATATTTTATGTTATGTTTGGTGTGTTAAAATAATAATACAAAAGAAATTAGAAAAATGGTGATGTGTCCAATTTTGAAGTGTCATTTGGGATGAATCGGACACTTCTGTTTAGGTTGATTCGGACGGTGTCGGAACCTTCCCTCTGTATCCGATTCAGTCCACCATTACGATTTATTGAAGAAATTCTCATTAAAAACTGACATTCAGACCTTGAAGTTAAATATTTAAATTGAAATAGCATTTGTTTATATAATCAGTTTCAAATTTTAATACATTAGTGTCTTTATTAAATTATTTTACAATTTGACGATCGTAATAATGTCTTTTATTTATAAAAGGAAAACTGATAGAGACGGTAATAAAGAAAGTATTTGAAAAACGTTTGATGAATTCCAAAAAGGTTTATCTGTCAGAAAAGCTGCTGAAATTGGAGGTGTAGCATGATCTACACTTATGGACTATAACATTCGATGAAATATTTAAGATATAATTTACTATCTTTTGCGTAATATCAAGTAAAAGGACACAGTTTTAGCCAAAGTAAAAGCAAATAGTTATACCATTTCCTTTTGATATACAGCTATTAATTATAAGGATAATAATTTCACAGTGATTACTCATGGGTTATCTATATTTTGTTGGAGAAAATGTTCAATCATTACAATTATTATGGTAAAATTCCAAATATGATTAATTTTTATTACTGTGAATAACAAGTCATGGTTTATTTCAATTAAAATCGTTGATCCGAATTCAATCCTATCATTTAAATTACCCAAATTTCCAATCATCCTCACAGCTTGTCCGAAGTCTCCCTCTAGGGAGGAGCATTCGGACACTTGAACCTCTCTTACATTTTGTCTTATAACTTTCGAATGAAGGTTTAAACTGTAAAACAGTCTTAATAGAAATTGGAGCAAAATGATTTATCTACATACAGAAATCTTTAAATAGTAATATTCGAATTAGTTTACGAATTATTCAGATTTTAACAAAAACTGTCTGAATGCTCACGGTTCTCCCCTATACATCATCATGACGTAAATCAAAATTGATTCGGTCAAATTAATCGAAATGCATTATGTCATTATACAAACATTACAAAAATTATACACTTTGCTTTTAACTTTCAGAATTTCACTTCAATGTATAACTAAATTATACATTGCCCGACAGTTAGCTGAAGGAATTGATAATAATTTGATTTTTTTTTTTAAATTATATTGTATATATTAAAATAATCTTAAAAACTTTGATCAAATATTGTACATTTATGGATTAATACATTTATTGACATAGTTTGCGTGGCCAGCGCATTCTCCAGGTTTGAATCCTTTGGATTTTTATTATTGGGCCTTAGCTCAAAGAGAAGTGTATTCTGCAAAACCAACTACAGTGGACGAACTTATCAATGTTGTGAAGAGATTTTCAGAAGAACATCGCGAGAATGTCCTTCAGAGTGTAGCACTTAATGTTTTGAAGCGGGCGAATCTCTGTGTGCAGTAAAATGGAGGCCATTTCCAGCACCTTCTATAATATGTATTTCTTGTTAATATAAAATTAAAAATCCACTCTTCCTGAACATTTTGATGAATTATTTTTCTTTTCGTCATTGTAACTATGAATAAAAGCAACTGAAAAGACATAAGAAAAAAGAAATAATAAAAAAACACACTGTATATCGAGATATTTAACGTGTTCGAAAATGGAACCGTGCGATAATACGGAACTTACCCAAATATGGGTAATTGGTTTGATTCTTGAACCAATTGCTTCTAATATCCCCATCTGGATTATAATATTGATGTTTTTTTTTAGTTATTGTGAAATAATCACAAAAAATTGTCTCCGTTTTCTATGTCTACGAACGGTGCTTGTTTTGAGGCATGACTCGAAATAAGTACTACTTTTATTAAAGCGGAGTGTAATTAAAGCGAGGCCTGCCTCTATATGAAAGTTGTTGCCCATTTAATTATAAAACAATTTCCTATCGTTCACTATCTAAACTATGGATGAACGCGTGACAGGACAGTTGCCACCCGCGAACAATTGCCACCCCAGGACAATTATTTATTAAAAATGGTGATAAAATATGTATATTATTTTTGTACGATTAATTATTGATTGTATACATTATGAGATAACAAATTTCAATCCACATTTAATATTTTTTTATAAAATTAATTATTCTCATAGTTGATATAATAAATTATATGTTGTTTTTATACTAATTATTTCCATTATTCAATTGATGATGTCCTTAGTAAATTAAAAATATCTTCCTTTATCAATACTATCATTAATAAACAAATATCCATATTCTAGGATATCTATGAGTAGTGATGCTCATTGGCATATAAGCAGTCATTCCGCACAGACCTTAATGTGATAAGTAAGTGCAGTTTCAAATTAACTAATAATCTTTGAAAAAGTTAATTGGCTTAAAATTGTAGATGCGTGGTGTTTAAGAAAATCTATTCGATAACATAAGATTTAAAAAATATAAGATTTAAAAAGCACATTCAGAAACCGAATAATAATATTTTTTTATCTTATAATGTATATAATTAATCATTATTCCTACAACAATAATATATATATTTTATCACCATTTCTGAAGTTAAAAGGCCTGATATCAATTATTTGGGTGGCAATTGTCCGCGGGTGGCAATTGTCCGCAGGTGGCAGTTATCCGCGGGTGGCAATTATCCTAGCACCGGATAAATGATGAAGTTTTGTCTAATAAAAAACGTAGGAATATGTACTTGCTCCTTCAGAATAAAGTGACTCGTTATACTTATAAGCAAATTTATAAGTTTCGTAATTTTGTCAATTAGGCAGTCTTAGTGGCCATATTATATAGACTCATAGAGGGAAACGTTTCCGCTGTTTAAGAAGGACGTGGGAAGAACATGCAAGTGTATAAACTCGGTATTGTATACGAGAAGAACTACGAGTAAATATGTCGAAAAAATAAAACATGTTGACTAGGATTGTGACAATATGCGTTTAAAATAATAGATCCTGAAAACATTATAGACGGATTGAATTAAAGACTATTGGATCGTTCTAAATCAGCGGTATATACCTACTAGTATTCGATACCATTTCATTTCGTTTCGTCTATAATATTCTTAAGATCTATGATTTTAAGTGCATATTGTCACAACCCTAATGGTAACGTTAATTTAGCTGATTGTAAGTCTATTTTCAATACATATTATGATTCCCGCTCTTTTCCCCGCCGTATTTTTTTATTTTAAACTCCTGAAGACAGTTTATAATATTGCGATTTTTAATTTAATTTTACAAAATAAAAATTTCTAAGTAAAACTTAGAAAAGCTCAATAATACAATACTATGAAAAAAGAAATAAATTTTTTTTCTGTATACATATTTTTTATACAATTACATTATTACCATTATAATATGAATACAATTTCTTTTACTCATGAGATATACAATAATAATATTCATGAAAAAATGAAAATTTACTCATTTATACATGACTAGAGTTGAAAATTAAATCTTTCATAGTTATATAATAGTAAATTAGTTTTACCCAAGTTGATCGATAGTGTCGCCATGGATTTGAACTTTTGCTATCGTTTGCCACCATTAATGAAATTAATGATCATGAAATTAATAAGACTGACTCTGAGTTAAATTGAAGCAATTTAAAGAAAGAAATGTGATTGCAGTAATTGAGTATAATTTTAGCTGTCACCTTCAGTTTACAGGTGACCATAGTGATGAGGTTTGGAAGTAAGTTTTGAAGAACTGTAAAAATTTCGTCATATTCATATCTAGTGTAGACACGGTAGAGGCCAGAACTACCGGTGGTGTCCTGACCCATTGGAGGAGATCTGAACTAATGGTAGTGACCAGAACTACCGGTAGTGTCCTTATCCAATGGAGGAGATCTGAACTATTGTAGAGACCAGAACTACCGGTAGTGTCCTGACCGATTGGAGTAGATCTGAACTATTGTAGAGACCAGAACTACCAGTAGTGTCCTGACCGATTGGAGGAGATCTGAACTAATATAGGTTGTTTTTGCTACATAATTGTATATTTTCCATTGTATTCCATATGTATTTAATATTTATTAAAAATGCGTGACCTATCTGATTTTGAAAATAGGTGAATTGTTGGCTCTTTCATGGCAGGAGTTTCGATCACCAAAGCCGCTGGGCTTTTTTTTTTGAGAGCCACCATATCGAAAACGATGACACAATTCGAGAAACAGGGTATGCCTCCAACAATCGGTAATTTATGGCTGGCTTTCCAAGCTCTTTGATAGAGAAAGACAATCATCACACCGCATTTTGAAAAAAAAAACAATTAAATACGGCAACTCAGGTGTGTCAAGAGTTAAATCACACGCTCTCTCCCACGTCTTGCCGACACGTTGGAATCGATGCGGGACAACGCGGGTGTCCCTCACTGTTCCACGTTTTGCAAGACGCGGGATTTGATATGTGACTGAGAGGGACCACTGTGCAATATACGAGGGTCAGACGTCTGAAAGACAAGCGATTTCCCATCTTCCACGTCTTGCCCCATGTAATAAACCAACTACAGCGAGGGGAATTAGACTTTTCAATACGTGGAGCAAACATCTTTTGATTTGCTGGGGATCCTATTCTCAATAATTTCAATTACGGTATATATAAAAAAAATGTTGATATAGCATTTTAACTTCAGTACCTCAACAAACATATGAATGTCGATTCGATGCCGGTTGCTGTCAAATTCGTAGCGCTAACGGTGGGTATCGACTTAACAACCATTTCCACTCATCGTAGATATCTGAATTTATGTTTCTAAATGATATCCGAATTTACATTTCGAGTAGAAACACGAAAACCGATTCAAGGTTTTAACAGTACCATTTGACGTGTGAATATCTGTTTCCAAACGATATCTGAATTTAAACTTAGACCAGAATTACGTAAACAAATATGTAGTTTTAAAAGAATTGTTTTGACTTTGGAATTTCCTTCTCTTTTCTCCCTGTTTTATAATACGTATATAAGATGTAGGAATTACTTCTATTCAATTGGATTTTACCTTTAATTAATCAATAATTAACACACTTATAGGGAACAGTAAGATTGTACACTGGATCAATATGAAGTAACCGATACTGGAACATCGATTGTTGAACAGTGTTTCTCCAGTACCGTGAAAACTATACATATTACCAAACATCACAGGCCCAATGAAATCAAAAAATGAATAACTAATCAAAAGATTTTTCGATGGTCAGTGCATTATTGTTTATGAATCTATTCTAAACTCCTTATTGTAAATAAGTCCCGAGGGGTTCTATCCTGAATCTGTCTTTGGTGAATGGAAGAGAAGGGGGTGGCGTCCTTTGTGTCCCAAACTGTTGTAATTTGGATTGTGTGAGGTCCTTTTTTAGGTTTACCTTGTTAATCATGTTTTTAACTCTTCGTGCAGTTTTAGAGTATTGCGCATTACGAGGTCTTGATTTTGTGTTAGGTAGGCTCACACGCTTCATTAACTATCACCTCTTCATTTCCCTCTTCCATCCTCGAGTTCAGCCACCGGTACTTTTGACTATTTTTGTCACATTTCTCGTTAAGTGACTGCATTCATAGAGTAGCTTTTCAGCATCCATGAGCGTCGTCTCCGACGGTGGACGTGGTAGGTGACTTTGTTCATGGAGCCACTTTTTTTTCTGACTGCTTCTTCCAGTATCTTTATTTCATTTCCTTTTGACGTCAGCGGCATGGCCTTTGGTTCCGAAGCAGACGTTGAACCTATACTAAATGTAGATAAATAAAAGGTGATGGGCTATTCAACATGTTCCTTTTTAGAGTAATTTCTGTGTTATATGACGGTTTCCATTTTCGGATACGAAATAAATAAATAGAATAATTATTATTATTTAATTTTTATTTAAATTGGTAACCATGATACAAGTACTTATCATGATACCAATTAAAATAGAAGTTTAGAAATAAAAATCAATACCAAAATATTTTTTATACGTAAAAGACGGAACCCCATATCCGATAACTCGAGCTTTCACCTAGTGCCAAAAGCTGCAAATGAGACGATTAAATATTCAGTGATTCACATTATAGATAATTCAACTTAGAGTGGTAATCGGTCTCATTAAATCTATATATATATAATCATTATTTAACTTTTATTTCAATTGGTACCATGCCTTTAGTTATTATAAGTTTCTAATTAAATAGTAGTTAAATAGTAATTACTATATTTTCCTTTATCACGTGTTTTTAAAATGTAGATCCTGATAATAACTTGGAACATATACCCTACTGCAAAAATATATTTCACGGAGCACAAAACTCCTGTTTGTTAAATGATACACAATCATACAAGTCAAACTATCAAACTAAATACTCACCTATATTGTATACCATGTGGGAGTTAATCTATGGTCAAATGTTAATTAATTCATTCATTACTTTGAACTTTCATCATAGAGCTTATATCTTCATTCTAAGTCGTGTACTCAAAACATTTTCTTTAATTTGAACTTATAGAGAATGAATTCAATGAACAATTATATGAAAAATTGACCCTCTTATTACTATTTGTAATAAGAATATGTTATATTTTTTGTTATAACTGCGGAGCCCGCCAGTATTGTTAAATTCACTTTAAAAAGTCTCTAATTATATCCGATTCGCTTACTATCAAAACTATTTTTTAGTAAAATGCATCCACGATTGCACACTGGCAGATATGAACAGATACGAGGACAGATGGCTGCACGTTCGATACCCTGGCACATCAATTCATTTCTTCCCATTTAATTTGTAAATAACATGAATCAAATTGATGTGCACCTAAACTTACAGTACATTATGTCAATAAAGTAAGATTTTCAATTTTAGTTCGTGAATTAATTAATCTATTTATTTGATGCGAGTGGATATCGTTCCAACCATATTAGATATATATAATTAGATGCCGGTTCGATACATATTCCATAGCGATGTTGGACGTCGTAATTTATCTTTCTATTTAACGCTATTATAACGGTATCGCTTCGATGCAAAATATTCTTGATATGATGCCGTTCAGCGGTACAAGCGAATATCGGATTGATGACTATTAGATGTCACCATGTCTAATTTGTTACTGGTATTCGATGTCCGAGAAGCGGTTATACAGAGCCGTTTAGGCATCGAATCGATACATTCATGTTTGCTGGGACAGTAGAGGTAGGTTTTACTATTGTTTCACCTTTTTGTAGCATTGGAGTTATTTTGACGTCAAGGACACTGTATCACCTTCTGTGTACCATTGGTGTCATTTTGACGTCAGAGTCGCTAGTAGAAGTGGGTATGGACACTGTATCACCTTCTGTGTTGGTGTCATTTTGACGTCAAAGTCACTAGTGAAATAATAGGTATGAACAGCGAACCCACCTTCTTTGTACCATCGGTGTCATCAGACAGGGCCGCTAGTAGAAGTACGTATGGACACTGTATCACCTTTTGTGTACCGTTGGTGTCATTTTGACATCAGATTCGCTAGTAGAAGTAGGTATGGACACTGTATCACCTTCTGTGTACCATTTATGTCATTTTGACGCCAGAGTCGCTAGTAGAAGTAGTTATGGAAACTGTATCACCTTCTGTGTACCATTTATGTCATTTTGACGCCAGAGTCGCTAGTAGAAGTAGGTATGGACACTGTATCACCTTCTGTGTACCATTGGTGTCATTTTGACGTCAGAGTCGCTAGTAGAAGTAGGTATGGACACTGCATCACCTTCTGTGTACCATTGGTGTCATTTTGACGTCAGAGTCGCTAGTAGAAGTAGGTATGGACACTGCATCACCTTCTGTGTACCATTGGTGTCATTTTGACCTCAAAGTCACTAGTAGAAGTAGGTATGGACACTGTATCTCCTTCTGTGTGCCATTGGTTTCATTTCGCATTGGAAGTAGGTAAGTTTTCTCATCACCAACCATAGTTATTATATTCATTGACTTAATCATATTATTATAATTCAGTTATTATCATGAAATTTGACTTCTAAAATAATTTTATTCTTTTCAAGTGCTTTCATCAGATTACAATTTATAATTAAATACAGTCAAGTATATTATTTACAATTATGTATAATTAAATACAATTAAGTATAATTAAATACAATTAAGTATAATTGCAATTATATATAATTAAATACAATTAAGTATAATTGCAATTATATATAATTATATACAATTAAGTATAATTGAATACAATTAAGTATAATTGAATACAATTAAGTATAATTTAATATAATTAAGTATAATCAAATACAATTAAGTATATTTAAATACAATTAAGTATAATTAAATACAATTATGTATATTTAAATACAATTAAGTATAATTAAATACAATTAAGTATAATTAAATATAATTAAGTATAATTAAATACAATTAAGTGTAATTAAATACAATTAGGTATAATTAAATACAATTAGGTATAATCAAATTCAATTAGGTATAATTAAATACAATTAGGCATAATTAAGAAAATAAAATATAATTAAATGTAATTAAATATATTCAGGTTCAATCAAATATATTAAATGATAATTGTTTATCACAGCGTTTTTGGTGATATTTTCCATATAAATCAATAAATATTTAAAACGAATACAACTAAAATATAAAATAATGACTATATTTTTTGTGTTTATTTCATTTTACAATATTTATTTTTGCAATTGATTTATTTTTATTTTTTGGTATTTTCCTGTGTATTAATATTTAACTGAATCATAAACTAAAATTAATGAATAATGGAACTGCAATAATTTAAAAAGTAGCCGTTCATAAGATTATCAATTTTTAATGGGCACAATATAATGAAATTGCTTCGAACTGGAAATTTTCCCTCTAACCTTTAAAGTATAGAGGTTAATGTTCTCCACTATCTACAAGAGAAGAGTTTAAAATAACACAGAATGTCAGGGTAGTGTCTTCGGCAAATAACGTAAATTTTAAATTATCAGAAACCAAAGGCGAATCATTGATGTATAACAGGAATAGCAAATGTCCAAAGACACTACCCTGTGGAATACAACTTGGCACTAGTTTCACACTAGAGACAACAAGAGCAACTCTCAATCTCTGTGTCCTATCACTAAGATAACTGGTTAGCCACAAAAGAGAATTTACCTTTAACACCATATCTATTACGCTCCCGCAGCATGACTCACTGTGTCGAAAGCTTTATAAAATCGACTGAAACACCAAACATGAGATTCCTTTCGTTTAAACTCTTATACACTTACTCGACAATAATGATAAAAGCGTTAGTTTTTTTTAGTTTTTGAAAGCCTAACTGGAATTTACTAATATCATGTTAATCTAGAAATCCTATCAATCTAAGACTTATACACATTCTTGAACCAAATTTAAAAACAGGAGTAACAGTTTCTTGTTACAGGTTGTCTGGAATTTACCTGTAAGACTCGAACTATTGACAGTTTTACTTAAAGTCAGATACAATATTAACAATGAGTTTAAATATTTTAGTTTGAATATAGTTTGAGCTATAACCTGAAATCTTTCATCTTGGCAACAATTACTATTTCAGAATCTGAAAGAGCTAGAAAAAATATTGACTGAGGAATGATAAGAGGTCAATATAATAAGGGGCCATCAATTGAAGGAGGATCTGAGAATTAAGATTACTAGCAACATTTATTAAAATATCATTCATCAGCCACCTCACTACAATAAATAATTAGAGAAGATATATTTTATTTATTTTACTGCTCATCATCAGACTATAAATTAACTTTCAATGTAGATTTAGTATTATTTTCGTGTCTTACAAAAGCTATTCAAATAATGAAAATCTTAGCTTTTCTGATCACGTCAGTCAGTGAAATTTTATAGCGTTCGTAATGAAATACGGACATTAGATTTACTTTTGGCCTTCCATAACATTCAAATTATATTTTGACAGACTTAATGGATAACAGATATTAACCAAGCTAGGTAGGTTTATGGAGCTCTTGCTTGACTTTCACAAGAAAACCTTCACAGCATAATTTATTCAATAATTATTTATTACAAAAAATATCTACATTGACATCACTCACCAGGCACCAGCAATTAAGTTTAATACATTCATCTTTAAATATTGTGTATCATTATTGTATATTCAACCCATTTACAATGTGTTAGTACATACCTCGCTGTACATACTAAACTTATCCAGTTCATTAACCTACAATAGTGAAATTCAAATTTTAATTGAATTTAATGAAATTTAGGAATTTGCTCCAAGTAGGTACTCGGAAAATGTGTCCTTTCAGAATTCTCTATGTCAACGTCTGTTTGGTTCAGAACCTAAGTTAACGCCCACTTTTTGTCGAGTACACTCCTTGCCCTAGTAATAACAATAATTGTAATAAGTTTATTATTGGTATCGCAGAGAGATATTACTGAATTTATGCATAATAGTTTTTAAAATGTCCATAACATTACACCTATTGGTAGTCTCAGAAGGCTAGTTAGATGTTACCGTAATCAAGCCATCGAAAAATACAAGTAATTTAATAAGTATACATCAATTAACTAATTTGTATATAAAAGAATAAAAAATATGATTAAAAAAGTAGCATTATGTTTTTATTTTATTACAGGAATAAGAACATGAATCAGAACTAGCAATTAGAGCATCTTCAGAAAGCGTATATGTTTCGTCTTCTTCAAAGATCTTGTGGTTTACAGTATTACCAATATTATCAGTACCAGACACTGACTACTTTTAAAGTGCGTCAACTACTTTACTAAAATTTCATTTTCCACATTCCATTCAGAGTAAACCATAATACAGCATTACAACATAATATATCGTAATTATTTTCTTATAAGAATGACTCTTATGATTATCATTCAACTTCACGTAAAAGGTTAATGGAAGAATATTTTCGAAAAATTAGGCAGCAAATCCTCTGAAAAAGTTAGATCTATTTCCATCAGAAATGTTAGTGCAATTAAAACAATCTTATACTTTTGTTTGCTCTTCATATAAGAAACCGTAGAAAGACTTAAATGATGTTTTTAGATTAGAAAGAATCAACTACTTGTAACACAGTATCTTCTACTTATCTACTTTTAACTGTAGATAGCTAATGTTTTCGTTTTGTTTTGTTTAATATTTCTTTTATTTATCTCTAATAAATAATTTATGTATACATTTTTTAATTTACATTACAGATTCTTTGAAAATGATTCCGGTGATGAATAGAAACATCATTTTTTTATAGATCAGGAAAAATTAGCATCTTTCAAGCCTTTTCCATCAGTTCAAAGTTTTAACAAATATTAACTTGATTTTGTACCGATAGGACACATCATATTTTGAGTTTTAAACTCAGAAGTCTTTTTTCCCATCCACAATGGGGGAGGCTCCACCCCACAAGACACCATCCACGGAACCGATGACGGAATTGTTCTTGGAACATGATCAGTATTCACGAAATAAAAGATGGGCCATGTACCACGCATACTTAGGGTGAGTTTCCTGAACTGTTCAAACATAACAAAATTTCTTTTAATCACAATATTTTCCTGTAAAAATAAATTACAGAAACTTTCAAAATTATGTTTCTTGTTCAATTCGTTTTATTTATTTTTTATGTTTATTCCGTTGAATAGTAAAAATAAATAAATTTACGATATGTATAAACAATAGAAGAAGAGAAAAAATGTTTCAATGGTATATTATCTTAATCTGAATATAAATATAATTGATAATCATTAAAATAATTTGCAAAAGTAAATGAGTTAAATACTGTTAGTAAAAACTGTAAACTAAATCGCAAAAATTGATTTATTTGTTTCCATAAGAAAATATTTATCATCTAAAAAAGATAGCAATATTTGAATAAATCAAAATATATTAAGGAATTAATTAACCAATATTGAGAGCGTGAAAGATTTAAGCCGTAGACTGTACTTCAGTTTTAACAAGTTAAAGGTTTACGAATTACGAAGAGTCGGATAGTTTCACATCTTCGGCCATAAAAGAATAAAACGATATAATAAATATTATTTAACGTTTCTCTTAAAGGTATCCATGATAACAACACTCACTCATTTTGTAGGGTGGACATAAAAACTTATTTCTTCTAATTAGTTTTTGCACTGTGATTCGGAGTTGCAACAAATATTGAATTGCAAAAAATTGGTATAAAAAATATTTTTGATATTTACATTTTAGCGGAAGCCTAATGAGATCAAAATCAAATTAATGGAATAATATAATTTGCTTATCTCATTAATTTTTATGAAAAATGTATTCATTTTTCTTTACCGTATCGAAACCTAGACGCTGGCGCACCAGTCTTAATGAAAACAAAAATTAATTGTAAACCGATTTGGAAGCAGTTTTCCATGACTTTTTCATATAAGAAATGAAGGTGCTAATTGGTAAGATACTCATATTATGAGCCTATAGTCAAATGTATATCAGAGTTCTCTCCAGTCATTAGTCATTGAGTACATGAAGGTGAATGTCTCACTATAATCAGTTAATTAACTGTAACCCTTATAGCGGCTTACTGAGTCAAGTGACTACACAGCTCGCTCAGCTCCGTACACAGTGACAAGCCACACCCATCCAATAATAGATAAGAAATATTTATTTCTTATCTTGCTGTTATTTATATTTTAAATGGCAAACTATTTTTGGGCGTTGAAATATCAAATGAAAGTTTTTATGAAGGAAAAATATTGAAAAGTCAATTGGTTAGTATTTTATAAGAGTTTTAGTGAGGACTGGTGGGCACACTCCAGCGGCAATGTTAGTGACCGAACTTATGAGAAATAGGTTACTAGGGTTGAGAATATTTCAATCTATATCAATATATAATCAACAGTAGCATAGAAAATCATGGTGCAAAATCATTTTACAAAAATTAATATAGGTTCAGGCATCTTTTTCGATCCATTCTAAAAGTCCGAAACCTTTAAAAGTTAAATAATAATATCTTTTTATTTGTGTTGATCGAGATTTGGAAATTTCCGAAAATTTGTAACCTACCTTATATGCCTCCAAAGAGTCACCAAGATACAATTTTATCAGTCTACTAATTGAAAAGTACAAGAGTGGTGAATTATTTAATAAAAAGAATATTTCCAGAAAAAAAAAGATTAATTGAAAAGAATAATTTTTCATAATGCCTATGTATTTGTACAAATAAAAATTATCACAATTGTTAACTAACATTATGTGAAATAATTTTAATATCATTTATCACTCAATTTTCAAGCTTTATGTATATCAATGATAACAAATTTATCTGTTAATTAGTATTCACTGTTCCATTTCAAAACATTATCTAAAGGGCTAGAGCAACTTATTTCCTACTTTATTTTATATCCAAGACGTACATTACTTGGTCATATTCTTGAAACAATGCATCTTAATATAGTGAAACAACTGATAAATTAGGGTTGAATGGATAAATAGTCAGTTGTACCGCTAGATGGCGTTGCTACAGATTTGGTGACAAATATTATGAACACAAACGTGATAAACGCACGCACGGAGATTGACGTTTTCACTGATAAATGGCGTAATTATATAATTAAATAAGGCTTTGAAAATGAAAAGAATCAATGCTATTCTATTTTTGATGTTAATATATTTATTCAAATTTCAGTCAATGATTTTGAAATTTTAAAGATAGTTGCCCCTATAAAATAAAAATATAAAATAATTGTTACTGTTGGTTATTCCCCAGACAAGGGGACGAATGGTTAGCTCCTCCTGAGGAGTTCTCCTCTGATGTACAGCAGACTGGGAGGATGTCACGACTGAAGGGGAGATCCTGTGCCTTCATTGAGTCCTTCACCATGCATGGTCCGATAAGGATGTACGAGTGAGTACTGTAAGAGTGGCTTCTGTCTGTCCGTCACACTAACCTAATAATACGCTTGGCAAGCAGCTGATAGCAGGGATGGGAAATTATTCTGATATCAGTTCAATAAATGGTTTGTGTCTGTCTGTCCGTCACACTGACCTAATAATAGGCTTGGCAAGCAGCTGATAGCAGGGATGGGAAATTATTCTGATATCAGTTCAATAAATGGTTTGTGTCTGTCTGCCCGTCACACTAACCTAATAATACGCTTGGCAAGCAGCTGATAAGCATGGATAGGAAATTATTCTGATATCAGTTCAATAACGGGTTTCTAACTAAAATTTTATTTTATTTTGTTCGAAATATTGAAGTAAAAAAGGAGACAGGAATAATAAATATTATTACATTAATTGAAGTATTATCATTGAGCATACAATGTATAAGGTGATATTGTTGTTGTTGTTTCATTACGATATCAGTGTTTTGTTTTGATACCATTTTTTGCTGACAAGTTGATTAGAATGAATTATAGATTGAAAGTAAATTAGGAGGATTTGACAAAATTATAAAAAAACCTATTGGAAATGAACTAAAATAATATGACTACAATAATAAACATTTTGAAACGATGAACATCGTGAAACAATTATTACAGCATCAGAATTCGACTCTTAGGTGAATATTAATTAATTCAAAGTTTCTCGTTCATATCTTGATATTATAATTTCAGTTATAAATTAGTCAAAAATAGGATATTGATAATGAATATTAATTTATTCGAAAGCTATAGGAAAATGAAAGGATGCTAACTATCATCATTGATTTTGATTACGTCATTACGCAAAAAGTGCTCATAACTCGAAAATTGCTCATAAATTTCAATATTGTCATAACTCGAAAATTGCTCATAAATTTCAATAACCTTTATAACTCGAAAATTGCTCATAAATTTCAAAAACGTCATAACTCGAAAATTGCTCATAAATTTCAATAACGTCATAACTCGAAAATTGCTCATAAATTTCAATAACGTCATCACTCAAAATTGGCTCAATATCTTCATTTACTCACTAATTAAGTTACGTACAGCATCTTGTCTAAAAATTACGATTCCATACCATCACCAAACTAACTTTCTTTTACCAAAAAAATATTATTTGAAACTAAAAGTAAAATGTCATCATTAATTTGAGTTCATAACAAAAATGAATATTTTTGAGATATGCCGTTATGGAAACTAATGAGCAATTTGTATCATAGGCTGATTAAAGTATTATTTTTAGACAGTTTAGGACAGTAGGAATAGGTAAGTCTATCGTTAAAGAATATATGTGAAAACGAGATTTTTTTCCCATTATACTAAATCGGTCCCCTGACTGCTACTATCACAGGAGTAATGAAAATTCCCGATATTAAAAGTGGTACTCAAACCTCTTGATTAGAAAATCATCGAGTTTTTATTTTTTTCAGAACGTGTAATTTTTTACGTCGGCTGATCTGGTTGTTGATGATGCTCGTACTGGGGGGATATTGTTTGCTCCTTTGCTACAGGGTGGTACATGACTACCTGCAGTATCCTACACTTACTACTTACAAGGTAGGTACCCTACACTCACTACATACAAGGTAGGTACCCTACACTTACTACATACAAGGCAGGTACCCTACACTTACTATATACAGGCTAGGTACCCTACACTTACCACCTGCAAGGTAGGTACCCTATACTTACTACATACAAGGTAGGTACCCTACACTTACTACTTACTAGGTAGGTACCCTACACTTATTACATACAAGGTAGCTACCCTACACTTACTACATACAAGGTAGGTACCCTACACTTACTACTTACTAGGTAGGTACCCTACACTTATTACATACAAGGTAGCTACCCTACACTTATTACATACAAGGTAGCTACCCTACACTTATTACATACAAGGTAGGTACCCTACACTTACTACATACAAAGTAGCGGTATAGGTA
This sequence comes from Caprella mutica, assembly GCA_947561585.1. Lineage (NCBI taxonomy): Eukaryota > Metazoa > Arthropoda > Malacostraca > Amphipoda > Caprellidae > Caprella > Caprella mutica. The sequence goes on along the minus strand of CANNZV010000330.1, from coordinate 347,097 downwards.
CCCTACAGTTTCTACCTGCTGGGTAGGTATCTACCACTCACTGTATGTAGGTTCCTTCCACTTGAAAGGTAGATATCTTTCCACATCTATGGGTACTATCAATGATACCATTTAAAATAATCTCCAATTATAATTATTATGGGATATACTTTAACCAATATATGATCTAATAGGTGAAAACTAACCTTAATATAAAAAAAATGATTGCAAACATGACTTCTTTGTTATATAGTACCGTTTATGTAGATAATTTTCCCGTTAACTGATCTAGGTTAACAGCTCTAGCAACAGATATAGGTTAACAGGACTAAATTAATTTAAACAGAACTGGAAAACAGAATTTAGGTTAGCCGATCTATAGGTTAACAGGACTAAATTAATTTAAACAGAAATGGAAAACAGGACTAGGTTAACTGATCTATAGGTTAACAGAACTAAATTAATTTAAACAGAACTGGAAAACAGGACTAGGTTAACCGATCTATAGGTTAACAGAACTAAATTAATTTAAACAGAACTGGAAAACAGGACTAGGTTAACTGATCTATAGGTTAACAGAACTAAATTAATTTAAACAGAACTGGAAAACAGGACTAGGTTAACCGATCTATAGGTTAACAGAACTAAATTAATTTAAACAGAACTGGAAAACAGGACTAGGTTAACCGATCTATAGGTTAACAGAACTAAATTGATTTAAACAGAACTGGAAAACAGGACTAGGTTAACCGATCTATAGGTTAACAAGACTAAATTAATTTAAACAGAAATGGAAAACAGAACTAGGTTAACCGATTTATAGGTTAACAGAACTGTAGGTTAAATGAACTAGGATAACAGAACTAGGTAAACAGATCTAGGTTATCTAGATTGCAAGAACTATATTAACTAGGTTAACAGAATTAGGTCATGCATGAACTAGTTCAAACATACATCTCTAATAGTTTGTCTTTTGTAAATACATTCAGTTCAGTTCTCTGCAATTTACGATAGAAGATTACGTGTGATGAAGCTATGACACTTTATTCAATATAATAAATATTTATACTAATGACTTGATGAGGAGAAATATTGTACTAAATAGTGTCGTACAATATACTAAATGATAGTAAATAACACAGGCATTCTTATATAATAGCAAACCTGAATTTTTTGATAAGTAAAACAATACTTACATAATCATCCATTGTTTTATTAAAATCAGCATACATAAAATGCCGTTTTTGTGTTCACTTTTTGAAAAAGGCATCAGGAAGATGTCTTAAGTTTTCTGTTCTTCTGCACATCACAATGAGTATTGTTTCGATTTGTATCTTCACCGAATTCACATTTTCAATCCTTCCATATTTAGTGGCCGACTTTTGAACACTTTCTCCTTCAGATATCCTCTCAGTAAAAAGTCGCAGATGATCAAATTCAGTGAGCGTGAGAGCCACTCGACATCAACTCTTTAGTGTGCATTTTCTAAATTTGATCGAAATTGCAGTGGCATTATTTCTTTGAGAAAGATCTGTCACCGTTAATTCTCAACGTTATCTTGCGATGATGGAAGATTTTCTTGAATCGCAATTGAAAGAATTGAGTTAGGAAACAAAACTGTAAAACGGCTGACGAACATTTTGCTGGAAGACATGTAGCAGCACAGGAAGATGATTGGAAGATTTTTTATTTTTAAAACAAAAAATGGATAGTAATACCAAAGATATTATACTACAACAAAATACACTACTCTCGACAATTTCTGCTTTAAAAAGCGCCATCTGGGTTTGAAAGCGGGAACTAGAGAAACAAAAACACTTGGAGTTGATCATCTCTTCATTTCTATTTAATTTAGCTGTATCTATTCTACTGAGGTAAACCTTAATTTCCAGTAAAATAATCTTTATTAACGGTTGCTTCCAAGCGATTAAAATTTCAGAAAAGTAATATTTTTGGTGATTCTTACTACATTTTGGCAAAAACTCATAAATCCTGATTTATTATCATTTAGAATAGGAAGATAGTTTGAGAACATCTTATTATGGTGTCTGTGCCGAAAAATCAGACCGGTACAAAAATGTCTACAGTTGCCCCCAACCCTCCAAATTGTTCGAATTTAGTCAACGCTGGATACTGTATAGTCAGTATAGTGGTCCACACTTATGGAGGCCTGGTGCTTATTATTGATTAATAAAGCAACATTTAAATATTTGGGCCACTTGGAGACTCAAAAAAGTTGACTAAGCGAACTGCATTGGTTATTATCCAATTACTGAAATCCGAGTAAATTCGAAATTTTTACAATACCAAAGTATTGATAAATGCTTTAATAAAATGAAATACATACAATTCAGTAAGTCATTTTGAGAACTAAATTACTTCTATCTTATCACAATAACAGCATGATAGCCCTAGAAGCCAAATTTTAAGAGAAATATTGTAATACTAATATATTTTACAGAAAAGGGCTCGGGGCAACTGAAAAATATCAATAATTAATCTGTAATTTTGCATGTTGTGTTTTTTAATATCGTGCCAACTAATTTTACCTATTCCACAGAAAAAAACAAAATCGAATATTTCAGAATTAATGGGAAAATATCATTTTGTACACAATTTCAAATTTTTTGGGGCAACTCAAAATTATCCAGAAATGGCCTGGAAGTTGGCATGCAATGTTTTTTTATAACGTATCAACTTATTATAACTATTCCATATGAAGATTTTGAAGTTTGCCCAAAACCCCTATTTTTTGGCCCACCCTAATGCAAGTGCTCTTATATAGGAAAGAGTACACATGCGTCTCTCCGGTCGTTCAATATAATAATCCTATTCCTATCAATCATGGATAAATAAAATTTTGCACAGTACATTTATATGTAAAAGCTATTAGCTTAAAATAACATTATCCTAAATATCAATTGTGTAATGAGTCCTCTTAAATTTTTGTCAGCCCAATTAGGTTAAGGTAAATATCTCATAAAAAAACTCTTAAAATGAAAAAATTAATCTTTTTACCTACAGGTTACTCATGAAACAGGTGACATTAAGTTCCCGGCAATCACGATCTGTAATCTCAATCCTGTCACCACCAAAAGTAAACTCGAAAGTCACAAAACCTACGCTGCTTTTCTCGAACTACAGAAAGAAAATGAAGAACCAAGTAAGTTTTAGTGTATCATCCAACTTGAAAATTAAAATCGATAGTAGAAAGATCCTCTATCTACAATGATCTACGATGTACCATAACTTATCATAAAAAAATAATCAGTTATGGTCCATCGTCGGACATTGTTCATAAAAATGCACGAATATTATGTGAGTAATAATGACATTTTATGATTAAATACAGTTAGCGACGAAATTATTCGTACACCCTCTTCTTTCCAATAATGTCTTCAATAATTCAAAATCTATTGCTTGTACAATGTATATACATGCCTCAGTTTTTCAGAGGGTGAAAAGTACACAATAGGGAAATATAATGCAGAATTTTCAGGTCAAAATTTAATTCTCAAGAGTTTTAACAACAAAATTACCAAAGTTATTGACGCAAAATTATTCGTACAGTTGGGAAAATATAACATAATTATAATATTAATTATAATCAATTGGAAGATCTTTAAGCTTGATAAACTTCAGCAGTCTTTCCCTATAGTTTGTGACGAGAGTTGACGTAGTTGCAGCAGGATATATTTCCATTCTTCAATTGTGACACATTTCAATTCTTGCACATTCTTGGGAGCTCTCTATTCATCATTCTGACTTTCAATTGTTGCCATAGATTTTCCGATGGGGTTCAAATCAGGGCTCATTGAATCAGAGGGTAGCACGGTGACCATCTTTTTCTGGATCTGGTTGGTCGTATAGACTTGAACGTATTCTTGGCAATTGTCGTAATGAAAGGTCCTACCGTCTTCAAAGACTCAAACTTTTAACCGATGTCTTGAGGTTTAGATCATAAATAGTTATATAATCATCAGATTTCATTATCCCCTTAATTGGAACTAATTCCAAGTGCCTCTTGAAAAGAAACTTCCTCATAACATCATTGAATCACCTACATGTTTAATATTTGGAACAGTGTTCTTCTGAAGGAGAGCTTTGACTTTTTTGCTTTGAATCTTCACGTTGTTATGTCCAAAAAGCTCCACTTTTGTTCCATCACTCCATATTACACTGTCACAAGTGAGATTTGGCGAAGTTCTAGCGAGCGCGAGCAGTAACATGCTATGGTTTCGTTGTTTTGTGTAAGTGGAATTCGTCAAGGTTGGTAACCATGCAGCCCATTCTTGTTCAGACAACGTTGTATTGTGTGCTACCTCACGCTAGTTCCTCAGTCTCCAACCTCTTGGCAATGTTATCCAACACAAATAGTGGATTATTATTAACCTAACGGAACTGTTTTCACGCAGTTCCTGTTGACAATTCTTGTTTTCGGCCTCGTTCAGGCAATGTTTATGCAATACAAACTGAGCAAACTTCTTTATAACAGATTGTACAGTGACTTATTGATATCCAGACGTTTAAATATTTCACAATTACTATTTTTTGCATTATGGAAATCAATAATCTTCTGCCTCCAGTCTATACTAAGCTCCTTCGTCTTCACCATCATAGCGTTAGCATGTGGATGACAAGGCATGACTCTTCTTGCACCACGTTAGACGCAGTAGAATTTTTTGAATGAATTCAAATCTACAACATTCTAGAAAAATTTCTTCACAGAAAAAATTAACTAAAGGAAATATTATGATAAATTTTTCCAAATTAAAAGCAATTTTACCAACTGTATGAATAATTTTGTCTACTTGAATTTGTATAAAGTTTATCGGTAAGGTGATATGGCATGCTAAATTGTTCTAAAAATCACGTTTTATATTTCCTATTACGTACTTTATACCCTGTGAAAGACTGGGACCTGTACAAACAATAGTTTTTAAGTAATTGAAGAAATTATTGGAGAGTAGAGGTTGTATGAATAATTTCGTCGCTAACTGTACGATCAATATTTACTGCAATGGACAATAATAGACGATCTTCCGACCAAGGTTTACAGGGGGCAGAGAAAGTCCCCGATCAAATTTTATTTTTTAAATTAAAAATGTTATTTATTTACTAAATTTATCCATTTATATCTCATTCTCTTCCTATAATCATATACTTTAATGTTCCAGGTCTAAATTTTGATCAATTTACCCTGTCTTTTGTAAAAATGAGTCAACGTGAGGCTATTATTCACCTACACTGCGCGGTGAAGACAAACTCAGAGATTGTTAAGCTGTTAAAAACACCGAAATCGACTGTTAGGGATGCTGTTAAACGCTATCAAGGACTGGAGACAACAGGTGAACAACCCAGGTGTGGACGACCTCGCACTGCACGCACTCCAACCAAAATCAAAGCCATTAGGGAGCGGATAAGGAGGAACCCCAAGCGAAGCATGAAAAACATGGCTAAGAGTATGGATATCGACGAAAAAAGTATGAGAACCATTGTCAAAGAAGGCCTCAAGTTGTCCCCCTTCAAAATGACCAACATGCAACAGCTCACGGACAAGCAGAAACAGAAGAGGCTGAACAGATCAAAGATTCTTTTGAATGCAATGAAAGATTGCACGCAAGCTGGTGAGATCGTCTTTTCGGATGAGAAAATGTTCACTGTGGAGGCCAAATTCAACTCCCAGAACGACAGAATTTTAGCAAAAAGTGCTGACAGTATCCCTCCATCCGTAAAGACTGTTTTCGGTCGCTAAAAGCCTGCCTCTGTGATGGTTTGGGCTGCCATCTCTGAGAGTTGGAGATCTCCTTTCATTTCCGAGAATATTTTGACTCCATTACAAGTCGAGATGAAGAAGCACTTCAAGGTGAGGCCTTTTACCTTTCAACAGGACAGTGCCCACTCGCACACAGCGAACAAAACTCAGGATTGGTGTGAGCGTCACTTTCCTGCGTTTTGGTGGAAGGAATTGTGTCTTCCTTTATCACCGGAACTGAACCCTCAAGACTTTTGTGTGTGGTCCATCTTGGAGAAGGAAGCGTGCGCTACAGCTCATGATAGCAAGGAAACTCTGAACAAGTCCCTCGATCGACAATGGGCCAAAATTCCCCAAAAAAATGTTCCGTGCCGCAGTAAATAGCTTCAGAGATAGACTCGAGAGAGTAATCGCCGCCATAGTGGTCATATTGAAAAATAATGCGTAGAACTGTTAATTGGGTTTATTGGGATATTGTGTGATAAGTTTTGTTTTATTTTATCCATAACAACTCGTTAAATTAACATTTTTATATGATCGGGGAATTTCTCCTCACCCTGTATTTTAAAATTGATAAAATAGGTATTTTTATATCTAAGTATTTACAAAACTGAAAGGTACATAAACTAGGTATAATGACGACTTATGTAGAAGTATTCTACTAACTAGAAAGGTTGATAGGTGTATATCAATAGAATTGACTTAATTTGACTATTAATAATTAGTAACGGTGTATATTGAAAAGTTGATACCATATAAAGAGGTTTTTGACTCACAATTTAGCTCAAAATCGAGTTAAATCAGCCAGGTACCCTATCCAAATATACTTAGTTGCGTCACTTATAATCGAAAAGAATTTTAAAAAAATTATCTGAGAACAAAACAATGATCCATTCATCGTCTCACGTTTGGTACCTCTTCGGAAGTGAGAGCCGGTCATTTTTGTGGCGGTTGAATAGTATTGGTTTTTGTTTCCTCGTAATTTTTTATTCCACTCCTATTGAAAAATCACCTGAATTTTCTTCGTGAAGCAGTGCAGTCAGTTTCAGCTTTAATATTTGAGCTAGGCATGTCTTTATAAGAAATTAGGGGCCGTAGAATCCTCCTACCAATTGCTGGGCTTATGCTTTGGGGGCGACCTCTAGGTTATTTCTTACCATAAGTTTTTGGATTACTTAGGAACGAATAAACTGCCTTCGTAGACCTTCCAATTTTTTCAGCTATTGCACGAATCGTCAACTGCTGGTCCCAAAAAGCAAGAATCTTACAACACTCGGATTCTGTTAACTTTTTACTTTTAACCATTACGAGAATATGAAATGATTTATGTATATGAGGATATTATAATATCCTGAAAAAAAGAACAATCATAAGATTTCAGATTTCAATGCAATTCACCGAAGTTTCTTAAGCCTTGTCCAGCTTTTTTTTGTTAAATTATACATAGTTTTTATGTAGAGTTATCCAGTTCTCAATATTATTGATTTTGCTTGTAATTGAAATAAATAAGTATTTAATTGTATCAAAAAATATCCCTTCAATAATCATAACTGAGTTCAACAGAAAGAAAAGCATTCAATAAAAGTGTGTTTCTAAAGTTTCGTCCAGCAATGTACAGTATATACTGTTGCGGACAAATTCGAATGGTAGGCAAAAACAAGTTACCTAAATCTTTAATTTCATAAAAAGTACATAACATTCATTATTGAAATTTTGCACGCGCGTATATTCATATAGAACTCACATGTATTCGTATGAATTTTCAAAGCATTCGGACAAATATTTTAGGAATAAACTTTTGCTCTGGTCAAAAGTTAAGGGTAACCATCATTAACTTTAAAATATTCGCGAATATTGGCAATTAATTAATTTTCCACAGTATGGAGGAGTTATTCATCTTCTATTCATCATCAATAAATGTCCACAAGTTTCCCCTCTGATACAGTCTCTAATTGTCGTTGCCAGAGATTTCTATTACCACATGAAGGTCCAAAACGATTGTGCAACATATTGTGGCTCAACATAAGCAGTATGGAGTTGTTGATTCCAAACCGAATAATGGTGGACTTCCCAAAGAATTGCTGAGTGAAGATCATGCAAGTCTTCAAAGTAGCTTGCAAAGTAGTTTCAGCACTTCTGGTCAAATTTTTCGTGAGATAGATGTCACGTCTGGTGGTATAGTTTCCCAGTCTACTTTTTCGCTTCGACTTCAACAAGCTGGTTTGCAATAATTTGTCCCTGCATCGAAGCTTTCAATCTCAAAAAAGAAACGGAAAGTGATACTTGTGTTTTGTCATGAGTATGTCGTTTGGTCGATTGATCAGTGGTCGAAATTACATTCTAGTGATGATGGAAGAAAAATATAAGTCTTTGGTTCTTGTAGTAAAGTACAAATTAAACGTTTAGTAGGGGAAATGTTAACTCTGAACTGCGTCAAGAAAACGGTTAATTTTGGAGGGGGTAGTGTGATGATCTTGGTGGTCATTTTTGGTGGTCACCACTCAATTAGAAGATGAAAAAATTGCTCTAATAGCTGGCTTTCACAGAGTCCTGACCTCAATCGAATTGAGATTGTTTGGATAAATAATTGGAGACTGTACTCAGAGAAGAAACACAAGAAATGTGAAAGAATCGTGGACATTTCTCGAGGATGAATAGAAGATAGATAACTCCTTCATATTGTGCCAAATTTGTAGAATTTTGTGGTAGAGGATGTATTGAAGTGATATAGTAAAGAATTATTCACAAATTGTTAAGTTAATTACCAATATCCGCGAATATTTCAAAGATTATGATGGCTACCCTTAACTTTTGACCAGAGCAAAATTTAGTGTTTGAAGTAAAATATGGAACTATTCCTGGAATATTTGTCCAAATCCTTTGAAATTGCATACTAATACATATATGAGCTCTATATGAAAATACATGCAAAATTTCAATAATGTGTGTTTTGTACTTTTTATGAAATTAAAGATTTAGATAACTTGTTTTTGCCTACCCTTATATTTTGTCCGCTACTGTATGTACTTACTTCTACTAATTGGATATGAAATCGAATGTTATCCTATATTTATTATCCCAAATGAGCTTGATTTGTGTTTTCTAAGCACATCCTTTTTAAATTGTAGTTCTTTTTAATTTATCGCCATTTCTTGACTTTGCTCCTACATAATTACCAAATATATTTTTGTTTTCATAGGTAAAAAAATATTTACGCATTAGCGCAAATAGGAAATCAATCGTGATGTGGTGACGTGTGGCAACTGTCTGTATATATAGAGGTATAGATATAGGTTGGTATCCACTAAACAAACATCAGTCCATACGTTTCATGGAGAACACATACATGCGCAAAAACACACCCTCTCTTCCACCCAATCACAGCTCTGCTCTCTCAGTTGTCAATGTCTCCTTCAATTTTACTTGAAATTTGGTAAACATCAGTTTAGTATATATGTATACTAGCAACTTATACAATTATACAGTACCGTAGGTTAATAAAAAAGAACATATTTTAAACACATAGTCAAATCTTGAGGGTTGAGTAAAATTATATCGAGCTTTTAAAAAATATTAATATAAAATTGTAGAATAAAATTTCATCATATAATTATTAAAATCATTGGTATCCTAAATTTAAAATTCGATATAGTTTATGTTATATAATTATTGATGTGAATGAATTGAGCGAAGAGAGCAGCAACAGAACAAAAAAAAAAGTGAATAATGGATATGATTGAAAATATGAAATATAATACATATTATTAGAGGTGTTATTTAAACTTAACGTTTAAATAACCACTGATAATAGTAATGAACCTATCTAACATTCGTGAGATATAAAGGGTCTATAAGACTCTAAAGGATCCTTCACCACAATGTTATAACAATGGTTCTAACCTTCTTTAAGGGATCCTTTATAGAGATCCTTTACCCGATATACCACTGAAATAATAGTTTTTAAGCTTGGGTAGTTTCTATGAGTCTATACTCCATGTGCCATTTCAATTATTTTTCAAATTTTATCATTTTGTCATCATTAACAGACTTCTATCAAACACAATCTTGCAAAAAAAGATTAAAATATATGCAGATTAATTCTCGTCTTTAATGAGTTAATGTATTATTATTATTAACTGCAAGTTAATTTATATTTTTTTTTTCAGTTTGTAATATGGAATTAGATGAAGTGGAAGACCCACGCATCAAAGGTAAATTAATTTTCTGATGCAATAATACCTGTCATATTGCTCATTAATTGCAATAAAGGCATATTTAAAAATGTTATATATCGCTCATTAACTTCAGTTCTGGCATATCTTAGAAAAGTTTATTTGGCCCATTGATTTCAGTAACTACATATCTCGAAAAATTATCATTTTTTCATTGAACGAGATTTCAATTTTGTCATCAGTTTTAATTAATCATATAATATCATGCATTGAGTTTTTAAGTCAACTTTTATCAATTAGTAATGGTTATTAAACAATATTATAATGCTATAGGATTCGTTATTAACTTATTACTGAACAAGATGATGTGCCTACAACAGAATACACGACATTTTGAGTTATGACGTAATTGAAATTAATGAGTGATTTTCAAGAATAGTCGTTTTCGGAATTAATGATCAATTTTTGATTATTGACGATGTTGAAATTGATGAACAATATTTTCAGATATGACGTCATTGAATTAATGAATGAGATATTATGAAAGTGTTGATAAAAGTAATCTTTTATCGCGCAATTGTATGTTTCCGACGCATTTTTATTGGTTAAAGTATAATTACCTTTTTTGGTGGTTCAAGGTTTCTAATAATAAAATATCCGAACATCACTCTAACTTGAGTTTGCGACATTTTTATATTAGATTTGGAATTCAATTAAAATGCAAAAAATTCTGAAAATACAAATATCAATAAAACAGAAGTACAATATTTTTGAACTAAAAAATATTATTAACATTGCATTCCCTTATCCCTCTACTGATATTGGTAGGTTTCACTGAGCAAAATGACCTGATAACTTAATAAGTATTAACCTAAACGGAAGTCTGTCCTAAATATTATATACAATGATCTCTTTTATAGACTACTGCAAGAGTTCACCCGATATTAACTGTGATTCTGAAAATCCCTTTCTCCATGGTCTTGATTATGGTCCTGGAGGTGAGATAATCATTGATAGGTAACAATTTTGCAACAATACAATACTGAGTAGTCTAATCTAATAACCTAATTTGTGTTTTGATTTAATATTACTGTTGGTATTGGTGTTGAGACAAGTTTTGCAGGTGGTGTTGGTGAAGGTGCAAGTAATACTGGTGACGATTCAAGTAATACTGGTGATGATTCAAATAATACTGGTGACGATTCAAGTAATACTGGTGGCGATTCAAGTAATACTGTTGGTGATTCAAGTAATACTGGTGATGATTCAAATAATACTGGTGACGATTCAAGTAATACTGGTTGCGATTCAAGTAATACTGGTGGTGATTCAAGTAATACTGTTGATGATTCAAGTAATACTGTTGATGGTGCAATTAATACTGTTGATGATTCGAGTAATACTGTTGATAATTCAAATAATACTGTTGATAATTTAAGTAATACTGTTGATGATTCAAGTAATACTGTTGATGATTCAAGTAATACTGTTGAAGATTTAAGTAATACTGTTGATTATTCAAGTAATACTGTTGGTGATTCAAGTAATACTGTTGGTGATTCAAGTAATACTGTTGATGATTCAAGTAATACTGTTGATGATTCAAGTAATACTGTTGATGATTCAAGTAATACTGTTGATGATTCAAGTAATACTGTTGATGATTCAAGTAATACTGTTGATGATTTAAGTAATACTGTTGGTGATTCAAGTAATACTGTTGGTGATTCAAGTAATACTGTTGGTGATTCAAGTAATACTGTTGATGATTCAAGTAATACTGTTGATGGTGCAATTAATACTGTTGATGATTCGAGTAATACTGTTGATGATTCAAGTAATACTGTTGGTGATTCAAGTAATACTGTTGATGATTCAAGTAATACTGTTGGTGATTCAAGTAATACTGTTGATGATTCAAGTAATACTGTTGATGATTCAAGTAATACTGTTGGTGATTCGAGTAATACTGTTGATGATTCAAGTAATACTGTTGGTGATTCAAGTAATACTGTTGATGATTCAAGTAATACTGTTGGTGATTCAAGTAATACTGTTGATGATTCAAGTAATACTGTTGATGATTCAAGTATTACTGTTGGTGATTCAAGTAATACTGTTGATGATGCAAGTAATACTGTTGGTGATTCAAGTAATACTGTTGATGATTCAAGTAATACTGTTGGTGATTCAAGTAATACTGTTGATGATTCAAGTAATACTGTTGGTGATGCAAGTAATACTGTTGGTGATTCAAGTAATACTGTTGATGGTGCAAGTAATACTGTTGATGATTCAAGTATTACTGTTGGTGATTCAAGTAATACTGTTGATGATGCAAGTAATACTGTTGATGATTCAAGTAATACTGTTGATGATTCAAGTAATACTGTTGGTGATTCGAGTAATACTGTTGATGATTCAAGTAATACTGTTGATGATTCAAGTATTACTGTTGGTGATTCAAGTAATACTGTTGATGATGCAAGTAATACTGTTGGTGATTCAAGTAATACTGTTGATGATTCAAGTAATACTGTTGGTGATTCAAGTAATACTGTTGATGATTCAAGTAATACTGTTGGTGATGCAAGTAATACTGTTGGTGATTCAAGTAATTCTGTTGATGGTGCAAGTAATACTGTTGATGATTCAAGTAATACTGTTGATGATGCAAGTAATACTGTTGGTGATTCAAGTAATACTGTTGGTGATTCAAGCAATACTCCTGATGGTGCAAATAATACTGAGCCGGATACATTGTACCTCACTGATGTTGAATCAGTGGCTATTCGAATTCAGAAGAATATGGGAAAAATTTCCGATGAAATGTCCAATTTAACAAACACAATTGGAGGACTATCGACAGGTGAAATATAAGATATTCTTAAATTAATCGTTATAATATTATATCAAAGACATATTTTCATTTTGAAGAACGTTTTTCTTCTTAGATAATTATATCAAGAGTCAACAAATATTACTATTGGTAGGAATTCTAAAAGACCAGCTCATGCAGGCAACTATATCTCTTGGGTCAACATTGCCCTAGTTTTCTAACAATATTTCCAAAACAGTTTAACATACAATACTGCCTCATTATTTTAAAAAAAATTTATGTAATTATGTATCAAGTAACAGTATTTGGGTATTTTACTTTATATTTTTTTTTAACATAGAAAATTGAATCAAATTAATGAATATGATATATTTTGGATGAAAAAATCACAATTTCATGTCGACTAATCCAAATGTATGAACATTACGCTGATCTCTCTTTTATTATATTTATATATATCTCTTATATATCTCTTATATGTATCTCTTATATATATGATAAGACATTACTTCATAACTATTTCAGAAGCAACCAACGATATAAATAAGAAGAATACAAATGTGAGTTGTGGGAAATTAATGAAAATATACCTATGTTGACATTTCCATGTTCAGAATATAGTTAAATTTTTGAGATATCCAGTCGGAAAAATTATAATTTTCGGTTGTCAGCTTTAAATCGGTGAATATAGAAGTCATCTTTCCACGACAATATACCATTCGACGGGAATTGAATAATTATATGTCATAAATTCAACACTCTTACTGTCCATCTCTTTTCGTCGGACATTCCCGACTAAAAATCGCACAATATTTGACAATAATAGGCGTTCTGTTTATTATAAATTTTCCAATTATGTAGGTGCTTGTTCTCAAGTCTAAAATGCCATTCTAAATCAACAGTTTCCATCTGTTGAAAAAGACAAACAAGATCACAAGAGAGCAGAAGATGGAGCGTCTAAATTCCATCATAGAGAAAAAAGACAGCTTAGCACCATAGGTAGGTACTAAACAAGAACCTTGTCAGCAGTATAAGGAAACATTAAGTACTCCATTGAGGACACTGTTAGCAATATAGGGACACAGTAAGTACCCCAATGAGGACACAGTTAGCAATATAGGGACACAGTAAGTATCCCAATGAGGACACTATTAGCAATATAGGGACACAGTAAGTACCCCAATGAGGACACAGTTAGCAATATAGGGACACAGTAAGTACCCCAATGAGGACATTGCTAGCAATATAGGGACACAGTAAGTATCCCAATGAGGACATTGCTAGCAATATAGGGACACAGTAAGTATCCCAATGAGGACACTATTAGCAATATAGGGACACAGTAAGTACCCCAATGAGGACACAGTTAGCAATATAAGGACACAGTAAGTACCCCAATGAGGACACTGTTATCAATATAGGGACACAGTAAGTACCCCAATGAGGACACAGTTAGCAATATAGGGACACAGTAAGTACCCCAATGAGGACACTGTTAGCAATATAGGGACACAGTAAGTACCCCAATGAGGACACTGTTAGCAATATAGGGACACAGTAAGTACCCCAATGAGGACACAGTTAGCAATATAGGGACACAGTAAGTACCCCAATGAGGACTCTGTTAGCAATATAGGGACACATTAAGTACCCCAATGAGGACACTGTTAGCAATATAGGGACACATTAAGTACCCCAATGAGGACACTGTTAGCAATATAGGGACACAGTAAGTACCCCAATGAGGACACAGTTAGCAATATAGGGACACAGTAAGTACCGCAATGAGGACACAGTTAGCAAGGGACACAGTAAATACTCCAATGAGGACACTGTTAGCAATATAGGGACACAATAAGTACCCTAATAAGGACACAATTAGTAATATAGAAACTCAGTAAGTTACCCAATTAGGACAAAGTTAGCAATATAGAAACACAGTAAGTATCCCAATGAGGACACTGTTGGCAATATAGAATCACGGTAAGTAGTTACTCCAATGAGGACACTACTAGTAATTATTGTGAAACTAAGTTTTCCTATATGTTTAAGATATCTCATGAATAGTTAAATCATCTGTAAGTAATTTTCTAAACCGTTGTTTGTCATTGTCTTTTTTCATATAATTTCACTCTCTATCTTCTTTCTTGATAAAATATCTCGTATATTTAGATTGTAACTTTTATTTCAGATAATTCTATAGCAATACCCATGAACATGACCATCTTCCGTTACCGACTGAAGTGCAATTTCGTGTTCCAATATTTGACTTACCTTGCCGAACAGACTAAGATAATAAGCCAGGACTCTCAATACTCTTTCGAAAGAAATGATGTGAAGTTTGGAGACATGTCACAGTGTCCATTTCAAGGTGAGAATCGACTCTTAACATCTTTCTAAATACACTGTGTTCCATCAGGAGCGTCATTCTTAAATTGTCAAACATAAAAAGCTTTAACTTTTATTATGTATACGACATTTTGTTCAAAAAGAGTGGATATTTCTCAACCTATATAAATTGGCATTTATATTCAACCGTCTTCAACATGAAAATGTTTTTTAAACTTGAGAAGAAATGTATCGTCCTACAGTTTGCCTCCCTCAATAGTACGCCGATAATTCATGCTTCACTGCAAGATCAGTAGAATGGCTGCTAAATATCACCACCACCTGAAAAAATTTTCACAAGAGTTCGTTTCAATAAGACTTGCTTCATTTACAAAATATTTCGAATGAAAACAATATCAAAAGAGCATTAGGTGAAGAGCTTCTTTGAAGAAACCCACAGTTGCTCTCTCAGAAGAGCTTCTCAGCAGTTTTAACCCACCAAAACCACGCTGTGAAGGATCTTTAGAAAGGAACCTCGTTTCATTTTTCATCATAACACTTCTGTTCAACTATCAACAGATGTCCACAAAGCACTGTGAAAACAGATTTGTCAGTGGTTTCTGCAGCAAACAGAAAGATGGTCGATAGAGTCGTTTGAACTGACGAGAGTTTCTTGAAAACCACATCGAAAAACAACTTAGTGTGTACACTGAAAGAAAAGTGTACTTAACCGAACCTATATATAGTTTCATACAAACCACAATGTTGGTCATTTTTAAACCATACCACAGCTGTGGTTTGAATCAAACATCATGAATTTATACTATAATTTTACCTACATGCATGTACTTTATTTTAACTACATCTATCACAATTCTAACTACAGCTGAATGTCTATTTTACCTACATACAAGCAATTCAAACCACAGCTGTGGTTAAACATTACCTACAAGCTTATGAATTAAACTACAGCTGGCTGTCTATTTTACTAACATGCATGCAATTCAAACCTCATGTAAAAGAATATTTAACTGATAAACTAATCCTTCAAACTACAGTAGCTAAGCAATTTTACCTACATGCATTTTATTTTAGCCACTTGGATAATGTTTACTTTAGCTACACTCGATTACAAAATACTGTAATAATCAAATTCATAAGAATACATATATAATTCAGCATGAAGATTAAACTAATAAATATAGAGTGATATTACTTCTGTTAAGTTAGTTAAAATAGATACAGTATAAATAATTAAATTAGATATTTAGAAAATCTTTCCATATTTAACAAATCATTGTAATAAAACTCAAAATTAATTAATTACATTTAATATAAAATGAACAATTTCAGAAACACACATTACTTGGTAAACACTAGTAAGAAGAAAATTATAATAGTTTCTCAGAAGCTAGAAAAATTGAAGAAGTTACCAATTTATGTATTATTAAACATGAATAAAAATAACAATTCTATTAAAACTCATTTAATATGTAGATTACTAAATTTGAGATCACACCATCAGAGGAGAAACTGCAACTAGATTATAAATCGAGGTTAAAGAAAAAGTTATATACAGTTATGTTTAAAAAGGCCTAAATAAAGTGAATTGTTCAATATTCACAGCTAGTTATTTCTCCAAACAACTCACCAAATCAAATGATGCATGGAGCTTTCATGTCATAACATTGAATGAATATCTTACAATGATGTTCACAGTAAAGTAAAAAAATGTTTCACCACTCCTTGCAATATTGCAAATTCAAAACTTGGAATAGTTTAAAATGCTACATCAATCGCCTTCAAAAAGTGTTGGAACCCAAAACATAATGTCATCAGATGAAACATAAAATTAATCAACTTCAGAAGACTTTGAATATGGGTGGCTGGAATGAGACTAAGAAGGAAGATTACTTCTCTTGCCAAGCTATCCTTTTCAATATTTAGCCATATGACTGAAAAGAAAATTAAAAGTATCAATTAATGAAGATCTTCCCATTCATAGTTAGCTAGAAATCAAATAAATAGGTAAAACTTACAGAAACTTACCTCTAAAAGTTAACACCAACATCAGCAGTAGTGGGCCTCAATCTCTTGCTGTTGTGATTATGGTAGCAAAAGTAGGCAAGCCACCCCAAAAGTCTTCATTAAAATGTCTCTGGTGTCTGCAAAAAATATGGAATTAGGAAATTGTTGAGAATAGTTAGTACAATTGAGAGATTAAAGCTAACTACTGACTAGCTATGTAGCAATAATTAACAAAAAAGAAAAATTCAGAATGAATATAGTGATAACTGACTTAATTGTTAAAATAATCATACGCAAGAGATATAAACAGTCTTAGATTAGGTAACAGCAAGAATATATTTCCTTTATCCAATGGACTCCTCTAAATTAGAATTAAATATAGTTGATTTGAAAGCAGAGAATGAATATAATTGAACGAGAAAAATAATCAATTAGCTATCATGCAGCTATTGATGACAACATAGAATTAAATGTAAAGAAATAGTAGTAGCTACTGAATTTCAATCACTTTGTAGCTACTGTTACCAAAAATTCATATGTATAACTCTGAAAAAGAGCCATATGAAAGTCATGGTATCTATAAAAAGTTAAAATTCTATAAGAGCAGTGGGAGATTCTGAAATGTGGGTTGATTTCAGAGAGCATTTCAGGACAAATGATTAAATTGTTACCTAGAACCAGAAAGTAACTATCTCAAATCAAGTCTACTGAATATTAATTTTTAAAATATTTTCTGTGCAAAAATACTTATTTTCTTCTTCAATTTACATTTATTTTGTTGAAAACAGAATGCAAAATAGAGAACTCTAGATCAATTTACCAGTTTCAGTTGTCTGGTGTTTAAATTAAAAAAATTTATAGTAAAGAATACATTATTCGTTTCGACAAAAAAATTTCTTGTGGCAAAATTTCCTTTGGCGAATTTTCTTTTAGCGAAAATTCCTAATAACTATGCAAGACGGTGCTCCACCATATTGCACAAATGCAGCTCTGTAATTTCTTAATAAAAAGTTTCGAAGTCGATTCATTAGCAGAAGAACGGAAAATCCCTGGCCAGCACACAGTCAAAATCTCAACCCTTTGAACTTTCACATCTGGACTGGTGCACAAACTAGAGTTTATTGGGAAAAACATATTCTGTTGAGCATTTTATACAATGTGTTGTCACGGCACAAGGGACACTAAATATTGAGGATCAAAACCCAATCATTTAGGGCCTTAGACAGTACAAGTGGTTAGTTTGAATATATTGTATCTTCTAATAAATACTGACACACTTGTGAATTAAGACAATGAACATTAAAAAATGAAAGATAAGCTTCTCTGCTCTACGACCATGGCTCCGACCATCGCCAATGGTAGTGGCATCCAACAGACTGTGAGGTGCCTATAGCAGGTCACAGGGCAACACCCAAACTGCGGTCATCATACTTCTCCTTGACTGACGTCAGGATACTGAAAGCATTGCCCCTCTGAACTGCCAAACCAACTCTCTGCTCTAACCAAAAGGTCTCTCTCACATCATCAGTGACGTCGGTAATGCGACGGCCGATTTCAGTAAGGAGTGCGCCTGTCGTTTCACCATAGCTACCTGCCGTTTCCACCGCTATGGGTTCGAACCGATATCGAATGCCAAGAACCGCATATTTGCGTCGCTTCCTCCCCTCCGCCTCCTTGGCTGCGCTACCAGGTGACAATGCCGAGTCGATCAAGTGAGACGCCGCGTAAGTGTCTACACATGTTGCATCCCAACAAAGACACCTCCCATCTGTAAAAGGGAAGACTGAGATACCATCAGGCCGCTTACCATCACCCCTATCAACCCCCAGAGGCTCAAGCACTGAAGGGATACCAGCCGAAATCAAAGCTCTCCTAATAACATCATTCAGGGCTGCATGTCTCGGATGGCGTCCAGCACTGTAGCGACATGATAGACCGTGAAGTCCCCTTGAATCCACCCTCTGGCCGCATCGGCACACGTGTGGCTCACAGATGTCCGCACCAACATGTAGCGCAATCGCAACCCGAAAAGACTGCGTCGAGTAGCGTTCCAAGTGTAGGAACTGGAAGCGCATGTAACCAAAGTCCGCTCTCTCTACATGCAGATGCCAGCAGACGTGCCCTAGACAATTGATCAGCCTCCTCGAGCAGTCTGGCCACAGTGGCTACCGACTTAAGGTCATCCCATGACCTCTGCCGACTCTCATTAGCTCCCTCAGCTAAGGCTAAACCCTCACTTTGCCATTTCTCCACTGCTGCTCCAAGCTCTCGGTCATCTTCAATCTGTGTTCTGCACAGAATGGATCTAACCAAATCCTCGGTAACATGAAGGGAAGAAATGAATGCGGGTAGCGCAATGTCCTTAGACATCCTGATTTCTAACCCCCCAAACCGTACGGGCAACGATGCCTGCACAAGTGAGTCTCCCTCAAACTTAACGTTGGTAACCATCGAAAGAGCTGACACAATGACCCTGTCGAACTGTCAAAGATCCTCACTATTCCTGTAAGCTGGTGAAGCACGTAGGATATATTGGAGCTTAGGCAAGGCAAAACAGTTCTTGAGCAAAGCAAAAGCTTGATGGTTCTCAATCAGTTTCAACCTTGACGAAAGCCTCTCCAAATCCTCCCTCTTCTCAGCAACAGCTGCTGGTATGCCCCTCTCCATGAGTGGTGCTCCCAGCAAGCTTAAATCTTCCACTGGAACGACCCTCAATCCTGGCATCAACCCCTCAAATAGATTCCTCGTAATTATTGATTCTTCCTCAGAATGATTCAGCAAAATCAGTTCACACTTCTCTCGGTTGATATCCAGTCCCACTGCAGCAAGGTCAGTGATTAGACGCTGCAAACAAGTGAACACCTTTTCAGGTGAATCTCCGATTGTCCCGTCATCGAGATACCAGACATTCAACTCAGTGTCCACCCTTCGCGTTATCTCATCAATTCCCAAAGAGAAGAGAGCTGGACCGAAAGGGTCGCCCTGCTGTAAACCCGTAGCGGATACGAGGTTTGTCCCTCCATAAAAAAGTGTTGTTGGACCAGAATAAGCCTGCCAAATCAGTCTATAAAGCCCCTGAGTCCTTTGTTTAGCCGCATTCAGGAACACATATCGTCGCAGGCTATTGAAAGCATTGGCCATGTCAATCTTAAAAATAACCTTTTTACCTTCCAACCCAAGATATCTGCGAGTGGCATGAGCTGCCGCTTCGCAGCCACCTCGAGTTGAAACCCCTAACTGTATAGGGCGCAAGGATTCTCCAAGACTAGCTATCATGGGACGTGACCCTACTTTCACAGCCAAACGTCCCAAAGTGTTCCCTACAGCAATAGGACGCACGCCTCCGTCCTTTTTCCCCAAAGCAGTCAAATTGGCTCCATAGAATATCGGTCTAGCAAATTCTGGAACATCCCTCTTCAAAATGAGGTTAGCGAACATCGTTAGGGTGGTTAGTAACCTGGCGCCTGCCTCAGAAGCTTTACGGGAGACAAGAGACTGCAGGTGACACGGACGTGTGAACTGGCACAATACTACGAACAATAGTCAAAATTTGTTGCCTTTCTATTTATAGTTTGTTAAAGAGCTCTGAATGGCATTATATACAATTGGATAAGAATGAGAGAAACAAGTATATTACGTATACTAACTTTTAACCCTACCTACCTACCTACTTTATCCTACCTATATGATAAAACAAATACTTAATATAGAATTCTAACTAATCTTTGTATCAGAATCAATTAAGGTGCGTTCCCGTGCTGAAGAACTCGAAGGACGTCCCTCAGTTCTACAAGAACCAACCGTTCCCGTGACGAAGAACGTTCGTCAAGTTCGTGGAACTCGACGACACGGTAGATAGTACGTCGAGCTGTCCCTCTTGGCAGCCGTGACGTCACAAACGTAAACAAACAAACGAAAAGGGTGGCAGAAACACCTGTTCTTGTTTGTAAATTAATAAAATTGATAATTGACACAATAGAACTTGTTTTGAGATCAATTGATAATTAATTAAACTGTTTAAACCCACCAAACCAAATTAGTGATTGTTAATAATCCTAATTAATTAGTGATATTAATTCCTAAACCACGGAATCGTACACATTGTGGTGGTTGCACGGGAACGCTAACCGAGGGACCGTACTTCGTACCTTGAAGGAACGTTCTTAGAGTTCTTCAGCACGGGAACGCACCATTAGTGTCAATTCAGATATGTGTGGCACTTTATCCTAATGTGTGGATATTATGGAAATCCCTTCAACAGATGGGTTTTGCTTAATTCAATATACACATTTTAGGATTGATTATAAATTTTGAATTAGGTCTTATTGAATAAAAATACAAATAAATTGAAGAAATATGTAATGGAAAATGATTGGGAAAGGGGAAATGGATTTGTGTTGAGATCACAGAATAAACTGGACAGAGAAATAACAGAAGAAATTAACATACAAATAAGATTAATGAATGTATGAGTTTTTTTACATGAATGAAATAACACCTTAACATATTAATATTCCTTGTCTTTGGTGTATTCTATTTTTAATTACTGATTAATGAACTGTCTTCAAAAGGCATTACCATTAAATGTACCTTTTCTCAATTTACTATATATTCGAGTACAAAACATTCGAATCAATTCAGAAACAACTGTTTGTACCAATCTGCATGAACCAAGATTTTTGGACTTTTTGGTAAGCAGTCACTTGGTACAAATATTAGGATGACTGGCAGTTTTTTTTTTAATTGACTGTATAGTATACTCTATCTTTAATGGTTTCAATAACTTCTGGAATTGGAGATATAATACATGTAGTCTCAAGAAGGTTCTGAAGCGCTCGTCGTTCTGTCTTCAGGCTGGAGGGGATCATTTTCATCAACTATTGTAGGGAGTCAGGAGATGCGCCTCATACGCTATAGGACAAGAAATGTTTAATAATCATAAGAATCCATTAATTTCCTATAAATTTATGCATCTATTATGGCATTTGAAGCATTTTAAGTGCTTCAAATTCGCAACTTAAAAAAGTGATTTTGATGGAACACAGTGTAAGTAACAAACTGATTTCTATTATTGTCTTGTTCATTATTGAAAATTGGAAAATAATTCTAATTGTGCTGGGTAAAAGTTTTGATTTTTTTTTAAATGAATAAATCATTTGCTTCGATTTAACATTTTATTTATTTATGAAACGGTTATTAATAGATTGAACCAAAATTTTATGTTTTAAACAAATGAAGAATATTTAATTTTGATTACATAATTTTACAACTCAAACTGTTCTTTTTTAGTGCAGAGGTCCAGAGCCTTCTACTCTGTAGTGTGTAAGAGAATTCTTCATAACGACCAATTTGGTTACTTCGAAAACGTGACAAATGGTTTGTATTATAAGCAAGATTACTCTCCTTAACTCGGAATAAAAAATTTTATGGTGTAAATATATAGGAACGTCTCTGCATTTGAACACTCATAATACTTGGAAAATGTTAGTTAACAAATGTCATGGTTGGTCTATATCAGAAAATTCTGGAGGTGAAGTTAGTTCATGGCCTATTTTGACAACGACGTATTTTCAGAGAGTAGAAATGGTCGAGTACTAGTTTTATTCAACTTATATTCAGACATGCCCAGTTCAAAATTGCAGCTTGTTATATATAGTTTTCATATCAATCAATAACAATTATACATATACTGTATATGTAATATTAAATAAGAAAAAATATTATTTCAGAAGTCAAAATCACTCATAAGTATCACAGTGTGTTGGGGCATAATGTGAAGTATTCTTGTGCCTTCTCTCCACATATGTATTTCCCATATGAAGGTAAGTTGTGTCCCGCACACACATACACCTAAACATACAGTTTGTTAAACCTTTTGATGGTGAGTTGTGTCACACACATACACACAAACATACAGTTTGTTAAACCTTTTGATGGTGAGTTGTGTCACGCACGCACAAACAAACAAACAGTTTGTTAAACCTTTTGATGGTGAGTTGTGTCACGCACGCACAAACAAACAAACAGTTTGTTAAACCTTTTGATGGTGAGTTGTGTTACTCACGCACACACGCACAGACAGTTTGTTAAACCTATTTTGTGTCACGCACAAACAAACAAACAAACAGTTTGTTAAACCTATTGATGGTGAGTTGTGTCACACACAAACAAACAAACAGTTTGTTAAACCTATTGATGGTGAGTTGTGTCACACACAAACAAACAAACAGTTTGTTAAACCTATTGATGGTGAGTTGTGTCACACACAAACAAACAAACAGTTTGTTAAACCTATTGATGGTGAGTTGTGTTTGATGGAGTTTTACTTTGAACCGGATAATCATTTATGTCATTGGGTGAATCAAATTAGAAAATTAGGACCTCTGATAACATTTTACGATTAAAAAAGGATTCGTGCAGATTTTAGAAGGGTCTACCCACTTGTTCCAAATTCTTTTGTGGAATAGAATATTCTAAACTACACACTGTTTTAGAGATTTTAATGGATTAGGGGTGTATCCGTGAAGAAGAGTTAAGCCGTGTTTACATTATCAGTCAGCACCTAGATATTTATTTCGTGAGGGATTCACCACAAAGGCTAGAACTTCACCACGAAACGCTGTTTTCGCACTGAAATTGAAAAACGGACAGAGTTCGTTCGAATAACCACACTGTGACTTTCCTGTCGGATAGTGGCACTTTTAAGTACAGAAGAAGGAAGAAGAGGGTGTGCGAAATTCCGCAGAGATCTAGCAGCATAACTGCCATTTCCCGTTTTCTTTCTTTTTGAGAGAGAATTAATTGGCACAGACCTTCTCTCCACACAGCTAAACAAAAACTGAGAACTCAGCCATTAGTCACCACACTGACGTACTGTAGTACCGTTTGAACACTGTCGTGGAGACAGTGTTGAATGCTCAGTGAACACCACGGGTAATCCCTAGGTTGTGACTGACAATGTAAACATGGTTTAATAAGGTGTATGACATGTATCTGCACAAGATGAGAAACCCTTGATATGATTGTTATAGCTCTGCTAACTATTTACTTGATAAACTGTTTCAAGATTGTAGCAAATGTATAAAATTTGAATATAAATAAATAGAGTAGGGTTAAACAACCACCATATGAGCACTGCATTATATATTAAAATAACTAATATTATGATTTTATCTAATTTAGAAAATAAATGATGAATAAAAATTAATCGTCGTGATCTCTAACAGAAAATCTTTTGATTGACTACCCCATCAATCTAACGAGTAAAAATATCAGGACTCTGATAGAGATGAGCAACACCAACGACTTGAGTGATGTATCTGGACGGTATTCGCCCACTAAAGAAGAATCGCAAGAAGACGATATAAAGAGACCACGTGAAGATTTCATAGACACTTGTAGTATGAACAGCAGGCATTGTAGTTACAAGTGAGTGTGAACAACTGTAATACAATAATTTGAATTATTCAAACAATTTAAAAACTTATTTTCAGAGTTCTGGTATAGATTTACTATTCATATATTTTTCGTATCAGGGACTTTACCGAAATCTTCACTCGAGATTACGGAGTTTGCTACACTTTCAACAGTCCGGACCTAACCAAGGACTTATCAGTTGAGGAAAGCAGGAAGAGGTTCATATCTCACTCTTCCTTCATCGTGGGTCCTAAGGTGAGCACACGCGAAAACACTCCACCATTTTCTGACGGAATAGAATGTTAAGAAAGAGCTTCACAGTACTCGGACACATGGTTAAATTCACTCTAAAATAAAATTTCTATGGACTTACTTTAAATTCGTAAAACTAATGTTATATATCATATCACCGGTAACAGAAAATGAATTTATCAATATTTTCTTCATAATTAATTATATAAGAAATATTCACAGTCAACTCTCACTGTCTGACCTTTCTAATAGAATGAATAGAAGACAATGTGAAGAAAATCAATTTTCTCTCGAATTTACCTTCAACACTAATACGTGTTTTTAAATTAGTAGTTCTATAGATCAAAAAATGTTGTGATATATTGAAAAGATTGGCAAGAAGTATTTCTATCTTATTCAAACTTAATTCTGCTTGTACCTACTAGCTTTCCCGCTTTCTTTTAGTATTTCAGTTTTTTCGTGAGCTAAAAGAAAAACCGACAGGTCGCGAATCAGTACATACATCGATCACTTAATAACTCCGGAAGGAGTCTCACCCTGTCCATCTGATCATATCTCCCTTCTCTACGATGCTTCATCAATGAAAAGAAAAAAGTCATTGAATTCGATTCGTAAGAAAAAAAAATGTTTAAAAAAATATCCCTCTTCGGATGAGAAGGGATTTTTTTATGGACTTATGCTGTTTGAAACGGTGTATGGTTCTCACATTTAAAGTGCATAAACCTCCTCTTCTCACATCTAAACACAAACTGAGAACACAGCCACTATTCACCACACTGACGTAATGTAGTACCGTTTGAACACTGTCGTGGTGACAGTGTTGAATAATTGGTTCTTGTTTTCAATGGAAAAATATTGTCTCTGTCGCTTGGAGGGGTATTAAAAATAGACTGGTTCTTATTCTTTACTCCAAAGCGTGGTTTCAACTTGCCTGTAATACAATTACAAAATATTACTACCTAGGTACGCGTATAAAATTATGTGAAGTAGGAAATATGTATAGCCAGAAAATTAACAACTCAAAACTTACTGGCAGTAATCTGACTATCCTTAGACATAAAGAACCTGCAATTATTATGACGTTGATTCATTAAAATTGACATTGTATTTAGAGTCTAACTCTCGAAAGTAAATCTACTATCTGGAAAGATATAGAGAAATATAATACAATTCACAAGGCCCACAATAGTCGCCCAATTCCATCAAATAAGAAACAAAATAAAGGGAGTAAACTCATATTCACCGAGCAACACAAAATTGAAACAGGACTCCTGATAGTCAGGCTACATTGGATCTGAAGGAATAGGGGGAAATCTGTAGTGCCGACCAATATTCAAATTTCTACCAAAAAGAAGGGTGAAAATCCTAGTCACCAAACAACACAACAAAACTTCGGTCGAACCTATTACAGTCGTATTACTGGATTTAGAAACAAATAAAGGGGGCAACTCTGAATCACCCAACAATATACATATTACAATTGATTAAACTATAAGGCATAAGTTAAATCGTAAGTGCACCTACACCAATCTCACATGACCCAACATCCCCAACTGTACACCCTAACTGTTCTTATCAATAGCGCGAACGAAAATACACGATAAATTAACATCCGTAAAGGATCAATGGAAAAATTGAAATGGCTTAAAATTTCGTGCTACTAGTACTGAAACTTGCGTGTTAGTGCTACCTCAAGCTTTTTCTAGTTTCTCCTACACAGGTCATTCAGAATTTCACGATTATATTTTTTTCAATTTAAAAATGACTGAGGTATGATATTAAAATACATAAGGAATAATAATCTAAAATAAATTATATTATTTCGTGGAGAAATTGTTTATCCACGACAGTCTCTTTAAAAAGATATATCATATCGTGAAAAGTTCACTTAACACTGAGGGAAGGACCTCTCTCGTTGCATTTTATACGCCTTCAAAAGACTATTTGAATGTACAAAATTTATTGTCAATTTCTACGATTGGTGACAAATAAAATCGATACTGAATCACTCTCAAACAGAGGATAAGAGTATAACAGTCTTATACATGCATTGTTTTGTTGGTCCCATCATTTAAATTGCCATCATTTAAAATGAATAATTTCTTCATATTTGCTTCTGTAATGATGAAGCTTCCTCTTTTTAAATGTTAAAATAGGTGAAAACTACACAAATAAATATTTTATTTAGCAAAATTTCAAACTCATTTTGGGAAAGATAAAATATTCCAGTGCTTGAACTAACACTCTTATTTTCAAGGAGTGATAGAAGAATATTACAGAGTTTGACGGACCATTACCGCATAGTATATGCAAAGATAGTATACTACAATTTCTATTTTCTCCGTCACCTGGATCGATAGCGGGAACCAGAATTGAAATATATTTTAAGGACAATCGAGGTATGTTGTTTGCGTGACGTCATAACAGCAACACACTAAAATCATATGTAAGAAAATTGAAGAACGTAACATTATGAAAACTGTTTATTTATTTCCATTATAAGAAACCGTGATGAATCCATTCATGTTATTCACACTGCTTCTTTCAAGTCCGGTGGTATATATATTGCACCAAACTGATTGTTTCAATTAATGTATTGTGGTTCCGAAAGTATACTACTTTAAAAACGCTTTCAAGTCTGGTGGTAAAAATTTCATACCACCATACGAGTTACGTTTAATGCTCAGTGGCACAGAAACTATTCAACCTTTAAAAAGTTTAGGTCCGTGTGCTGTTCGGCAGCTCGAATTTTGAACCACACACATGAATGATTTGAATAGTCAAACATTATTTAGCACATAGAGCAATTATTTCTCTCTAAAGTGTGGCCCTGTAAGAGTTTACTTTAATTTTCTATTTATTTGTGGTGCCTTGTTAACGTCACGGTCACAGATTACTCGATTTGTGACTACAGCTCACAAAGCTTTACTCTTCAATACCTACCATACCAGGAATACTAATATTGATAGGTTATTTGAGACGTGACATAAGCAAGGGAGCAAATTTAGAGTGAAAAATGGGGGTTTAGCAGGTCAAATAATTTATTTAATATATATTTATTTATTATATTATGCAAATTTATAAAAAAAAATTATAAATTTAATTCTTCGATTGTTTTATAGATTGAAAATACAATGAATGAATATAACATTCATATAAAGAACTAATTTCATATTATTGTGAGAATAATTAATTACGCTAGTGATTACAATATATTTCTTCTATTTTGAGAAAATTTATTAAAGTATAATGATTAAAAATCACTACACATGGATGCAAAAAAGCTACTTCGTGAGTTAGTCTCTTATCAAGGAATTTGACGAAATAAATTCAAACAATTTAATTCATTTAAGATAAAATTTAATATTATTTTGTGATTAAATAATAGAATATATTTTAATTTTCTTCTCCAGAGCGGCTTGAGACTGACGGTGAATCTCCACAGCGAAGAGTACGTTTCCCTTCTCTCCCCCAGCATTGGGCTGAGGATGGTAATCCATGACCCGTGGGAGGCACCATTCCCATCAGAGAAAGGTTTCAACCTCTCACCGGGCCAGACTCATTCCATAGCTTTGTCCAGAGTTAGTGAAACCTAAGAATTGTTAGTTTAGTGTCATTGAAGTCGCGTTTACATCATTTGTAGAAACTAGAGACATTATTACTCTAAGTCTCCAAACTATATTAGAAGATTTTTATTGAAGGAAGATACGTTGGAGCACTTGAAAATGAATGGGGTTCTTTGCATCTTTGTACGGTTAATTTTGTCTTGAAAGGTTTAGTAGACTCAGCGTTGACAATATTTTATTTAATTCAAGCTTTCAAATTGATATCCAATTCATCATCAGGAGAAGTAAATAAATTGAAAAGAAAAAAAAACAATGCCTAATCTGATCACCTGAAGTAAATATGATACCGACCTACTATAATACAAAAATCTATTAACATTTTAAATAAATTAACAATTCTTGAATGAAATAAAAATTGAAAATATTATATGGTAAATATGAAATCAATAGAAATTGAAGAAAAACTGCTAAAAAATCGCTGAAGGTGTCTCAAATCCAAAGGAATGTCCTGACGATCTTGAATGATGAAAAGATCGTCAGGACATTCCTTTGGATTTGAGACACCTTCAGTTCTCCACCAAAGTTCAAATGTCAAGTCGCAGACGACTTGAATCTTTTATACTATCAACCACCCTAACTCTATCAATAGAGTTTGTGATGTTACATCAGCTTCGATTCTTATAGTTAACCGCTGTAAATGATGATTATGAGACTTTTTCTTGTTATATTATCATATTTAGATACTTTTGCATGATAATATAATAGGTAGATATATTTTATTTTTGTTTAAAGAGGTTGAGTGTAGGAATTAGAAAAGGTGTAATATCACAAATTAATTTGGGGATGGTTGTAACTGCAAAAAGATTAAGATCATTTACTTGACTGTTTTCTCCATTTGCTCTTGTGTCACTTCTCCTGATAATGAATTGGATATCAATTTGAAAGCTTGAGTTAAATAAAATATTGTCAATGCTGAGTCTACTAAACCTTTCAATATGAACAATCCGTTGAGTTTGAACGGTTAATTTTGTAGAAACAAATTGCAGTTTCTAGCAACATTGACAACAAAAACATAGGATCAATATGGACGTACAATTTCATCATGTATGTTCGAAGTTTTCCGAGAGTTCAAAAACGCAAGAATAATCTATTCTTGCATTTAACAATAACACGAACACTAAAATAGACAAACGAAAATAAAGACTATTTATATATGTTGGATATATAATATATATATTGTCTATATACTTTATCGTTTCAGACTAAATACATGCGAGTCCCTCATCCACATGGTGACTGCATCACAGACAAAACCGGACGTTTTGACCATTCCAAAACTGTAAGTTTCATGATAGAAATTAAGTAGACCTTTACTCACAAATACTAGATCTTTTATTATATTTGCTTATCAACTTATTCTTTCAGCTTTGTGAGAAAGTGTGCCTAGAAAAAGAATACCGTAAGAGATGCGACTGTAAAGTGCAACAAGGAGACGCCTTCGATGATTTGGATCCAGACAATCTACTTAATATGTGTAATGCCTACTCACTTAATGATGGTGAGTGAAGGAAGTGTGTACTACCTACTCACTTAATATAGGTGAGTGAAGATGTCAGAAAACTCTACCAAAATACTTTCCTAACGTGATGATTTCATTTCAACGTGATTTAGCTGTATCAAAGTAATTTCCTAACGAATAGTTTTAATTTCTACATCGGGTAACTACATCAAAATAATCTTATAACGTGCTCTTTTCATTTCTACAACAGATTACTGTATCAAGGCAGTGGAAGCTCTGTACAACAGCAATAGCTTCCATTGTAACTGCCCCAGCAGTTGCGAGTGAGTATAACCCATATTAGAAAAATAGTTCATGTCTCACCCTTTATCGCTCTGCAAATCTGGTTTTCATACTTAGTTTAGGTGTCGAAATATAATAAACAGAATGCTAAGAGGATTATGGGGTTCACCATAATCTGACTAATCAGAGATAGAGTTATTCTGTTGCAATGATGACTTCAGTAATTCATTTGGTTAAGAATTGGAGGAAAAAAGATTTAAAAACAACACCTCACGCTATCAGTCCAAAGTGACGTCACTCAGAATCATCTTTGGCAGTATTTATTTAAGGATAAAAAGAACTACCAATTAATTGATGCTTTTCAGAGAAATGGAGTACGTGACACAAGTGACTTCTACGGAGGAAAATAGGGAGTTTCTAACCGTCGTGAGAAACGTCAAGAGAACGGATACTGGGGCGGATCTTTGCAAGTGAGAAAAATGCAGCTAATATATATCTTTTGCTAGTAAGGCAAAATGGTGCAAAAGAGTAGACCTTTAAAAACTAAAGATTTTAATAACAGAAGTATTATAAAATGGCATTAACGGTTACTGAGCAGTTTTAAAAATTTTAAATATTCTTTAATGACAAAAATCAACAATAGAAATGTGAGGATTACATTAATATTCCAATAGGGATGAACTCTTACGGTGAAGAACTTTCATACAATATCTATTTACAGTTAATACAAATAATGTTCCACTAGGGATGAACTCTTACGGTGAAGAACATTCATACAATATCTATTTACAGTTAATACAAATAATGTTCCACTAGGGATGAACTCTTACGGTGAAGAACATTCATACAATATCTATTTACAGTTAATACAAATAATGTTCCACTAGGGATGAACTCTTACGGTGAAGAATATCAATACAATACCTATTAACATTAAGAAAATAACCTTATTTTATATTCCAGCAACGAATCATCTGTTGTTCGTTTTCATGTTTATATTGCAAATAACGTCATCAAAGTTATTGCAGAAGCACAAGCCTTCACGGTGAGTTGAAATTCATCAATATGATTCCAACAAATATTCTAATTAATATAGATATTTTAAGAGAAAAACTACATCCCTCTTCTTATGT
Organism: Caprella mutica; assembly: GCA_947561585.1. NCBI lineage: Eukaryota > Metazoa > Arthropoda > Malacostraca > Amphipoda > Caprellidae > Caprella > Caprella mutica. Next base: position 315,828 of record CANNZV010000330.1, on the reverse strand, counting down.
TGATATTCAGAGTGAATTAAAATAATATTCTAAAATAGAATATTTAAGAGTCACTACAATTCATGTTTTAGTGACTCTGAGTTAACTTTCAGTTTAGTTGATAAATTTATTTAATACGAGCTATCTTTAAACTTTAATATGAACTTTAATAAGATTTAATTTCCATTTCACAGTGGGAAACATTGATATCACAAATAGGCGGTAACCTAGGCCTCTTCGTAGGCTTATCCCTGATCAGTCTGATAGAATTTCTTGACTACCTTATGGATATTCTGCTGATCTTAGTGTCCCCAGCTCTCTACGATTGGACCCACAGTAAGAAAAAAAAGACCGTCGCTCCCCAGGAGGAGAAGATGCCCCGCAAGGTGTTGATTCTTGCTGGACCGGAGAACTACTTACCGCACAGTAAGAATTGTATTGAACAAATAATGAATTTAGTTACGAGGTGGTATAAGTACAATATACCACACGGTAATCAACTTTATTCTGGAAATAAAATCAGTTCCTTGGTACACGGGAAACTGCCAGGCGGAAAACTGCCAGTCACTTAATGGAAATTTAATAACTTTAGTCACTAATAACATTTAATTTATAAAAAAGACGTTCGCCCTTCGTTAAGGAGTTAAGAAGACATTCATTCTTAATTAGTATACAAAACAGTAATGATAGTTAAATGTAGACTCATTTAGTAGAAAAACCCGTAAAATACATTATTATATAAATATTGAAGTTATAAATTAAATGTAATATAGAAATTAAACACTAAAATATTTCTTAGAACATACTAAGAGAAGAAACAAAGAAATATTTGTTTTTTGGGGCAGAGTACAATTTCTTTGTTTACACAACGCATCTTTACATTATCAGTTCATAACGGGTTCAGGGTCTAACTATTTCTTTTTGTGATTATAATTTGAGAATTGAACAAGTATTCAAGCTTAATAATCGATTGTTCTCATTATAAAACAACTCCGATCGATATTTGTGAAATATTTATAATTTTCAATCCAACCTCTATGATTATTAAACTGCTATTACCTACCTAATTCTCTGACAATTTCACTCGATCAAATTAGATTGCATATTAATCAATAATACCTTTTGCATGTAAATGAATAATGTAAAATTGAAGGTGTTGTGTTATTGACATGGAGAATTAAAATGTAAATGTAATGAATATTGAACATACATATAAGTTGATTTAACATTCACTTAATTTATTGTATAATTTAAAATCATATTATTGTGAGAATATTAATTAGTAGCGTTGTGACCATATTATGCACTTAAAATCATAGATCTTAAGAATATCATAGATGAAACTAAATGAAATGGTATCGAAGACTATATAGCTATGATTTATAACGATCCAATAGTCTTTAATTCAATCCGTCTATAATATTTTCAAGATCTATGATTTGAAACGCATATTATCATCACCCCACTAGCTAGCATTTTGACGTCAGTGTCGCTAGTAGAAGTAGGCTTGGGAACACATGTATCAAATTTTGTGTTCCCTTGGTGTCATTTTGACGTCAAAGTCAGTAATAGAAATAGGTATGGACACTGTATCACCTTCTGTGTACCATTGGTGTCATTTAGACGACAGAGTTGCTAGTAGAAGTAGGTATGGACACTGTGTCAATTTCTTTGTAGCATGCATTGGTGTCATTTTAAAGTCAGAGTAACGAGTCGAAGTAGGTATGGGTTCTGCATCACCTTCTCTTGATCATAAGAATGAGTTAATTATGCTTCTAAATCGATACATCTAATGATAATTAATTTTCAAATTTCTTAAATGTAATATTATGAAATATTTCAATTTATTTTCATTTTCTCTTCCAACAGCGAAATTCCGTAAACTTCGACCACTAAAAGCAGGACAGAAGTTCAACGAGATTTTCATGAGTGACTAGTTTTGAGTTGCCGACATATAGGGTCCATTGGTCCTTGGCGGCTTACAGATAGGTTCCCATAGTAACGAAAAACATGAGATTGAAGTAAAATGAACGAACATAAGCGACAAGAAATACAAGAAAATACAAAACAAACCACTATTTCCTTGGGAATCTATGGTGGAATCTTCTTTAATATTCTACGGCCGCACCATAACTTTCTCTTTGATTATATATTATCAATTACTCCCAAATATTGTTGAATTTGAATGGATTTTCTTCAATTGTTAATATAGAATATCGTACTAATTAGAGTATATTTCTATATGTCAAAATTTTATTATTTACATTTTGTATCATTCTTGATTGTTATAATATATTGCCATGAAATATTTATTTCTTTATGTGAATTTTGATTATTTATACATAATAAAATACATGAGCATCAATTAGGTAATGATAAGAAATATTTCAGCTGAAATCACTTCATTTCTGCAGAGTACAGGCTTTTCATTTGTCAACATAACATTAACTTATAGGCTTTTCATTTGTCAACATAACATTAACTTACAGGCTTTTCATTTGTTAACATAACATTATAACTTTCAGGCTTTTCATTTGTCAACATAACATTAACTTATAGGCTTTTCATTTGTCAACATAACATCAACTTACAGGCTTTTCATTTGTCAACATAACATCAACTTACTGGCTTTTCATTTGTTAACATAACATCAACTTACAGGCTTTTCATTTGTCAACATAACATCAACTTACAGGCTTTTCATTTGTCAACATAACATCAACTTACTGGCTTTTCATTTGTCAACATAACATCAACTTACAGGCTTTTCATTTGTCAACATAACATCAACTTACAGGCTTTTCATTTGTCAACATAACATCAACTTACAGGCTTTTCATTTGTCAACATAACATCAACTTACTGGCTTTTCATTTGTCAACATAACATCAACTTACAGGCTTTTCATTTGTCAACATAACATCAACTTACAGGCTTTTCATTTGTCAACATAACATCAACTTACTGGCTTTTCATTTGTCAACATAACATCAACTTACAGGCTTTTCATTTGTCAACATAACATCAACTTACAGGCTTTTCATTTGTCAACATAACATCAACTTACAGGCTTTTCATTTGTCAACATAACATCAACTTACTGGCTTTTCATTTGTCAACATAACATCAACTTACTGGCTTTTCATTTGTCAACATAACATCAACTTACTGGCTTTTCATTTGTCAACATAACATCAACTTACAGGCTTTTCATTTGTTAACATAAGTTTGACCGAGGTGTTTTATTTCAATAACGTTTGCAAAATGTCAGCTTTCCGTCAATATGCAATGGTTAATAGACTTTAAGGATAATATTACATTTTATCTAATAAATAACGATATATAGAATATAATAATATGAATATTACATTAATCCATTATTATCGTAAAGTTTATGGGAATATTGATTATACCGATTATATCCATTGAAAAAAGTTTAAACAAATGTTTGATTTTACTCGCACATTCCCATTGAAGGTCCCTCCACTCTAAATTTAAATTTCTTTAGAAATGTTAAATATTTGTAGAGTTAAAGTCATTAACATATAACAGTTAACAGAAAAAAAATAGATCAAATATTCACTTCGTAATTAATCATATAAGAACTGTCCGACTTTCTAAGATTGAATTGAAGAAAAACTGCCTATTACGAACTGTTGTTATATATATTGTTGATAATTGTACGATAAGTGTAGTATTATCGTAAATTTAATATTATTTAGGTTTGGTTTGCCGTTTTATAATCAGTAACCTAAGTTCTAATGAATAGAGTAATAAAAGAGTGGAGGGGACCTATAATCGTTCTCTTATAAAATGTTTTTTTTTTATGATCATTTCAGAATTGTAATGACCATTTTCGTCAATATCATTTTGTGTGAATTTCATTATCTTTCATTATCTAAATAAATTTCATTATATTTTATTAATTAAGTGTTCTAATTTTTTAGAAATATTTTAGTCTAGTTATCTAATTGTTCATAAAATATTTGTAGACCTACTCAGTGAGAAAACTGCCATCGATCATGGGTTGTAAAAAGATTATCTATCAACGACGATAAATTATTCTTCGAAAATACAAATTATTATAAATTTAAAACACTTAAAGTATATCGTCTGACATTTCAGACGATCATTATTTCGATGTCAATGTCTGAAATTATAATTTAAGATAGAATATAATTCATGTATCCATAATCGACAGTTGATTATAAATATAGGTAATTGAAAAAGCAATCAATTACAATCATTTCAATTCCACTTAAATGTAAATCTAGATGCAGTGGAACTCCTCTATAGTGAATTCCTGTATAGTGAGTGGATCATCCTGTATAACTTAACTTACCTCTATAGTGAACATATTTAGTTTAGTCTGCCACAAATATTCGTACATTTTCTATGAATCTCTGTATAGTAAATTAGTTATATTTCATTATAGAAAACTTCAATCAGGAGCAACTCCACTGTAATGAACTCCTCTATAGTGAACCATCCTCATTTTTAGAGTCCGTGAAGTAAATCCTCTATTGTGAACTAGGTGGAGTTCACTACTGTTTCATATTCTTATTTCCTTGTGTGTGTTTTAACTACTGTATTGCACGTCAAATATGGACAATTAGACAGTCCGTAAATTTTGTATTCCACAAAAAATGTATTCGGCGAAATAAAAAAGAAGAAAAGTTGTAATGTGAATTATTTATTTATATACAAAAGCTCATATTTTATGTAATATAAGGTAAAAGAATTAGTTTTTTTTAAGAAATATTGAATTTTCCTATTTTTCTATAATCTTTAATTTTTGACGTAATTAATGCTAAATTTATGAAGAATGACATACCAATGTTGAAGGGAAACAAATTTAGAAACAGTATGAACTTTTTTGCTTCAATAAAAATGAATATAATATTTTTTTCAATCAAATTATCATCTTAAGAAATTATAATAGTCTTCACTTTACTAGTTTTCTGTAACTTTTCATATTAATTATTTTAGCACAGACTCTACCATTAAATCTGAATCCGATTCTGCCTTATGTTTTATCCTAAAAATAGGATATATAAATATAAAACATCATTCAAATTAGAGATTTATCTTTAAAACAGTATTGTAATTATTAATCCTTGTAATATTTACACTAGAATAACTGTCAGGTGACAAAAAATGTGTTTTATCTATAGTACGAGGTTTTTTCCAGTACAGTTTCAAAAATTTCTTGGTCTAATAGGAGGTTTGTCTATTCGGAGGCTGGTCTACTAGGAGGTTTTGCTGTATGCATTTTGGTCCAGCACATAATTATGTCAGTGGCTTTGTCTGCATATAGTTACATCCCTCGATGATACATATTTCAGAGGGATGGAAGTTTGTCCTTAAGAAAAATTGTCAAAATTTAGTAAGATACACAAGGTGGACTACAAAAAGTATAGCTACCCGAATTTGAATGATTATATAATGCAGCTTCCTTATCACCACCTAGTGCAGTAGGCTTGTAGACAAAAAAAAATATAACTTCCTTGATTATGAAAAGGTTTCTACCAAAACAGGTAAGAGAATAGAGTCTAATTCAGAGACATTTCTTACCATCCAGATCCTAGTAATATTCTATATTCTTTACGGGATAACAAATGACAAAGAAAATGTCTAATAATACAGTTCTCCGATTAAGTGTATCATGAATATTTTCTAAATAGTAATAGTGTATTGAAACCGAAGCCACTATTAGCCATGAAATGATATCAGAATACACTTCTTTGTAATTATTATTAGCAGTAAAAGTATTAAGTTGAAGGTTTTTGTTTTCTATGATATTAATTATTTTAATATTTAGCATGATAAATTGAAAGTTAAAGTGAACCTTGTTCAAGACTCTAGGAGTCTAGAGCATCACCTATTTATCAAACCCAATAAGCGGTGGGTCAGAATATCTGCAAAATGTAGAACAGCTGTGGTGAGTTAGGACTCACCTTTCAGATGCGCGAGAACTTCCATGAAGAATAGATTAAAGGCTCAATGTAACATTTTTTACATTATTTTATAACATATCTAATGGATATGAATTAATTAAGTATCATTGAAACAATTTGTTCATGAAAGCTGTGCAAAGTATATACTTTATATATAAAAAAATTAATGTTAATTAATTCTACTTCTCACGGTGATCAATATCCCATGAAGAACAAATATGGATAAGCTTGTAGTGCAACCTATCTAAAATAAGGTTTATTATATCTTGAATAACAAAGCTTGTTTATCTTATCTATACTAATAATTTCCTTAGTGTGTTTATTTATTTGGTGTCCGCTTCTATATGACGGGTATTAAACATGAAGAATGTAACTATGATATGCACGGAAATATATTGACTTGATATTTAAATTACCCTGTTTTATTTAATTTTTAAATATATTTTATCTATAAAATAAATCAGACTATGCAGAAAATTTAATTATAATTGAATTTTTTAAAAGTCACCTAATAACGGGTAATAACTTGGTTTTGATGATGACCCGTTATTTTTAATGGGAAAGTACACTAGTAATATATAATCGCTTACCAAAATAAATATAAATAAAGAGGAGAGACAACTGAAAAGGCGAAAGAAAATTAGTGAAAATTTCTCACAGTTTCTACGAAAATGAAAGAATTAAAGCAAACAGCATACACTTAATCAAGTTTCATTAATATTGACATACACATGAAAAAAAAGTTACAAGTTCAAAAAAGTATTAGTTGATCAAGAATCCTTTCAACTTTCGTTTAAAAATTGAGAAGGAAACTGAAATTTGTGATGAAACTTCGTTCTAAAGCTTAGGACCTATTTAAAGAAGATATTCTATAAATTGTGCTTTTCAATATAATGAAACCGCTTCGAAAGTATGGTTTATATAGATGGTTAAAATAGTAGTTGTAATGCTAGGCGTCGATACAGTCCAGTGACAATCGCAAGCACTAATGTGAAAAACGCAAGCACGGAGGTTTATGTTTTCACAGCCAGATGGCACAATTCAATGAATAGTTTATAATTCAAACAGTTCCCTAATAAATATTCTTTCTAGTTCAGTCGTAGTATAAACAACTGCACTGGGTTTTTAAAGAAGGTATTAGAATATAGGGTACATTATAAATGTGAAAAGTAAACTATTTTTTCTATAGAAAATTTATCAATATTCAATAGATTTTAGATGGAAACGTGATTTACAATAAGATATGAAGAAAACCATCTACACGGACAAAATCGGTGCTAATTACAACAATGGTAATATTGGGTAATAAGATAATATTGATCATATATACACATTCATATAACATCATTATGTGACGAGACTGTATACTTCAATTATATCTATAACAATATGTCCTTTTTCAAAAAACATCGTTGAAAAATTCTCAAAGAATATCCTCGACGTAATTATTATCCCTTTTACTTACAATACAAAATTTCTACGTGGTTAAAATGATTCGGAAAATTTGATAATCTATTTACTGAGAAAAATTATAGTGCGGGAATATAAGTTTAAAGTATAGATTCTACTCATAATCTTCTGTGGCCCCACTATAAATTTCTCTTTTTCTTCCATTTTTTTATTTTCGTTACTTAGAGATTATTCTCTCATGCATGGACATCCACCTGGTAGCTTCTGAGAACCAGTATAGAACTCGATGTGGTCTGCCCAACAGCAACTAGTCACTCATGAAAATCTTCTTGAACTTCTTTCCTGCTTTTGATGGTCGAGGCTTACGGAATTTCGCTGTTGGAAGAAAAAAATGAAATTTAGTTAAAATATTTCATTAGATTACATATAAGAAATTTGAAAATGAATTATCATTAGATGTGTTAAATTTAAAGCATAACTAACCTATATTTTTGGTCCTGAGAAAGTGATAAATTTGTAATCATGAAGAAAGGAATCCTTGCAATTTTATTCATACTATAGTTAAAGTGCAGTGCAGTATGCGATTCATAGAACTAGTTCGACTACATATGTTAGAAATATAAATCCAGGTTCTTATTTAATCATAAACCAGGAGTTAGGCCGAGAGAAACTTATTCATTACATTAAGTTAGAGTTGAAATTGTGATAAGGAATGGGTTTTATTTCCAGGATAAAGATATATACGGTATGGTATATATTTATACCACCTCGTTACTAATATAAATACAATTCTTACTGTGCGGTAAGTAGCTCTCCGGTCCAGCAAGAATCAACACCTTGCGGGGCATCTTGTCCTCCTGTGGGGCGTCGGTCTTTTTTCTCTTACTGTGGGTCCAATCGTAAAGAGCTGGGGACACTAAGATGAGCAGAATATCCAAAAGGTAGTCAAGAAATTCTATCAGACTGATCAGGGATAGGCCTACGAAGAGGCCTAGGTTACCACCCATTTGTGATATCAAAGTTTCCCACTGTAAAATTGAAATTTCAATCTAATGTTTATATTAAATTATATATCAATGGATGATTAATTTATATCTAATAGAATCTTTTACATATACCGAAAATGAGATTTTTCTGAACTTTTGTTAAAATATAGTCGATAAATATGAATTGTTTAGTGATTATTAAAAATTGAACTCTAAAATATATATTTTTTTCAATCTGAACACTGATTTACAATGCTGGAGGTCAATGCAAGTTTCTGTACATATATTTTTTGATGGTGCTAAGAAAATTGCCTCAGGGAAAACTGGCAATGGGAAAATTGCCCCCGGAAAAACTGCCACTGTGGGAAAATTGCCACTGTTGGAAAACTGCCACTGTGGGAAGATTGCCACCCGGAAAATTGCCACTGAGGAATATTAACACTCAATTTTTATTTCGAAAATAATAAAAATCATACTGAATTAAATATTTATCAGATTTGAATATAAAAGAATTATTTACAATGAGTACATGGTATTTTGGCAAGTTATACTAGTATGCTGATATACGCAATTTATCTTACCTTTGTGTTTTCAATTGTTCCTTTAAGAGGTTAAATAATTTAAAGATTCTCTAATCTACTAGTTTGCAATCCAGGTAATTTTCTCCCATTCACAAGTGGGATCTTTTCTGTTTGCTGGGCGCACAGAAAATAATCGAAATAAAATAATAAACTATGAGGGTATCATACTTCCTGACTTTTAAAATGAATTTATTTAATTAGAAATAATACAGACTTGATATATTAAATAATGTATTTTGATAAGTTCCGTTGCGTGGGCGCATAGGAAAATAAAATTATAATATAAAGATGACAACAGTATCTGTTTCTTGGACGCTTTTATAATAACAATATAACTAACGATAGTAACAATATAATTGGATAAATCCACTTCAGATTATAATCTGCGTCCATCTTTGTCATCAAGGAGAGGTGTTCTCATAAAGCAGAGGTTCAGAGGTCATTAAAATCAGAAGACAGTAAGTAAGATACCACTATTATGCAGGGTCATGCAGCTAAATTGGGACTAACATAACTTTTTTTTAAATTCGCTATTTTGAAAGGTAAATAATGATTAAATGAAACTTTAACTTGTATTTATTTGTTTGTTATTGTCTACAGAACAAAATCATTCTATGTGACTACCCTTTGCGTCAATAAATTGGGAGATTCTCCAGCGAAACCGTGAACAACTTTTTTTTACATCCTCGGGGTCAAGATTACCAAATGCCCGACGAATGGCGGCCTTCAGAGAGTTGACACTTGGATGTGAAGTTACGTTAGACTCTCCCTCAATGATGCCAAACAGCCAATAGTCACAAACATTCAGATCTGGGGAGCTGCTTGGCCAAATATCCTTCGGGACCATCAAAGGAAGATTCTCCTTCAGGAAATCCTGAACTTTCTTTACTCCATGCGCGGGCGCAGAGCCTTGAACGAGCATCACTTTGAAAGGGTCGTAGTTCCTACGTATCCACGGCATCAAAACATCTTTCAGAATTTTCAAGTACTCCGCTGTGTTGATTTCAAACCCGCTTCGATGAAATGAGGAGGCATCACCTTACCATCACTTGCGACGGCTGCAAAAACCATCACAGAAGCAAGATTTTTGCTCTGCATCACAGGAGGAACTTCTGAACGATCGGAGGCAACTACCCGAGTGTTCTGGCGATTTGCAACCTCATCAACAACGAACTTTTTCTCGTCAACAAAAACGCGGACATGTCCTCCTTTGTGTTTCAGATGGTTCAGAAGCTTTGGGCATCTTTCATCTCTGAGGGCTCTAGAGCGGGTAGTTAGGAGGTTACGGACTCTCCTTTCGTATGACTTCATACCAAGGTCTTCCTTGACTGCCCTGCTGATGGTGCTACGACTCACGCTGCACTTTTGTGCTAGTTTTGACATCGGCTGGCTTGGGTCTGACTTCAACGTCCTATTCAGCCCAGCAAGGAATGTTTTGGTTCTCTTTCGATCACTGCGGGGACTGTGTCGACTTCTCTGAACCTTACTCTCGGCATCAAAAGCAGCAACAACTCGATAAACAGTCGATTTCGCATAGCCAATGCTCTTAATAATGTCTGAAACAGAATTCCCGGCGCGTCTCATTTCACATATGGTCGTTCTTCGCACTAATTCCGCCATATTTTAGCGAAATATGCTAGATATTAATATGAAATATTATAGCAAAGGGCTTAAAGATTGTCTGTAAAAGAGAATTTAGTCATAGGTTAGAAATTACGGAAGATATGTGCTGTTAAAGTTAGTCCCAATTTAGCTGCACGACCCTGTATATTATTTTATTTCGATTATTGTCCGTGCGCCCAGCAAACAGAAAAGGTCCCACAAGTGCACTAAACTTTGCGTAGTATCTTTAAAATGTCTACAGTCTTGTATATGGTCAAGTTGCATTTTTTTCTATACTATCCATTGATCTGCTAACCAAACTAATTATTTATAAGGTTAAATAGTTAAGGTAGCTTTCATCATGTAACTGAAGGGTATTTGATCGGTTAAATTCAACACTCTTTTTGTAGTCCCATGGAGTGGCGTTTAGTGAAAGTTATATTTTTACGCTTTTCAAGTACCGATAAATAGACTTCTATCCATTTCTAAGCTTCTCTTTTCTATCCGTTAATGTATAGATGTTGTGGACTGTGTCCTTTTCCAATTCATGTTTGAAAATTTACTGTCCAAGTAATCATTACTAAACTACCTGTAACTATGTTACCTTAGCCACATGCTACTCGGTCGTTTATTGTACCTGCTTTTTTGTTTGTGATATTCTGAGCAATATCTTCCTCTTCTAACTAAATTAATTAATTTTAGCAATTTGAATGATAATATATTTTATAGTGGCTGTTTTCCCTCAGTGGCAGTTTTCCCTCATTGGCAATTTTCCAAGTGGCAGTTTTCCCGGGGCAATTTTTCCATTCGCAGTTTTCCAAGTAGCAATTTTCCGCGCATGTTTTTTAATATATAAAATAATTACATTTCAACTCACCGTGAAAGCCTGTGCATCTTCAATAACTTTGATGACGTTATTTGCAATGGTAACATGAAAACGAACCACAGATGAATTTTTGCTGTTAAACGAAATTAGGTAATTTTTACAGTGCATAGATATCGTGTGGATATCCTTCATTTCAAGTAGAATAATATTTGTATCTTCTTGGAGAAACGAATTACTTTTCTACTATTGGCTTTTGCTATAAAAGAATATTTCATAACAGTATTTTGCAACTGTCCTACAACCTTTATGTCATTTTAAAATACTTGTGTCGTTAAAATAAATATTTTTAAAGATCCCTCTCAATTCAACAATTTTTTCCATTCCTTGAAACTTTTTTCTCACTTGCAAAGATCCGCCCCAGTATCCGTTTTTTTGACGTTCCTCACAATTGTCAGAAACTCAGTATTTTCTTCCTTAGAAGTCACTTGTTCCACGTACTCCATTTCTCTGAGAATTATTAACTATTAATTGGTAGTACTTTTTATCCTCTCCTATTAAAGTACCTATTATTGAATCTATATTATATTTAAATGCGATTACGTAAATGTATATTTAAATGCAAGTCCGCGATACTGATTAGGTGGCACATCTAAGGTTAGAAATTAAAAGGATAATACCACTAAGAAGTAATATTATAGTTTTAAAAATACTATTCTTTCCAGATAAGGTTCTTAGGATATTGTTTTTAAAGTAACTAGCTCACTGATTGGCTACGGTGATTGACCAATTAGTGTAAAAGTGGACTTGCATGAATGTCATAAGACATTCATGAAGTGTGTAGTACAACAAACTACATTACAGCCAGCTATATTGACAGTTGATTCAACTCATAACTATATGAAGGAGGAGGAGCCAAAAGGGAACAAGGTACTAACAGTTCAGTGCTCCGCCCACCAATCAGAGAAGAGTTAACGTTAAAAAAATTATCAGTTTTATCATTATTTCTATAACACTGCATCGATAGAAACTTTTACGGTAAAGACAGTATCTCAAAAACCTTATGAGCTGTTTACTATATTTTTAAAATTTTAGACTAAAGAGTGAAGAAACAACATTTTTGTGCACACTTTTCCGATTTAACAAAAATAATTTTTTATCTCTCAATAACTAAAATATAACTATGTTTTTTTTAGTTGTTTGCATTATTATATTCCGCAGCCATGATATTGCCACAATTAATTAAATTGTCCTTTTATATTTTTTTTAAGTGTGACACACGTACGGGCGGACGCGGCTCTTTATAGTATAGATTGAAAGCAGTTAATGTTGATTCCGAGTTACGTCAATTTGGACTGATTTTGAATCAAATTACTGACGCTATTATAGTAACCGAATGAGTAATGAGTCAGTGCTAAAATAATATCGCGTCTTGCGGGACGCTAAAATCCTTATTTTTGGGTCACGTGACTGGCAATCTAGCGTCAGTTTAATGGAGAAATGATATAACTGAAACCAAATTTAATAGAGAAATGATATAACTGAAACAAAATAAGGTTTTACACCGTCTTCCTTAGCGTCCTGAAATCGCTGGAACACTTCCTTTCTCTCTATAGTAATTTATCATAACTCTATATATCCGAATGAGATTTGGTGAGATTAGCATTCGTCGAACCTCATTATCATCTTAACGTTCTAGTGATCTTATTTCATTACTGAAACTAAGTATGAAAACCAGATTTGCAGAGCGATAAAGGGTGAGACATGAACTATTTTTCTAATATGGGTTATACTCACTCACAACTGCTGGGGCAGTTACAATCGAAGCTATTGCTGTTGTACAGAGCCATCACAGCCTTGGTACAGTAATCTGATGTAGAAGTGAAAGCTACACGTCAGGAATTATTTCGATGGGTTTAATCAAAGTAGAATTGAAAACTACTCATTAGGAAACTATTTTGATGCAGCTATCTGACGTAGAAATTAAAAATACATGTAATGAAATTATTTTGATCAGTAACCTGAAGTAGAAATGAGAATTTGAGTAGCTTTCACACGCCATAACTAAACACAGAGAATAAAAACATATTTTAAATAAAAACAATTGACTTTGGCATATTCTCTTTGTAAAATTGCTTCAAAGTGCCTTTGATTTGAGGAGATCTACTTTCTTTGGATGTCTTTTTAGCAAATTTCTTAACACGGAAAGTAATATTCGATTTATTGAAATGTATCTTTCTTCTTAGATAAATTTAGCATCTACACAAAGCCATCACGGATTAAAATAGATATTGTTTCTAAAATCTATTTAATAATGCACGTAAGCTTACTGAGATTTAAAGTTTATTTTAAATTTGCGTATATTTTAAATTTAATCTCTTTGAATAATCGAATAGATTTATAAGTTGAAAAATAGCCATGTCTACAATATGTATGGTAACTTAAGCAAAACCATCTCGTATGAGCACATATAAAATGTTTACCCATCGATTAAGTTATAAAACTATAGATATGATAATCAGGTTTACTGGATCTTAAATGAGTCTATAATAACTAGTTGTGATGTATTAATTCTGTAATTGCTACATAATTTAAAATTTAATATGTAGCCTAGCTTCTACCAGATAGATATCATTCTGCTTATAATTTACGCTTACTCCAAAACTAGAAAGAATATAAGTACAGTTGAATGGAAGAAATAACTGTAGATTATTTAAGATATAAGATATATATCTTAAATAATCATAATTCATATATAAGATATGAACTAAATATTAAGTTAACGGATTCAATGGGAGATTTGGATAAGTCGAAGGAAAAAAACGTTCATCCCAATGAAAAGAAAAGATTCAATCCAAAGGAAAATATCGCATAAATGTTTTCAGGTGAACCTGAATTCTTATTTATTATAAAGTGAAATTATTTTCATTCGGAATATATGCTCATTCTTTCTGCTTATGAAAAAAAATCATAGGTGCATGTATTTATTAGGTTTTTGACTTTGTAGGAAAGAAAAGTTGCTCTCTGTTTAAGTCATAACTAAACAACATTAGGTGAGTAGTTCCGACACATTACTACTACTCACCAACAATAAGTGAGTAGGCATTACACACATTGAGTAGATTGTCTGGATCCAAATCATTGAAGGCGTCTCCTTGTTGCACTTTACAGTCGCATCTCTTACGATATTCTTTTTCTAGGCAAACTTTCTCACAAAGCTGAAAGAATAAGTTGATAGGCAAATATAGTAAGCTCAATCGTCAAGTAAATCATTCACTTCTCGAGTAAAAGATTTAACGAATTACCTTTAGAATATGCACCTTAATTTGATTCTTGCGCAATCCGCACCCAATTAATTCAATCCTGTACCAATCTGCACCTCAAGGATTTCATTACTGTACAATCTGCATCACAAGTTTTCACTCCTCTACAAACCTCGTCTCAAGTTTTCACTCCTGTACAATCCGCCCCTATTTATTTCATTCATGCACAATCTGCAACCCAATGATTTCAATCCCGTATGATCCGCAACCCAAGATTTCCCTCATGTACAATTTGCATTCTAAGTAGTTTTCACTCTTGTACACTCTGCACCCCAAATTATTTCATTTTTTCCTCCTGTACAATTCGCAACCTAAGATTTCCCTCCTGTACAATTCACAAACTAAGATTTCACTCCTGTACAAATCGGATCCCAAGCTGGACTGGGGTGTTGATTCTACAGGTGATTCGCTTTTAAATTGGTGAGTTATATCTACAGTTATATCTTATATAACTGTAAATGAATATTTATATTTGTGAAATAAAATTCTGAAAGTTGAATTACTGGAAAGAAATAGGTTATACTAAATCATGAAACTCACGGTTTTGGTATGGTCGAACCGTCCAGTTTTGTCTGTAATGCAGTCACCATGTGGATGAGACACTCGTTTGTATTTGGTCTGAAGAGATGGACTATAGTTAATATCAAGCAAACACTACTAGTCTTTCTTCTTTTTCGTCTGTCTATTTTTGTGTTTGTGATATTACTAATTACAAGAATAGACTGCTTCAATGTTTTTGAACTTTTGGAAAACTTCAAACACAAATGGTGAAATTGGTCGTTCATAGTAAACCTATGCTTTTATGTCTATGAAAAGCATAATTTATGTTCTCTAGTTTCTTAAAATGATCCGAACGCGGCCAAAAGAACACTAAAAACATTAATTCTTAGGTTTCACTAACTCTGGACAAAGCTATGGAATGAGTCTGGCCCGGTGAGAGGTTGAAACCTTTCTCTGATGGGAATGGAGCCTCCCACGGGTCATGGATTACCATCCTCAGCCCAATGTTGGGGGAGAGAAGGGAAACGTACTCTTCGCTGTGGAGATTCACCGTCAGTCTCAAGCCGCTCTGGAGAAGAAAATTAAAATATATTCTATTATTTAATCACAAAATAATATCTTAATTTGATCGTAAATGAATCAATATGTGCTAATTTATCTCCTTCACATTACTAGGGAATAGACTAACTATAACGAAGTAGCTTTTCTGCATCCATAAGAATTCTCATGGACAGGAAAATGGATTTTATAACTGTTCCACAGTATAAATTTAATCAAAACTGATATAATGAAAATATATCACCACTATAAGGCGATGAACACTAGTTTTTTGTTAGCAATGAATTTTGTTTAAATAATATTTCTTCAATATCATGAACTAATTATAGCTTAAAATATGGAGGAGAAGCCTACATAACTTTGTGTACAGGATAAAGTTCTTTGTTAACCTGATTCAAAAGGGATGACGCATTGTTAACTTTAAATCCTCCTTAACTTTTGTTTAGCTATTGAATAAACAACTAATAGTTTCATTTAATTGCAGAAGAATAGGAACAATTTATATTTGTACATTTAGCTATCTAATATTTCAATTTTGACAGTGAAGTGGAAATTATAAAATTGAAAAAATATAAATATATTTATAGAAAATTATCAAACTTACCGTTAATGTACCTGTCAGGATTGATTGGACTTATTTAAATAATTATACATAACATTTATAATCTTTTGATTCAATTTAAACTTATTTCACTTAGCTATGTTAACTTGCTTTGCAAGTCGTTCTTTAATTTTAACTTGCCTTGCAAGTCGTTTATTTTTAACTTGCTTTGCAAGTCGTTAATTTTTAACTTGCTTTGCAAGTCGTTTATTTTTTAACTTGTTTTGCAAGTCGTTTTATTTTTTCACTTGCTTTGCAAGTCGTTTTATTTTTTCACTTGCTTTGCAAGTCGTTTTATTTTTTCACTTGCTTTGCAAGTCGTTTATTTTTAACTTGCTTTGCAAGTCGTTTATTTTTAACTTGCTTAGCAAGTCGTTTTATTTTTAACTTGCTTTGCAAGTCGTTTATTTTTAACTTGCTTAGCAAGTCGTTTTATTTTTTCACTTGCTTTGCAAGTCGTTTTATTTTTAACTTGCTTTGCAAGTCGTTTTATTTTTAACTTGCTTTGCAAGTCGTTTATTTTTAACTTGCTTAGCAAGTCGTTTTATTTTTTAACTTGCTTTGCAAGTCGTTTTATTTTTAACTTGCTTTGCAAGTCGTTTATTTTTTAACTTGCATTGCAAGTCGTTTCAACAGAAATTTTCACCTCATATAATTCTTATTCCAGAACAACTATTAATAAACAAAAATTACATTATGTTGAAAATGAAAGAATCTGATTAAGAGAGTGTAAAAAGGAAAAACAAGGATTCTGACTCGGAAGAAAGGAAAAAGAAGTACAAAGGTCAATGGACGAAGAGTTCAAAACAAGAATCTAAAGCGCTTCCTGAAAAGGAGTTCGTTTCTGAAGAAACTGGCATACAGAACAAATTGGTTCCCGAAAAGGCAAAGAAGGATGTCAACGATAATGAGACGAGCACGCCTGTGAAAAAAAGAGAAGGCGGGAGGAAAGATCCTAAAATGAAAACATACAAGCGACCACCCTTCAAAGTGCCGATTAAACCATGTAGGAGTGCGAGAATTAATAGAGACTCCTGTTCCTCCTCTACTTCCGACTGCGACTCCTCTATGAAAGATCAGGTGCGGGATCTGTCTGATCAGGTCACCAGACTGACAAGCTTAGTAGAAGTGCTAGTGCAGGCACAAAATCACTCTGGACCTTCTGTGCAGCAACCGGGACCTTCTGCGCGGCAACCTGGACCTTCTGTGCAGCAACCGGGATCTTCTGTGCAGCAACCGGGACCTTCTGTGCAGCAACCAGGACCTTCTGTGCAGCAACCGGGACCTTCTGTGCAGCAACCAGGTCCTTGTGTGCAGAACTTATTTGATCCCGCAAGTGCATTGTTCGGTATTCCAAACCATAATAATATCACCAACGCAACATTCACCAGTGGTCTTCCTGTAGGTGAGCAACTGCCTGAAAAGGTAAAAATGAAGATATGGGAGGATAAATATATCGACTTTTTCTCTTTGTTATATCCCGGAGCACGAAGATTCTTATAGCCTTTGCTTCTCCCATTCGGAAAATCAATCCATCAACGCAATGCCTAGGAAGCGAAAAGCTCTCTCCGAAAGGGAATGGGGCAGAGCTTTCGACGATTTCTTAGCCATTTTTGCAAGGAAGTTTCCGCACCTCATAACTGACGTAATTACCTACGGAAAATTCGTCAAGACCTGATGGCGCAAGGCCATAACTGGGCATTTTACGACACGCGCTTTAGGAAAGATCGTGAGTTCAGCCTCTCCCCTTGGACAAACATAAGTGTAAATTTGTAGATTAAAGCGGCAATCTCGAAAATTGGTCAATCTTTCGGAAGTAACCAGCCATTTCGTCAGCAAACCAGTCCACCTCAAATTCAATCCTACGAGAGTAATATCCCTTCAGGGTACTGCTTCAGATATCATTCAAAAGGACGTAGTTGTGCTATCCACAAATGCAAGTACAAACATAAATGTTTTCACTGCAGACAATCACATCCAAGCTACTTGTGCCAACGGGGAAAAGCCTTTGCCAACCCCAGTTTTGTTAACCCCCCTCAAGTCTCTCTTAAACGAGTATGAAGATAAAATGTATACAGAAAGTGGTTTGAGAAATGGGTTTTATTTAGATTATAGCGGGGAAAATAAAAGTTTGGTTAGTAAGAACTCTCTATCAGTTAACGAGAACAGACAAAGCGTTAAACTTAAATTAGAGAGTGAAAAAAACTTAGGCCGAATATCTGGACCATTTCCAGAACCACCCTTTCGCCATTTTAAATGTTCTCCACTTGCAGTAAGAGAAAAGAAAGATAAGGGAAAATTTAGACTGCTTCATAATCTGTCATATCTGTTGAAATCTCCATCGCTTGATTACGGAATAACATAGAATGTTCTATAATTTATAGCCATTTCATATAGAATACTACTACCAACAACATGTAATCTGAATTTAGCCTTGTTAGATCTTTATCTAGTTAGTCAATCACCTACCGTCACCAGAGTTAATGCAAACTACTTTCCTCTCTCTGTGTTTTTAATTCACGTAACTTAGTATACTTCATAAGTTATTATATTTCAAGAATATCCATATAATAAAGATTCTGTGAACTTTAATATTTCAGAAATTCATTCTAAAGTCAAATACGCTCATTTAGATGATGCTCTAAAAATGATTCAGTCACTCCCTTGTGCTTTCATGGCAAAAACTGATATAGCGGAAGCTTTTCGGATAATTCCGCTGCACCCTTCTCAATACTTTCTCACAGGCTTCCAATTTTTAAACGAGTATTACTATGATAAATGCTTACCCATGGGTTGTTCCAGCTCATGTAAGATATTCGAAAGATTTTCAGATTGTTTATTGTGGATCCTAAAGCATCATTTCAGTATTAAAAACGTCGTGAAAGTTTTAGATGATTTTCTTTTCATTGCTCCAACCATCAGAGAATGTCAAAGAAGTTTAGACACTTTCTTAAGTCTGTGTGAAAATATTGGTGTACCTATAGCATACCACAAAACCGTAAGGCCTTGCAGATGCCTTGCCTTTTTGGGAATAGAGTTAGACTCTGTAAATATGGTAGCCAGGCTCCCTGCTGAAAAATTAACCGAATATAGCTATGCTATCCACAGTATCTTGCTTGGACACAAAAACATCTTAGAATTCATTTTATATATGTGTACAAAGTTTCACAACCGTAGCTTCAATAATAAAAAACTTTTCAAAATCTGGGAACGGTGCCCTTAATTGTTCGTGGTTTTTGAGCAGGGAGGATTCCTGCCCTAGATTCCAAAACAGGACCTTATAAGCAAAACCATTGAAGGGGTTGTTTCTTCCAACCATCGTAGTAAGAGTATAAACTGTAGTTCCATTTTGAAAAAAAATCAATCATTTATTTGTACAGTGTACAAATAAGCTTCCTCAATATGTCAATTTTAAAATAAACTAGAATATTATGAATATTTGCATTTTATGTCTATAAGAGTAAAATTTCAATTGCCTTGAGTCATCTCTAAATATTGTTCAAATGGCCCAGGAAAACTAAGCATTCTTTGTTACTGTAGTCTCCGACAACACAGTGAAAAGATTCGACTTTTGCCTGTTTTACGGATTGCTCTAAGCTTGAATTTTGCAGAATCGGCAAAGGAGTCCACTTATCTGGTGGAAATGAAGACGACCCAGTTGAATATCTAAGATATCACTCTACCGTTTTCCAGGCCAAGATATTGGCGATCACTCTAGCAGCAGATAGACTGACCAGCATCATCTACTCAGCTTCTCAGATCTTTCTACCATCCTTGAGAGAATTTGGAGGCTGTAGGATTTCAACAACTAAAATCTAGATCGATTGAATAGGGATTCAGTTTATATGGGTCTACCGTTGGCCTGACTGCTCACCCGCTCTCAGAGCGGCGAGCACAGATCATCCCATTAATAATAAATAAGGGTAACTTTGCATTATATGAACCATCACAGCACTCGGAAATGCAGTTTAACGTAAATCATGAAGCAATTTACCGTTCGAATGTTTCTCATTGATCTACTTCACATTCCTGCCGAGTACCTAGAGCCTAATTTAGTGTCTGAGTACAGCGGAGTTCTTTGATAATGTTTCTTTTCGCACGTATTCACTACTCACCTGAGGACCCTCGACAAAGGAAGAGTGAGATATGAACCTATTCCTGCTTTCCTCAACTGACAAGTTCTTCGTTAGGTGCGGACTGTTGAAAGTGTAACAAACTCCGTAATCTTGTGTGAAGATTTCGTTGAAATCCCTGTATACGAAAAAATATATGTGTATATTATTGTATAGAAAACTTATACCAGTAGTTTGAAATAATTAAAAAAAAAATTCCAACTATTCCAATTACTCACTTCTAACTGTAGTGCTTGACATTCACACTTACTTGTAACTGCAATGCTTGCTGTTCACACTTACTTGTAACTGCAATTCTTGCTGTTCACACTTACTTGTAACTGCAGTGCTTGACATTCACACTTACTTGTAACTGCAATGCTTGCTGTTCACACTCACTTGTAACTGCAATGCTTGCTGTTCACACTCACTTGTAACTGCAATGCTTGCTGTTCACACTTACTTGTAACTGCAATTCTTGCTGTTCACACTTACTTGTAACTGCAATGCTTGCAGTTCACACTTACTTGTAACTGCAATGCTTGCTGTTCACACTTACTTGTAACTGCAATTCTTGCTGTTCACACTTACTTGTAACTGCAATGCTTGCAGTTCACACTTACTTGTAACTGCAATTCTTGCTGTTCACACTTACTTGTAACTGCAATGCTTGCAGTTCACACTTACTTGTAACTGCAATGCTTGCTGTTCACACTCACTTGTAACTGCAATTCTTGCTGTTCACACTTACTTGTAACTGCAATGCTTGCAGTTTACACTTACTTGTAACTGCAATGCTTGCTGTTCACACTCACTTGTAACTGCAATGCTTGCTGTTCACACTCACTTGTAACTGCAATGCTTGACATTCACACTTACTTGTAACTGCAATGCTTGCTGCTCACACTCACTTGTAACTGCAATGCTTGCTGTTCACACTCACTTGTAACTGCAAAGCTTGCTGTTCACACTTACTTGTAACTGCAATGCTTGCTGTTCACACTTACTTGTAACTGCAATGCTTGCTGTTCACACTTACTTGTAACTGCAATGCTTGCAGTTCACACTTACTTGTAACTGCAATGCTTGCTGTTCACACTCACTTGTAACTGCAATTCTTGCTGTTCACACTTACTTGTAACTGCAATGCTTGCACTTCACACTTACTTGTAACTGCAATGCTTGCTGTTCACACTCACTTGTAACTGCAATGCTTGCTGTTCACACTCACTTGTAACTGCAATGCTTGACATTCACACTTACTTGTAACTGCAATGCTTGCTGCTCACACTCACTTGTAACTGCAATGCTTGCTGTTCACACTCACTTGTAACTGCAAAGCTTGCTGTTCACACTTACTTGTAACTGCAATGCTTGCAGTTCACACTTACTTGTAACTGCAATGCTTGCTGTTCACACTTACTTGTAACTGCAATTCTTGCTGTTCACACTTACTTGTAACTGCAATGCTTGCAGTTCACACTTATTGTAACTGCAATGCTTGCTGCTCACACTCACTTGTAACTGCAATGCTTGCTGTTCACACTCACTTGTAACTGCAAAGCTTGCTGTTCACACTTACTTGTAACTGCAATGCTTGCTGTTCACACTTACTTGTAACTGCAATGCTTGCTGTTCACACTCACTTGTAACTGCAAAGCTTGCTGTTCACACTTAATTGTAACTGCAATGCTTGCTGTTCACACTTACTTGTAACTGCAATGCTTGTTGTTCACACTCACTTGTAACTGCAATGCTTGCTGTTCACACTTACTTGTAACTGCAATGCTTGTTGTTCACACTCACTTGTAACTGCAATGCTTGCTGTTCACACTTACTTGTAACTGCAATGCTTGCTGTTCACACTCACTTGTAACTGCAATGCTTCCTGTTCATACTACAAGTGTCAATGAAGTCTTCACGTGGTCTCCTTATATCGTCTTTTTGCGATTCTTTTTTTGTTGGCGTATACCGTCCAGATATATCACTCAAGTCGTGGGTGTTGCTATTCTCTATCAGAATTCGTATTCTTTTACTCGTTAGATTGGTGGGGTAGTCGATCAAGTGATTTTCTGTTGGAGATCATGACGTTTAATTTTGGTAATATTAGGATATTAATTATTTTAGTTTACAATACAGTGCTCTTGAAACAATTGAATTTATCATAAATTTATAGGACTTTTTCTGTTTGCTGGGCGCACGGACAATAATCGAAATAAAATAATAAATTGTAATGGTATCATACTTACCTACTGACTTCTGATTTTTAATTCCCTCTGCTTTATGAGAACACCTCTCTTTGATAATATATCTTCTAAATAAGTTATTTGATTTCACAATGTCGATTTATCCAATGAATTTGTTATTATCGTTAGTTATATTGTTATTATGAATGCGCCCAAGAAACAGATATTGTTATCATCTTTCTATTACTATTTTCTTTTCCTATGCGCCCACGAAACAGAACTTATCAAAATATATTATTTAATATATCAAGTCTGTATTACTTCTAATTGAATAAATCCATTTTAAAAGTCAGTAAGTATGATACCATTTTAATTTATTATTTTATTTTGATTATTTTCTGTGCGCCCAGCAAACAGAAAAGTTCCAATTTATATTTAGGACAGTTATAACAATAATTCTTTCTGAATTTAGAGAATGAAGTGGTTATCCTATTATTTTCATATTGACGTACTCTCCTAATTAATCTTACTCATCATACACCTTACCACTCAATTCTACGGATGCACCCTGAACTCTGGATATGGATATTGCTCAAAAATTTGAATTTATTCATAATCATGGATTTCATTGCAACTAAAATGGCTGTGCTGGCATAGTTATTATATAAAGTTATATTAACGGTTATATAACGGCAAAATGTCATTTCAGTTTCATTCGGCCAACTGTTCGTAAACCGCACAACACACCTTGATAATGGAATAACCAGTCTGGAGAGGAAGAACAAGAAAATTTTGCATACTTCACAACCCCTGCCAATCTGAAGCTAGTGATTTTCACTTCTGTAATAGTATTTTTAGGTTTTCAATGTGTGTGTATATATATATTATATATATTATTGACATGAAAACTTTATAAAGAAGGAACAACTTTGAAATGGATGTAAGCTGAATATAATTGGTAGTCGGTCATTCATAGTCTCTGAAAGCAAGTCGGAGTCAACATAGGTCATGAAACAACTTGTCCTCCAGAAATTTGCGATTGAGCTATCATGTCATTTGTTAACTAACATTTTCCGAGTACTATAAGTGTTCGAATACGAAGAAGTTGTGATATATATGCATCATAAACATTTCTAATTAGTGTTAACCCTAATGAGTTTAACTGTCAAAAACAACGGGAGAGTTTGAATATGTGTTAAAAAAACACATGTCTTATATATAAACCTACGGTACTGTATTTTTTACAAGTTGTTAGTATATATACTAAGATAATGTGTTCCAAATTTCAAGTAAAAATATTGAATATATATAAGGAGAAATAAATACATAGGTATATAAGACATTGGCAACTGAGAAAGCTGAACTGTGATTGGGTGGAGTGTGAGCCAATCGCAGCTCGCACATTTGTCTCTATTACACAAATACATGGAATAATGCTCGTGTATTGGCTAACCAAACTGTATTCCTACATTGCCACACGTCACTTAAGTTCAATTTATTCCATAATGTACGTGATTAACGCTAATTTACACCGATAAGTAAATATTTTTTAACTTTTGAATACAAAAATATATTTGGTATTTATGTAGGAACAAAGTCAAGAAAGGCCAGTAAATTTAAATGAATAACATGAAAGATATAAAGTAATTGAGAAAATGTGTGCCTAGAAAACACACGTCTAACTCATTAGGGTTAAGGAGAATTATCTTTTTTTAGTACAAACCATTCGTCACGTTTTCGAAGAAACCAAATATGTCGTTATGGAGAATTCTCTTACACACTGTAGAGTAGAAAACTCTAGATCTCTGCACTAAAAATGAACAGATTGAGTAGATTATTTAGATAATCAAAGATAAAGATTTCTATTTTGCTTATCTATAAAGTTTTGGTTCAATCGATTTATAACTGTCTCATAAATGAATAAAACGATAAATTAAGGTGAATATATATAAATTTCGAAAACTTTTATCCAGCACAATTAGTAATATTTTCAATTTTGAATAATGAATGAGAAAATTATAGAAAACATTGTGTCACTTATTTATAAAGATGTTGTAGTCGATTCTCACCTTGAAATGGACACTGTGACATGTCTCCAAACTTCACACCATTACTTGCGAAAGAGTGTTGAGAGTCCTGGCTTATCATCTTACTCTGTTCCGCAACATAAGTCAAATATTGGAACACTAAATTGCATTTCAGGCGGTAACGGAAAATGGTCATGTTCATGGGTATTGCTATAGATTTATCTGCAATAAAAGTCAGAATTTACTTATGAGTTTTTGATCGAGAGATTATAGGGTAAGATTATATGAGAAACATGTTTCACAACGCCAACCAATGGTTTGGAAAAATACTTTCAGATGATCTAACTATATTCACTATAACTGTACGAAAGGTATAGGAAAACTATGTCCCTATCTTACTAATATATAGTGTCATAATTGGGGTACTGACTGTGTTTCTCTTTTACAAACAGTATCTTGATCGGGGTGTATACAGTGTTTCAATATTGCCAACAGTGTCTCATTATGGTACTTACTGTGTCCCTATACTGCTTAAAGGTTCCTTATTGGGGCATTTACTGTGTTTCGATATTGCTAACAGTGTCCTCATTGGGGCATTTACTGTGTCCCTATATTTCTAACAGTGTCCTCATTGGGACACATACTGTGTCCCTATATTGCTAACAGTGTCCTCATTGGGGCATTTACTGTGTCCCTATATTTCTAACAGTGTCCTCAATGGGACACATAATGTGTCCCTATATTTCTAACAGTGTCCTCATTGCGGTACTTACTGTGTCTCTATATTGCTAACAGTGTCCTCATTGGGGTACTTACTGTGTCCCTATATTGTTAACAGTGTCCTCATTGGGGTAATTACTGTGTCCCTATATTGTTAACAGTTTCTTCATTGGGGATTTACTGTGTCCCAAAATCGTTAACAGTGTCCTGATTTAGTACCTACCTATTAATTATATATCTAACCTTCCATGATTGATCTTTTCTTCCTATGTTTGTATTTATACGCTCCATCTTCTGCTCTCTTGTGATCTTGTTTGACTCTTTCGACTGATGGAACCTGATGAGTTAGATTAGCTTTTTAGAGCACATACACCTACAGTCCAGCACAGTTGGAAAATTTATGATTTCGTATTATACATTACGGTATATAGCATTATTTTAGACATTATTTTCACGATTTTTTGTTGGGAATGTCAGAAGAACATTGATGGACAGTAAGTGTTTAAATAATATAATAAAATCTCAGTAACTAAATCCAAATATTATATTTACGTTGAATCGTATACCTATCATCGTAGATAGAAGATTTTTCAACGATAATATTCACCGATTTAATGCAGACGATCGGCGATTATACTGTTTTCGACTAGGTTTTTCAATAATTTGACTATATTATGAGCGTATTGGAGAATTTATTGAATGAAGAATTGATTGAATGGAAAATATTTTATTGAATGGAAAATAATAATTGATTGAGTGGAGAATTGATTGAACGGATAATGGATCGAATGGAGTATAATTAATCAAATGGAGAATTAATCGAATGGAAAATTGGCCAAAAATAAAATTACAAAAAAAATATTACTTCAATCAAATGTTTTGATTTAACAAAGAATTATATCTTTTAAATTTATTATATTTTGAGATCTTTCAGTTTTTGTAGTTAGATAAGATTCTAGATAACATGAAAGTTAAATAAATTCATTAACAAATTATATTCAATTATGTTGTGCATTGAAATATGATCTTTTTAATTACTAATTATATTGTCTGTGACTCTGTTATCCAATAAAAAACAATCAGTGCGGTATAGGGTCACGCAGGTAAAATTACGGCCCACTCACTAACTGCGGCCTCTAACAACTGAAACACCATAGCTGCAAAACACACCTCAAAACTTAAATTAATAAGTTATAGCATGCACTGTGCTTCTTTTGATAGCTATGCAACATTTTAATGTAATTTCAATTCAGAATATTTTAGAGACTCTCTTGAGAGGGCCGCAATTTACCTGCGTGACCCTAACAACGTCTTGAAGACATCGTTTAGAACAGTGGTTCCCAGACTCTCATTTCTCACGAACCTAAACTGAAAATTACTAAATAACCACGGACCACCTTTCAGATGTATAACATAAGAGTGTCTTTACTTCAGGAAATGAATATAAATTGATAAATATATATAAAGTGTATTGCAAATTATTATGCAATTATGGAAAATATATCAAAAGTTGTAACAATTGAAAATATTTATATATTTCAATATTGTGCAATAGTGGATAGAAAATTCTCAACAAATGATAAATAATTCGGATCCTTTTCGTAACTAGTTAGTAGTTACACTATTTATCACACATAGTAATGACAATATTTTTTTTATTTTTATATAAATAAAAATAAATATTCATTGAATTGTGAATAATATATGTAATAAATTTATATTATGGTTTAATATAATAATTAAGTCTATCATTGAAACTCAAAAAAAAAAATTCATAGAAAATGCATTGAATAAGGTTGACTACGCTACTATTTCAACATCACCAATAATTGAAGGATATTATATCAAGAATTCAATTTAAATCTACTTTTTGTAATAGTCCATGTTGTTCTTTACTTTCTATTTTCTTTAAATGTATCTCATAGAAAACTAATAAAAGGGGAATATTATTTACTATTATATACCGTGTATAATACATGTAATAACATTTACATCAGTATTTTTCTACTTAAAAATAATTAATTACATTAAAGGACAACCTCGATTATAAAAGGAAACTATACAACTACTGATAATGGTCGAAAAAGCCACGAACCAAAAGGGGGTTCGCCATGAACCTACCTCTGGTTGATAGGTTCTCAGCAGACCACTTTAATTTGGGAAACCCTGGTTTAGAAAGTAACTTACAAATGAAATCCTTTTCATTCAAAACCAGACTGTGTCTATATTTTACAGAAAAGTTCAAAAAAGAATAATACAAAAGAACTTAGATGATATTTGTATCATGTTTTATCCCCCAAATACGTATTCACTTATCCTTCCTTTGATTTAAGAAGCTGATTTTCCTTAATGGATTTATTTTCCTATCGATCAATTGTTATGCAATAAATTCTCCTTTCGATCAATTTTTACTTTCGACCAATTGTCCATTGGATCAATTTTCATTCGACGAATTCTCCATTCTATCAATTACACGTTCGACCATTTCTCCATTCGATCAATTTTACGGTTGACCATTTCTCCATTCGATCAATTTCACGGTTGACCAATTCTCCATTCGATCAATTTCACGGTTGACCATTTCTCCATTCTATCAATTTCACGGTTGACCATTTCTCCATTCTATCAATTTCACGGTTGACCATTTCTCCATTCTAACAATTTCACGGTTGACCATTTCTCCATTCTAACAATTTCACGTTCAACCATAATCCATTCTATAAATTTTTCACGTTCGGCCAATTCTCCATTCGGTCAACTTTAAATTAAAAAAATTACCCGTCAGATTAATTTTACGTTCAACCAATACTCCATTCGATCCAAGACCTGTATTCTGAGCGTAGAAAAGACAACATAGGTATATTTTCATTAATTTCCGTATACTCACATTTATATTCAAATTTTTCTTGATTTCTTTGTTGGTTATTTCTGAAACAGTTATATAGTACAGTAAGTTTCTTGATACATCATTACATCAAAATTGTAACAATAATGAGGCGGTATTGTACTTTACACTCTATTGGCAATGTTTTTACAATACTGGGGCAATGTAATTCCTACCAACAATAATAATCGTCAACTCTTTATATAATTATATGGGAAGCAATAAGTTCTTTAAGATTGAAATATTTCTTTGGTATATTGTTAAGAATATTAATTTAAAATATTTTATATTTCACCTGGCGATAGTCTTCCACTTGTGTTTGTTAAATTTGACATTTGATCGGAAGTATTTTCCAGATTCTTCTGAATTCGAATAGTCTTTGATTTAACATGACTGAGGTGCAAGGTATCCAGCTCAGCATCAACTGCATCATCACCAGTATTATTTTTATCATTAGCAGTGTTACTTGCATCTTCACCAGTATTACTTGAATCTTGACCAGTATTACTTGCATCTTCACCAGTATTACTTGAATCTTCACCAGTATTACTTGAATCTTCACCAGTATTACTTGAATCTTCACCAGTATTACTTGAATCTTCACCAGTATTACTTGCTTCTTCACCAGTATTACTTGCTTCTTCACCAGTATTACTTGCATCTACACCAGTATTACTTGCATCTTCACCAGTATTACTTGCATCAGAACCAGTGCCGTACAAGTAGTTTGCATCAACTCCAATAATACTTGTATCATCAACAGTATTATTTGCATCAACATCGGTAATACTTCCTTCAACACCAGAACCAACTGCAAGACTTGTAAATTTTTTTCCATCATTAGATCCAACTGTAATATTAAATCAAAGTATAATTTAGGCACCCAACCTATTATTAGATTAAGCTATTCATCACTTTAATGTTGCAAAATTATTAGCTATATCAATTAACTCACAAACTTCTACCGATATATTTTCCATATTACTAGGACTGTCCAATGGTTTTCCAGAACTGCAGTCCATGTCGAAAGAATTCTTGCAGTAGTCTGCATGAGATATCATTGAGTGAAATATTTAGAAATGCCTCCTCTTTAGGTTATGAGGAAAAATTAAGGCAGTGCAATATGAACTATCTTTATTAAATTAAAAATTCAAGTATGAACAATTTTATCCATGCATCTGAACTCTATTCACTTGTGAGAAGGCTTCTTCTCACAAGTATTCTTGGGTTTTTTGCAATGCGCAGTCAGCAGGATATAATCGCATTTTAATTGATTTTGGTTCATCGCTTCTGAAGTATTTTATAGTGGTTGGTTTCATGTAGTTTCATGTTTGATGAGGAAAGTCATGATTAAGATTTAGCTCAAATATTATAAATTTACAAGATGTTAAATTTATTGTTTGGTTGGTAAGGTTGAGATAATTGCTCCAGATGGCTGGATTTTGAACTGGAGAATGAGGATCTTCCTAAGTTTAGCCAGCCGCTGTAGCTATATGCTAACTAATGTCCTCATTCCCACTTCAATTACTTCACCTACCACTGTAGGTATGCTAACTAATGTCCTCATTCCCACTTCAATTACTTCACCTACCACTGTAGCTATGCTAACTAATGTCCTCATTCCCACTTCAATTACTTCATCTACCACTGTAGCTATGCTAACTAATGTCCTCATTCCCACTTCAATTACTTCACCTACCACTGTAGGTAGGCTAACTAATGTCTCGATTCCCACTTGACTTCAGCTGAGGTCGAAGCAAGCTATATGGCCTGTAGGACAGTGGTCCTAAGTTCAAGTTATGTTATAAAAGTGTTTAAATAGGCTTTGGTATTGAAGAGAAGCTTTCCTAGGTTTTGGAATAAACGCTGGAGCAAAAGTTATTGGTTATAATTATAGCAATTTATATTTAATATGACGGACAGATGAAATGTTAGAAGCAAATGCGTGAAATTTTCAATCAATATTTTGAAATTTGAGAACATAGCTAAATATAGCTCTTCCTTTACGTAGTAAAAGAAAAAGGATGTCATCATAGGTAACTAAAGATACTAATAATTAGGGTTGTGACATTATGCATTTGCATATATGCAGTATATGCACTGGGAAATATACTGCATATGCAACAGGTTTTATGCTTTTTGAGAAAACGCATATGCATTTGAGAAAACGCATATGCATTTGAGAAAACGCATATGCATTTGAGAAAACGCATATGCATTTGAGAAAACGCATATGCATTTTAGGAAACGCATATGTTTTGCAGATAAAACATATGCTCTTAAAGATAATGCATATAAGAAAAGGCATATGCATTTGAAACTGAAAGGAAGGCAATATATGCACTTCCAGCTGTTCATATCTGGTGGGAGGTTAAACAAACACCCTAATTTATTTGTTATACATACAGTATACCTTTATGTGTTCTATCATTTTGTTTACCTAATGAATATGATTTTAAATTTTTGTTCGAAAATTAAAGAATATTGTTAACTATATGGCGCCATCAAGCTAAAAGTAACACTCACAGTAATGTAAATAAAGAATAGGATAATAATAGTTAGATTATAGACACAGGTGGTCAGTATGGCAGTAGGACTTTTCTCCGCCGGACTATTCCTCGTCAGGATTTTCCCCGCTGAATAATATATCAGTAATTTAGGTTATTAAAGTATGAGTTTCATGAAACACAAAGTTAATTAATTAATTAATAGAAAACACACTTTATTAACAGAATTTGATTCCCGTAATTATGTGCCCATATTGTTCGTTCGATTTTAAGACTGTGCCTTCGTATTTTCGTATATAATTAGGAGATGCTACAAAGTACGAACATTATTGCAATACTATAAGGGTTACCAAGTGCCGCAAGGTACTCTAAGCAACTTCGATTAGTTCAGTTATTTAAACTCGGTAGTCTTCTATATCATGAATTTATTATTTCATTTTTCAGCTTTACATAACTACTCTTTCAAATTTACGCTTTTACAGATCATTAATAAACTTTATTATTATTATTTAAAATTAATTTATTAATTAACCTCATAATTAATATAAACGTACTATAAATTTTTATTACTCTAAATATTAACCTCTTTTTTAGTGTCCTTTATCTAATATGTATATTTAATATTTGTACCTTAAAAATCTTACAATTGTTTAGCCATTATTATGTAAATACCTAAGTAAGTTAGAGTGTAGAAATCCTTAAATCAAGACTTTTCGCGTAGTCAGGTTTCAGAATGATTTATAAATATTGTCGTACATTTTCCATAAAATTCTCCAATGAAAACTAATAATAGAGGAGTAACAAATTCAAAACTGGTTCGGTTCAAAAAGTTGGTGGTGACCCATTTTCATTCAACTAGGAACCTATTCCCATGTGACAATAATATTAAAGAAGAAAAAAAATAAAATAAGGTCTGTTATATGAGACGGCAGACTTCGGTATATAATTTCGTGGCAACGGATTTATTTGTCAAAACTATTTATTTTCGAAAATTAAATATAGAATTGCAACATTAAATTATCTTATCTTCCAGAGTCTAATTTTAAATAAATCCGGGGGGGGGGGAAGTCCTGGCGGGGAAGAGTAATAGTCCGGCTGGGAATAGTCCGTTTCCCGTGATTCTTAGTTTCTGCTCTTAAATAACTGGTAGCCATGAAAATTCACTTCACTAATATAGTATCCTATAGTGCCAACAATATAATGTGTCGTTCTCTGAAACACTGAAGTCTTTTGAAATACTTGACATTTTAAATTTGGAACATTACTATTAAATGCATGATAATTCATAATATATGCAAATTCATATTAATATTTAATTTAGTATGGGTTTAACGTCTGCTTCGGAACCAAAGGCCATATCGCTGACATCAAAAGGAAATTCAATACAAGGGACTAGAAGAAGCAGTCAGAAAGGAAAGTGGTTCTATATGGAACTAAGTCACTTACTACTGTCGTTGACAATGCTCATGGATGCAGAAAAGCTACTCAGTGAATGCAGTGACGAAAGGGGACATAAAACAACGGTGGCTGCTCTTACGGATGGAAGAGGAAAATGAAGAGGTGATAGAAAATGAACCCTACGAGCCTACCAAACCCAAAAATCAAAGACCTCGTAGTTGAAGAGCATAACCATCCTTTAAAACTGCAAGTAGCGTTAAAAAATGGTAAATATAGTAAAAATGAAAAAAAAAACAATCCATAATCCAAATTACAACAGTTTGGGGCCCAATGTACGCCACTCACTTCTCTTCCATTCGTTCCAGACAGCTTCAGGATAGGCATATTTATAAAAGTATATGCATGCTTATAAATGCATATGCAAATTGGCAAATGCATATGCATATAGGTAAATGCATTTGCATATTGGTAAATGCATATATGCAAATTAGTAAAAGCATATGCATATTGTTAAATGCATATGCATATTAATAATTGCATATGCTTGTTGATGAATGCATATGCGAATCAAATAAGCATATGCGTTTTAGAAAAGCATATGCAAAATATGCAATGTCACAACCCTACTAATAATTAGAAAAATATTTTTGACTATTGGAAGATGATGGCGATCAAATCGTATTGTTTTATTGTAATCTTAAGTTTTAGATTGAAAGTAACTCAGACCATATTAAATTATATTCCCCGGTAAATATTATTGAGTATTCATTACACTGAGTATTGGTCACTTTGTACAAAATTAATATTTATTAAATTTGAAAATCAAAGAAATATTGGTTAATTATCACAAAAATTTAAAAGAGTTAGCTAGTATATTTTGATATTTTATTTATACATCATTTTGTGGGGTTTTGAATTAAATCACGCTATTACATTATATTTAATTTCGTTCATTTAGTATTCACTACCAAACTCCTTAGTTATGTGTTACTTTCTAGAATAGGGTAAGTTACGAATCATTAGACAGTTCCACATCTTCAAACATATAATAAATGAAATATTTATTTGACTTTTATTTCAATAGGTATCCATGATAAAATTCATGTATCCATGATACATTCAAATATCCATGATACCTAATTCATGTATCAGGGAGACCAATTAAAATAATAGTGAAACTAGCACAGGCATTCGTAGAGCGCACAGGCATTCGTCTCACCAAATTTCAGAAAAATTGGTTGAATGCTTTTTGAGTTATGCGAATAAAAATAGTACCATAATTTATGATAACAATTAAGATTACAAATAAAAACGTAAATGCTGATATATACAGAACCATCATTATGTCTTTAATTATCTTTACTTTAAAAAAAATGAGCTATTATAAGTATATAGAGTATCTGTGCATAAAATAATGAATTAAATATAGACATCAAAGATAGAAAGTTACAAAAAGATGTATAATTATCGATAGGAGGTTTAAACTTTTTGCACGAAAATTTGGTCATCTTTTCGTAAATTGCGAACGGCTTCTGCGTTAAATCGGCCCAATAATTTATTTTCAAAATCATCGAGACTCGCTTTTTTTATAAGATAGTAATAAGTGTGAGGAAATTTTTTGTAATTTTCTCTGACTGCCGGTTTGTTTGTGATTATTTAGTGTATGAGAAGCTGATAGACATGAAGCCAAACATTATATCTTTTTTTGCTAAACTCATTTTAATTATTTAGTAACAAACTGATTAGCAATTGTTAATAGTGTAATTACTCAAAAAGTGTAAAATAATTTCAATTACGTCATAGCTCAAATGTATCTTTTACGTACAGAAATAACGAATCTATTATACCATTATGAGATTGTTTACTAACATTTTTTACCAAAGAAAAATTCATATAAACTTAATACTATGATTTTATTAATAGGGGAACCAAATTGAAATCTCGTCCAGTGAAAAAATCAACATTTCTGAGATATCCAGTTATGAATGAAAATAATGAGCGATTTGAACATTTTTTTAAATATGGCGTTATTGAATTTAATGAGCTATATGAACTTCCATGCCATTATTGAATTATTGAAATTATTGAGAGATATAAATATTCTTGATATATGCTTTTATTGAAATTGTTGAACATTTTTTATATGAACATTTTTTAAATATGCCGTTACTGAAATAATTGAGCGATATTGAACATTTTTGAGATGTGCCGTTATTGAAATTAATGATAGGTTTATGTATCAGACAATGAATTTACCTTTGTAGTGTGGGTCGTGCAATTCATCGAATTCCATGTTGCAGTCTGAAAAAAACATATTTTTTTTATATTTTTTTATTTTTATTATTATATTTTTTTTTATAAAATTTTTTTTTAATTGAATCTTAGTTACTAAATGAAATTAAAATTATTTCAAATAAACGTAATTCACATAAATGTCAATTAGAGTATAAGAAATTATCGAACTTCTAAATCGTTTTTTTTTTCACTATTAAGGTGAAAGTAAATGAATAAAATAAATGCAAACTATTAATTTATTCGATATTAGGATATTTAAAACTAATTTCATTTAGTAGAAATGTAGCAGCAACTATCAAATCTTGAAAATAGCCGTCAGAAATTTGCCTGTTAGTCTCAATTACGGTAAATATTGATGGCATTTCATCGTAAAATATTATAATTATAATATCGTCGGGCATTATTAACGACAATGTCCGACGATCAATTCAAATTGTATGATATATTACGATACATCGTAGATCATTGTGGACAGATGATCTTTCTACCATCGATCATAATTTCTTGGGTGGATGATACATCAAAGCTTACCTGGTTCTTCATTTTCTTTCTGTAGGGCGACAAAAGCAGCGTAGGTTTTGTGAGTTCCTAGTTTACTTTTGGTGGTAACAGGATTGAGATTACAGATCGTGATTGCCGGGAACTTAATGTCACCAGTTTCATGCATGACCTGTTGTTGAAAAGAATAAAACTTAACGTCACTTGTGTCATGGGAAACGTTATTAAAACAGTCAATCCAATTCTTCAACCCCTACGTGTATAGTTGGGCAGATAGCTACCCACTTTAAATTCCTATGTATATTACTTCTTTCAAGAGTGTTCGATTAATTTTTAATCTCTATGATTTTTTACCTGAAGGGCTTCCTCTCTAATGGATATAGAAAAATTTCTCTGTGAAATTACAATCGTGAATAATAACACAAAATGTAAAATGCATTCCCATATTCCCACCGTTTTTCTGGCTTGGCAAAGTCAGCCAATTAGAAACCGTGTCGGTTACAGCGGTTTGTAATGCATCGAAGCAGTAGCTATCGATTCTTTGTGCCGTGTGGTAGTGTGCATTATTTCTCGGCCACGCGAGTTAACTGAGAATCAGATTGATCGGCTACTGTTTGCTCGAAGATTATCGTAATTCGAGTTTCAACAATCAAATATAATTATATCAAATGACGATATTCCCCATTTATTCTTTTTCCCATACAATTGTCAGTAATTATTTTCTGTAGATCACTGTTAGGCAAATAATCTAATTCAACTTATATATCAATTGAACAATTACCGGTAATATGTGCCAGTGAATAATAACTAACATCTCATCGTGCCCAAACTCTATATCAGGACAAAATACTACACATGCATGCCTTGAATACCTACAGTTACATTCACGATAGTACATATATATGCAGTGTGTCTAGGTGCGCGTGTGTGTGTTTCTTAGCTCACCAACTGGGGGAGAGAGAGATGCCGTCAGCCAACTGGCTGAGTGTGCGTGAATGGCTTATTTGAATGCAATAACATTACACTACACATAACCGTCTATTATCAAAAATTGACTCGGTGTATCTGCTAGAATTTTCTTACACATTGTCTTCATGTATTAGGCAATGCCTCTATCGATTTTAAAACGAATATATCGAGTATTTTTCAAAATATAAGAGAATCAATAAAAGTGGGCATCCATCTGCACAACCGTAATTCTACCGTACCTGAAAGTAGCGTGAATGATAGGTTTAAATAGTCTTCACATATATCAAGTTACACCTTACGAGTTTTACTTCACTTAAGTTACATAAAAATATTTAAACAAATTTTCATTTAAATTTTAAAATATTCATGATTTTATTTACATATATTGTTAATATATACGATAAAATTCATTGCTATATGCAGGTCACTGAATGTATTCATTCAGTTTTTAAAATATATAAAGAAACCAATTAGTCTATATTTGGTCTATTGTATAAAAATATTTCATAAAATATTTCTCTACATCAAGTCGTTGGTATCAATATTGAAGATAGTGCAAGTCAATAAATTGTCATAGCATCAGCGTAAATTACAGAAAACTGGACTGACTATATTATCACAATACTTATAATTTTATTGGTATCTTTGATACCTGCTGGTATCATTGATTTGAAAAAATACCTACCTTTTAGGTGGTGAAGTACCTACCTTTTAGGTGGTGAAGTACCTACCTTTTAGGTGGTGAAGTACCTACCTTTTAGGTGGTGAAGTACCTACCTTTTAGGTGGTGAAGTACCTACCTCTTAGGTAGTGAAGTACCTACCTTTTAGGTGGTGAAGTACCTACCTTTTAGGTGGTGAAGAGCAAGGTACCTACATATAGTGAGTGGAAGGTAAACCTACACTGTAAGTGTACTAATTAGTAAGAGGTAAAATACCTACCATCAGTTAGTGGTAACCTACCTACCTACATTAAGTGGTGAAGTACATACCCTGTAGGTAGTAAGTGTAGGGTACTGACGGTAGTCATTTACCACCTTGTAGCAAAGATACAAACAATATCCACCCAGTACGAGCATCATCAACAACCAGATAAGCCGCCGGAAATAGTTATACGTTCTGAAAAAAAACTCAAATAATTTTCTAATCAAGAGCCACTTTTATTGTAGGAATTTTTTTATTACTTCTGTGATAGCAGAAGTTAGGGACTATATATCTTATAAAAAATACTCTCGCTCTTACAATTATTTTTCAACGATAGACTTACAAATTCATTGTAACTGTAATATGTTGTTAATTTAAAGCATTTCTAGAGAAATTTTTATTTTAGTGGAGGGGACCTACAAAGTGCTATATAATGTAGTTTGTACATACATGATAATCGAATTTATATGCTTTAATTATTTTTTAACAGTGTTGAACATTTCATAATTTTCAACAAACATAATTTTAGCCATCTACCAGAATTTAAATTTTCAAGTGGCTATTATAACTAGTGTATTACTCGTCAAAAATGACGGAATACAATATTTTTTTCATTTTCTGAATTATCAAAATAAGTTTAGTAAGATTTAAAAAATAACTATTGTCAATTTCTTTTAAACCAGACTTTTATTCGGATTTTTATTACCCGAATATTTTCTTTTTTTTTTGTTTGATGTTTTCCGAATGTTAAATATAAAAATAATTCGTATCTATTTATCATCTGGATTTACTATTTTCTGTTTATACAAACTTCTATAGTGTATTATCCGCCCAAAATAACGTGTTGAAATTCTTATTTATTTAAATTATCCGAAAAAAAATAATTCGAATTTGCTATTTGGATTTATAAAAAAATGTATTTTGATTCGTATTTCACAGATAGCTTTAGGAATTTTTCTATTTTCTTGATTTTTTCTGTTTTTTCTTATGAAATACCATTAATCCGAATTCTTTGGTTTCCCGAACTTGTTCGTTTTTTCAACTTTCCATTTATTCCTTATTTTTCAGTTTTTACAGATTTTTCGATTTTAACGGATTTTTCGATATTCCTATTTTTTCGGATCTGCCAGTTTTCCAAATTTCCCTTAGTTATTTTGTTTTCTATAGATTTTATTTATCCAGATGTTTTTTTGGTAAACTCCTAGTTTAGTTGACCCTATCCAAGGGTCAACTAAACTAGGAGTTTACCGTTACGTTATCCGGATTTTTATGTCATATAGAATTCGGCTATCCTATTATTTTATCTAATTCTTGAAATCAAATCGTGTGCTATATGTTAAAGCGTGACAGACAGACAGACTGGCAGACAAATATAGGTAAGAAAACAATTTATGGGTAAACTATTCATGCAATCGCTGATACTCTGTCATGTTCACAGTTCATTTTTCAGCTATCATTTATTCAAATCAATTCATCATAAAAAAACGTAATGAAACTAAAACAATGCCAGCATAGAGTAAAGATTCCGACTGTATGAATATAAAT
Organism: Caprella mutica; assembly: GCA_947561585.1. Lineage (NCBI taxonomy): Eukaryota > Metazoa > Arthropoda > Malacostraca > Amphipoda > Caprellidae > Caprella > Caprella mutica. The sequence continues at coordinate 277,443 of CANNZV010000330.1, read as the reverse complement.
TTGGTTAGTGAAACCATTTATTGAAATGATATCAGAATAGTTTGTATCTACACTATCTTCTTCTTCTTCCCATCATATTATAGTTCTGCTTGTTCTTTCCTTAAGCCCGTCCAGACGCTCCAACGAATCACTCTAGTTTGGAAATACTTTTATTCGGGCGAACACGGATAATATCATTTCTGCTAGTCTTCGCGTCCAAACGAGAGCAATATGAATATTGAACAGGAAATGGAAATGACCGCGTTCGCGATTCTGCATAATTAATTCATTGGAAAAATATTTATATGCATGTGGTTTAGATTTTAGATAATCTAAAATAATCATGGATTAAATAAAAATTGCATAGGTTCCTAGCGCATATAAAATATTTAGTATTACCTCGCTACTAGATAGTAACTAGCCGATTATATAATTTCTATGAACAATTAGGTACCTAGGCGATTATAAACATAATATAAATGTTTGCCTCTGTAACTAACCACCTGAGGTATACACAGATAACATAATATACTACCTAGTACCTAATCTAGAGAGACGTCTCGGTAATCAGGCACTACTACCCAGCTAACCATATCCTCTCTGTCCCGCGTGGGACAGAGGGGGACATCCCTCGCTAGCGAGGGACAGAGAGGGACAAGGGATTTCAGACGTCTGCAGACGTCTGAAATCCCACGTCTTTCCAACATCTGAAATCCCACTCACGTCCCACGTCTTACACAAGCGGGATGTCCCTCGTCTGTCCCACGTCTTAAATCCCACTCACATCCCACGTCTTTCCCACGTGAGATGTCCCTCTCTGTCCCACGCGGGATATCCCTTTCTGTCCCACGTGGGATGTCCCCTCTCTGTCCCACGCGGGATGTCCCTCTCTGTCCCACGTCTGTCCCACGCGGGATGTCCCTCTCTGCCCTCGTCTGTTTTACGCGGGAAAAAGTACGCGGGATGTCCCTCTCTATCCCACGCGGGATGTCCCTCTCTGTCCCACGTCTGTCCCACGTGGGATGTTCCTCTCTGTCCCACGCGGGATATCCCTCTCTGTCCCACGTCTGTCCCACGCGGGATGTCCCTCCCTGTCCCTCGTCTGTTTTACGCGGGAAAAAGTTATACCAAAAAGGTATATCTATCTCAAACTTTATTTACGTATCATAACTAGGTAGGTATTCATAAACAGATGTAGGTATCTACTATCTCGGTTGGCATTGATGAATAATACTAGGTAGTAGGTAAGTAGGTACGGATTGATGAACACTACCTAGTAGGTATACTAGGTAGGTAGGTATTGGTACTGGTAGGTATCTAGGTAGGTATTGTCAAACAGTTATAGGTAACTAGATAAGCATTGATAAACACTAGTAGATAACTAGGTAGGCATTGACAAACAGTTGTAGGTAACTAGGTAGGTATTGATGAATACTAGTAGGTAACTAGGACCTAGATTGGTATTTATATACAGTTGTAGGCCAATAGGTAGGCTATGTTAAACACAAGAAGGTAACTAATTAGGTGTTGATAAGCAGATGTAGGCAACTAGGTAGGCATTGATAAACACCAGTAGGTAACTAGGTAGGTATTGACAAACAGTAATGTAGGTAACTAAGTAGGTACTGATAAATACTACGTAATAAGTAAGAAGTGATAACCACCAGTAGGTACAGATTGGTGGTTATCACTTGTAGGTTACTAGGATAGTTATAAATAAACTCTAGTAAGTAACTAGATAGGTATAAGGTAGTGATACCACCAGAAGGTAACTATAGGTAATATTGATTAACAGTTATAGGTAATTAGGTAGTTAATAACATTAATTAACATTATCAATACAAATATTAATAAATAACTTTATACACATTCTTTTCATTTACATTAAAAAATAAAAGATACCAAAATGTAGAATAATAAATTATATTTATTTAAAATAATTTCAAGAAGCACGCAAGTTATCAAGTTGCATAAAGATCATTTCAATACTAGTTCTACCATGTCCAGGATGGCTGAGTGGTAGCGACGCAGGCTTCATTAGTACATCACACTAGAGTCCTGAGTTCGATTCCCGAGATGACCACTACAATTCTTTCTCCATTTCTTCCCATTTAATTTGTATATAACAATATGTAATATTAAAATAAATGATATACAGCCAAATGTACATATACACTATATGCAATATGGTAAGAAATTGCAATAATGATTAGTATGATCTTTTTTATTTCTTATACATATTTATATACCCCAATTAACCGAAGTAGTTTGAGCCAAAAGAGAGATATGTCTCCCTTGCAGAGGGGGACATCCACACTCTGTCCCACGTCTTGCAGAGGGGGACATCCGCACTCTGTCCCACGTCTTGCAGAGGGGGACATCCGCACTCTGTCCCACGTCTTGCAGAGGGGGACATCCGCACTCTGTCCCACGTCTTGCAGAGGGGGATATTCCCACTCTCTCCCACGTCTTGAATACTCACTTTGTCCCACGTGGGTCCCACGTCTTATTTCCCTCTTCCCTCTATAGCGAGGGACATCCGCACTCTGTCCCACGTGGGTCCCACGTCTTGAATCCCTCTATAGTGAGGGACATCCACACTCTGTCCCACGTGGGTCCCACGTCTTGAAAATGGAGTGGGGTAAGACGTGGGACATGTGGATGTCCCCCTCTGTCAGAGGGAAACAAGACGTGGGATCAGACGTCTTGCAGAGGGGGACCCCTGTGCAAATGAAGAGGGTTAGACGTCTGCAAGACTTCTGATATCCTTCGCCCCACGTCTTGCCCCACGTCTTAAATCCCTCTATAGCGAGGGGTATCAGACGTCTTAAGACGTGGGACAAACAGCTTTTGGTTAGCTGTGTAGTACTAGCTAAGTGGGAGTTAACGTAGATCATGATAGGTCTATCAATATTTTAATTCCGTATATTTTCATTATCTGCGTATAGGTACCATACGTTAACGCTCACTTTTAAATACTATTTCTTATAAGCCTTAACTAGAATGTTGTGTGTTAACAAGGTAGGTTCGTACTTACCTAGTAAAATTAGGAAAAAAAATAATAATTCATACCTATTTATAGGGTGAGATCTAAATTATGGGACGGTTCCACATTTACGAAGAAGTTAGAAAAAACTAGGTAATGATTACATTGAGAGTTAGACAATAATTAATATAGCTACTAGGTATAGTATTTATAATACGTGTCAGAATATGTGGAACCGTTCCATAATTTGGAACTTAGGTACCCTAGTCAGTACCTAGTATCTAGTCAAATTGATTCTTAAATACCTAGCTACAAATATTTATATGAATTTATTTACAAAAATCTCAATCAAATAATATATAAATAGACTACTAAATAGTGAATTCAATCATTCATATGTAAAATGATAATAATTATCTAATTAACTCCATACAATCCCGATGTATACCACAAATATTCTTTCCAATAACAAACGCGAACACTTCGATTCCTGCGTTCGGGGACAAATTTGTCCAACATGTTGAAAATCACGGCCGCTATTTTACGGACAAATTTGTTCGCGAACACAAGATAATAGTGAAAAATTGACATTTATCGGAGCGTCTGAACGGGGCTTTAGGTAGTTAGTGAGTCCAGTCCGATCGTTAAACTTTCAGTAATTAGATATAAGAAAATTCGGTATGCCTGATACTACAACTAAACATCTTATTGTCGTATACATTTTGTTCCCCTATATTCATTGTGTGTCTCAATTTGCATTGAGTGGGGAAAGTTTAGGTGGTGGAAGTGGAGGTAGGGGAAGTGATGGTGGGGGAAATGAACTTAGTTTAGAAAACGAGATGTATGGTATATAATGTCAGTCAGTCGGTCTGGCCGTCACAGAAAACGTTTAACAGACACTCTATAAGTAGCAGCAACCTCATAAAGTTGGTGTAAATCGAAGATATTTCACCAAAATAATATTTATGAATGACAATCTATATACAGGATATATAATATAAAAGACGCCGGTGTCAGTCAGTATGTCCGTCACAAAAATGTAGGTTAAACAGATAGTCTATCAATAGCACATCATATAACGTTGGTAAAATCAATATAATGTCAACGAGGTGAGATTTATGAATGAAAATCTATATTCTATATACAGAATATACTATTATAACAGAAACCGGTGACAGTCGGTATGACCATCACAAAAAAAGGGTTAAACAGACATCATATAGTTGGACATAAACAGAAATTACAAATCAAGTAATGTCGCCAAAAGAATATTTATTTATAAGTGATACTCTATTTACTATGATAAAAAAAGTCGTGTCAGTCGGTCAATCTGCAACAAAATGAGAAAACACACTGAGACATAATTGTTAATTAGACCAAGAGACCAAAACCTATTTGTTGTCTTGAATTTTCACGGGTTCAGCTAGTAAGTAATATTAGGCTTAGTGTGACGAACAGAAAGAAGCTATTATTACAGTACTCACTCATATATCCTTATCGGACCATGCATGGTGAAGGACTCAATGAAGACACAGGATCTCTCCTTCAGTCGTGACATCCTCCCAGCCTGCTGTACATCAGAGGAGAACTCCTCAGGAGGAGCTAACCATTCGTCCCCTTGTCTGGGTAGGATCCAACAGTAGCAATTAATTATTTTTCCACTTATTGAGATCAATAATGAAACAATATTTGAATTTTAACGCCTGACTAAAATATATAACTTCGCCATCTAGCGGTGAAAAGATCCCATAAGTGCGCTCGTCACGATTGCGTTCATAATATTTGTCACCATATCTGAGCCAACTCAATCTAGCGATAAAACTGATTCCTTATTCATTTAACTCTATTTTTTAACTCTTTTAGGTTAAAATGACACCAATTAGATATGCCATTATTGAAATTAATTAACGAAATGCCAGCGTGAGATATAGTGAGTGACCCTTTCAATACCATCTCTGCAAGGCATGGGATAGCGAAGAACACTTCTTCAAAGTGTGTTGTCCCACGGATGATTTCGGTCTTCTGCATCACTACTCACTAGTATATTTTATACATATTATTCTATAGTTACACAAGAGTGACAAGATGCTCCACTATCAGTTTATCATACAGTTTAATGTGGTTTGGTTGCGTATTATTTTGATTAATGCCACATATTCTATAGAAATTAAATGGAAAGATATGAAGTGGTGTTTTTCTAACCCGAACTATAAACCTTCTGTCCTGCAGTCTGTGGCTCTTTTCACTCGGCCATCCTGGATGCACAATAACAGAAATAATATTTGATAATAAGTGCCTCGAATACAATTAGATATTTAAAACTGATCGTAGCTATTGAATTGATATTGTGTTTCGTTAATTGTTTTCTGTTCATTACGAATTCGATCATAAACGATTTGGAAAAATAAGTATAAACATATTTTTAACGGAATTTAGTAATATATTAGATGTCAAATTACTGGTATTGTTTTGATACTTAGATCGAATTTGATCATAAACAACATGAAATTTTTGGCACTATTCGAAAGCAGAATTTTGTAATATGATTATATATAAATCATTTATAGCATTGCATTTCAGCTTCAGAATGAATAGAATAGAAAGGATGTACCTTATCATTATAAAAGTTTTATTTTAAAATATTTATTTACAAAATTCAACGTTTCGACTATTTATAGTCATCTTCAGGATCTGAAATATAAAATAATTTAATTTTCATTGAAAATTTACAATCAACTCAAAACTTTTCTTAAAAAATATAACTAAACTAAATGCAAATAAAATTAATTTGTACATATACATATTTGATGAGATTAAAACAAGAAATGAAAGAATGAAGAGCAGGTATTTAAAAACAGTGTATGTTACTAGTAGAATGACTAAAAGTTAAAATATAAGTCCTATAGCCTAGAAAGTAGCCCAAGAAGAACATGAACATAAAAAGTATAATGTATTTTCTATGCGTTAAAAAGATGGGATTAATATTAGAGGTTATTTAAACTCTGTGTTGAAGGTTTTTTTCAGAAATCAAGGCACTTAGGATCATCAGGACACACTTAAGATCATCAAGTCACACTTAGGATCATCAGGACACACTTAGGATCATCAGGACACCCATAGTATCAACAAGACACACTTAGGATCAATAGGACACACTTAGGATCAGCAGGACACCCATAGGATCAACAGGATACACATAGGATCAACAAGACACATTTATGATCAAGAAGACACACATATGGATCAAAAGGACACACGTATAACAACAAATAACGCATAGGAATAGAGAAGACACATAGGGATAGAGAACATACATAGAGACAAGGAGACATCTGAAAACAATAAAACACACTTGATTATGTAACAGATATGTATAAAGTAAAAATATTCTATAATATTAATGTAGTAAGAAATAGCTAGGATAGTAACAAATTTTCTTATTCTTTGTCTCATATTTCAATATTAAATAGATTGTTAATTAATATTAATAAACTTTAGGGTATATAGCTTAAATAGAAAGACGGTATTCAACATACAACCATTGGTCATAAAAATTCATTGTCAGGTCCAGGTTTTCTGCACCCTTTCTATTCGAAAGCTTGATATCTGAAAAAAACCTTCAACGCAGAGTTTAAATAACCTCTAATATTATGGATTTTCCGTTGAGTTTGAATCTTTTCAATCAAAGAACGGATTTAAAAAAAAAAAAAAAAAAAAACATAATATAAAAAATGAGGAGAAAGAAAGGGGATAAAAAATGTTTCATCTATTGATTATTGAGAGTGGAAGGGCAGTTTGCATGGAATTCAAATTGGGTTTTAATTTATGAATATATAATAATTCTTAAATGCGTAATTCTATTGATTTATTTTCGTCCACGGAAATTTAATCCACGGACATTTCGTCCACGTATATTTCGTCCACAGACATTTTGTTCACGGACATTTTGTTTACGGACAATAATTTGTCCACGAATTGCTGTATTTTGTATTTTAAACTGAATAGTATTTTCTTTACTCACCGTAAGTACGCGTTGTACATTGCCCATTTGCCATCTTTCGATGAAAATCGGTGGTTGAGTTCTATCTCTGAGACTGGTATATCGGTACCTCCTTCCATGTCGCCGGTAGTTCTAGTATCCACCGTTCGTACGCCAGATTTATATCTTACTTGAGTTTCACAGTTCTTCTTCAGTACAACCTTCCATTCCTCTGAATTAATTATCATCACTATTGTCATCTGTTAAATGCAGGTGACGGCTCAAATTAAACTCAATTACAGCATTCATAATTCGTTTGTTTTAATTGTTCCAATGTAACTCAGTGTCAGGCTTATTAATTTTATTATGATATATTTTATTAATGGTGGAAAAGGGTGAATGGAAAGATAAGAAGCCCACAGTAAATGCCCACAAGAAAAAAAGTTCACAGGAAAAATGCCCACAAGGAAAAATACCCACAGGGGCCCAAGTCAATTGCGTGGGTCCCGACAATTGGATTCGCCGATAATTGAGCCGAAGACTTTTAGGCCTGTGGTTGAACACTGCATACATAATATTTAACTTTTACTTAATGCTTCATAAAAGTTTATTTCGTCGATATGAAGGCCATTCAGAAGAAATAGACAAAATCCTTTTTGCAAACCATGTGTGTGGAGTTTATTCAACCGTGTCATGGAAGATCTGCCTCGTACCAGTAACTCAATATCGTCACCCTACTATTTTTATATTAGAGCAAGATTAGAGAGCAATAATACGTTCAAAATCAATTTACACGTACAAATACTAAAAATCAAGATTGCACATATAAGTGAATAATTGCACAGTTTTTTAAAGTTCTCAATTAATTTGGGCTCAAAAAATATTGTCTTAGAGCCCAATTGTTCCGGGCTCAATTGTAGGTGGGCTCATTTTGTCTTTATTGAACCAGGCGAGGTACGTCCTCAACTTTTTTATACATTTTTCTTTCTATGGTATATGTCCTTCTATTTTTGTCTTTCCATACTCTCATTTTCTATATTTTGTCTTTCGATACTTTGTCTTTTGTTACACTGTGTTTCGATCTACTTTCTTTCGATACTTTGTCTTTCGATACTTTGTCCACACACTATTTTAAAATGGGTATGCTCTATATATGAAATATCGAATTCACCAACGTTAAAGAAACGGGTTTTCGTCATGCTTATAAAGTGGTTGACAATAAATTAAGGTTCATCTGAATATTGACGGATAATTTCGTATTTATAAAACTACTTCTCGAATGCTCACAAGAATCAAGTTGACACAAAATTAATCATTTTATCAAATATGTTTTAAAGAGACCAGCAGGTTGACAGACGTTCCGTCGAAAACATTTCGTCGACAGACATTCCGTCGACAGATATTTCATCGAAAAGACGTTTCGTCGACAGGACGTTTCGTTGACAAGATTTTTGGTCGCCCAATTTTCATAAAGGGGATATTAAGGGAATGGTTCATGTACTTAGGTAGTACCAATAATACTTGTCCGATTGAGCTGAGATTTTAACATAAGGTGTAAAGTGAAAAATAATCATATGCTCTCTTGTGAGATTTTTTCATTTTGGGGCCCCCCTCCCCCGTGGGGGTCGAAAAACCTTCTTTTTCGACCCCCCCCGGGAAACTATAGAACGGCTTGGGGGTTGGTGCTACAGAAAAATTTATTGAAGCTAATATGTTCTCTACTACTATCGTAAGGTCGTGGTGCAGCTTTTTTTTTGAATTTCTATCTGAAAAAATTTTTATTTGAATTTTAAAAAAAAATTGTCATATTTTTTTTTTTTTTTTTTTTGTTTTTCAAAAAAAATCAAGTTTATAGAAAAAGTTATAGGAAAAGGGCTTCACCACGACCTTAGGAATTTCGGTCTGAACATATTAGCTCTCATACATTTTTCTGTAGCACCAACCCCCAAAAAGTTCTATACTTTTGAACGTGGAGAATTTGAGAAAAAATGGTACTGAGATAATGGAGGAAGAAAAAAAATTTTCAAAAAAATTTTAAATTTAAAAAAAAACTATATGCTTTTCGTCCCAGCCAAGAAGACTCATCAGGTCGCTTCGGGGGTCAACCCAGGCAGCGACGAAGCCTTCAACCATAAATGGGAGGCAAAAAAACAACACAGAAACAACACAAAAACAACCTCAAAACAACCTCAAAACTCCCTAACCCCCAAACTGAGAAGCGTGTTTGACACACGTACAAACGTACTAGGTGAATGGAATTTTTTGTGAGTTTTCTTTGGTAGATTTGCAGGGTAACTAAATTAAAAAAAAAAAAACGAAATAAATGTAAAAACTACCTGAACCATTCCCTTAACACACTATAATGTTAAAACATTTATTTTAATAAAATAATGAATTAAAATATAGAATACTGATATAAAGAGCAGAAATATCAAATAAATTCCAATCATTTTCCTAGCTTATTTCTAAACTAGAACTACTTAATAATACCAAATTATTTGAAAATAATTTGAAAAATTGTATAAGCGAGACAAAACTTCATAAATTTATCGTACCAAATTTTCAACTAAACAACTAAAGAACTAAATCCCCCACAAGGAAGATTCTTAAATTACACTATTTGTCTATAAGTAGCCTCGTATCACAACTGCCTATTGAAATTTTGCTGTGTTGGCTTGGATAAACCTACATATATTTCTGAGTACTTTGAGAATATTTATAATACAACAAAACTCCTGAGTTATGAAGTTCTGTCTTATGAAACACTCGAGTAATGACGGACCTGAATTATGAAATTAAGTAATTTAGTATTTTCTATGTTTCATTTATAGAAAACGATATATGTCAAGAATGTTGTCCTAGTTATCCCACAAAAACCGTAAGCTTTCTCCAAGTTTTTAATTATAGAAAATGTTTAGTGAACCTGAGTTATGAAGTGGCTCTGAATTATGAAGGAACTTATACTCATAACTAAAGCTCGGTCATTGGAGCATTTATAAGTTAAATGCTACTAGCGCTCATAATGCTCCATTATGCTCCAAATGCTATAAACGCCCCAAAATGCTCCAAACGCTCCAAAATGCTCCATATTTACTGCGGTTGACTTCTATTGCGCACCAAGATTGAGTAATGTCAAATAACTGTATCATTCTTACCGGGTGGACAACTGTTCTTTTAAGTGTATTTATGGTTCATAATTCATAAAGCTTAAACGTGAATGATCGAACTAATTTCTCATAGTTATCTGCCAGTGAATACTGAGACTGTTTATTTGGGCAACCTTTTTAATTTATACATTTCTTTCCCCATCCTTCATATTACCAATAATTAGTTCGTATAAATATACTTAAACTCGAAATAGATTAAAATTCGAATTTGATATTGAAAGAGAGATAGCTTCAATGAAATATCAGGGTATGTGTTTGTGTGCTATTTCCTAGGAACAGTCAAAGAAATTGTATTCGTAATTCTTTTTTGATAGCTAACTAATTTCAAATGTTGAAGAGAAATCATATTACAGGTAAAGGTCGTACAGCGGGCGATCTTTTATCGGGCAAAAATTATTCGTTCCTACAATGACATCTTTAAATTATATGGTTTAACAAATATATTCTATGTCTACCATTAATCTAGTCATGCATTGATTTAATAGGATTATATTCACTTAATGAGTTAATGTATTGTTGTTCAGTGTTTTTTTATAATTTAATTTTGTTACCCTCTTCCTATACATTTTATTTGATTAGAAAAGTTCTATAAAAATTAAAAGAGGTGTAACTATTCTAATATTAACCCTAGATTTTCACGTAATTCATATCTATTTAGCTGCTAATAATGCCTAATATCCTTGTTTTTTTTTTACATACACTTCTGATCAATAATATAAGACCGTTCGAAAATTTGATAAAAAAACTAATATTTTGTAGATAGGGTTGTGAATCTTTAAATATAGGTTGCTGATAACAATCTACATAAATGTTCCAAATAAAAAACAATTGCACCATCAACTTTTTCTTAAATCTGCATTTTTATGAAATAAGGCGTTTAACACTTGATCATAAACATAAGACCATGGTGAAAAAAACTGAAATTAAGGTTATTTCATAGTTTTTCACTCAGTTTAAAATTAGCAGTCACAGCATATAGGTGTCACAATGCCAAAAGCGTTTAAACTAAGTGAAGTTGAGCGTGCCAGAATCTTAGATTTCCACCAACTGGGTTTGTCACAACGGGCGATCGCTGACAAGTTGAATCGAAGCAAAACTTCAGTTTGCAACTTCTTAAAGGATCCCCAAAACTATGGAAAGGCAAAATCTGCAGGTAGACCAAAAAAATTTCCTCTGCGCTGAATAGGAGGATCAAACGTGTAGTGAAGAAGGACAGAGGACTAACTTCTAGGGAAATTAAGGAGGCTACAGGTGCGGATTGCACCCCACTAACCATTAGACGACAGTTACGCATCAATGGGATGGTGAACAAAAAGCATCTGCAGGTGCTCCGGCTCTTACCACGCCATAAGCATGACCGTCTGAGATTCAGTCAGGATTACCAAACGTGGGACACTGGAAATTTGATGCAAGTCCTCTTCTCAAACGAAAAGAAGTTTAATCTTGATGGTCCAGATGGCTTCCAGAGGTACTGGCATGACAAAGAAATGCCTCCTGAGATCTACTCTACACGGCACAGCGGTGGAGGCTCCGTAATGGTGTGGGGAGCATTTTCATCCATAGGAACGATAGAGTTGCAGATTGTTCATGGTCATCAAACTGCAGCTGGCTACATCACAATGCTCCAAAATGCTAATCTGGTGACCGAAGGACAACGGTTGTGTGGAGATGGGTGTTTTTCTAGCAGGATAATGCTGCAATTCATAGAGCACGAAGGACAATGAGCTTCTTAGAGGAGAGTGGTGTCCGGGTTTTGAAGCATCCTGCATGCTCCCCGGACTTGAATCCTATAGAAAACCTCTGGGGGTGGATGGCAAGGGATGTTTACAAAAATGGAAAGCAGTATGCCACTGTGGATGAGCTTCGAGAGTCCATTTTCACGAGTTGGAGCAACGTTTCCCTTACACTGCTAGAAACCCTCATTTCCAGTATGCCACAGAGAATTTTTGAAATAATCAGAAGCAATGGAGGCAGAACTCACTATTAAAGCCAATTTTGTTGACACTTTCTTTATAATTTGGTATTTATCCTAATTTAAGTTATGTGGTCTTATGTTTATGATCAAGTGTTAAACGCCTTATTTCATAAAAATGCAGATTTAAGAAAAAGTTGATGGTGCAATTGTTTTTATTTGGAACATTTATGTAGATTGTTATCATCAACCTATATTTAAAGATTCACAACCCTATCTACAAAATGTTAGTTTTTTATCCAATTTTCAAACGGTCTTATATTATTGATCAGCAGTGTATACCTTATTTTTCGTACATTTGTTTTAGTAAGTAAATACTGGGTTGAATGTTTGGCAAGGCGTAGTGAAGAAACCAGTCTGAAATCTTTCTTGAATTGATTCCCCAAGATGTTTACCGCTATGCTAGTGCCCCTGTTACTTCCACAGAAGTAGAGATTATTCTTTTTATTGAAATATTTGGTCTCAGATAGACTATGAAGTGTCAAAAAAAATGATAAGGAAGTAGTGGTTTTTTCTTGTTAATATGGGTTAACTTTCACATTCTTACCAAACTTTAACAACATGTGATGCTAGAATTTAATGTAACATAATAGTCTCAATATAGATTACAATTATTATATGTACTGTGTACGTTCGTTTTAGTTTCAACATCTATTGTTCTTGTTCTTATGTTTTTTCAAGTATTGCCCAATACTTTTGAGCCTTACATATTTACATAATAATATTTCAAAATGAATTATTTATGGATAAAAATTAAAGATAATTCTTGTGTATATTTCATCCAAGAACTCTTCAAAAAACAAAACCTCGTTAAAATTCTTACTTTGATAAGTGACACGCTTTTTCTTTCGGTGCATGAAACAGTCCAAAAACTGCCTCAAATGCACCAATAACTGTCCCCAAATGCACTGATAAGTGCCCCAAATGATCCGATGAGTGCCCCAAATGCTCTTTTCTATCGCTCCTACTGCACATTTATAGCGCTACAAGTGCTCGTTTTAACCGCTACTACAGCTCTTTTTTAAGTGCTACAATGTCCTAGCTCTACTCATAACCCAGGAGTTTCAGAAGTTTCATCGTAATATATTACTATAATATTAGTATTAAACATTTTGTAATAAACTCCTACTTTTCTTGCAGCCTGGAGAGGATTTTTAATATTTTTTTTACATGATTAAAATGCAAAAATGAGATACTGTTTAATTTTAAAGCCAATTAACGATTCCAAAGAGCCCTTTCTTGGTAAAAACAATTACCTAAAATATCGATAAACATGTAATGGCGAACTTTTAAATGAAATCTTGCCGTTTATTCTAGGATTAGCATGGGGGAATTACCCAAGTAGCAATGATTCTTGGGCCAGTGTTGTCCCAATATTGTCCCATAATTGCCAAAGTTGTCCCAATATTGCCCCAAGGAATATTTTGCTACCGGAGTAATAGTCAAGCAGTGGGCATTTACCGACTGAAAATGAATTCGAATGATTATAATCATTCGAATCAACCTAATAATTCTATTTTAAAATTATCCGTTATTATATTATTGAATAGTTGTTATGATTAAGTATTGAAGTAGAAAAACGACGGAAATTTATTTAATAGTTTTCCTCCTTACAATTATTCTACTTTATTAATTTGATCGTTTGATATATATATATATAATTTGTAACATAAGAGGGTGTTAATATCCACTGGACTAGAATATGTCGACGACCTGCAAAATCAATTATTGAAAAAGGTGATTCCTATAATTCTGACGAATCTGTTGATTTGAAATTCTTTTAGGATTATAATAAAAAAATTAATACTCTTTGTGATATATATTCGAACATAGCAAGTTTTATATGAATAACTTTTTTTCTCTATTGTACTGAATTAAATTTGGTGATAAACTAAATATATTGTATACCTATACAGATTTGTATTCTATAAATTCTAACTCATTTTTATTCTCTAGTCATTTTAAAGATGATTCATTGAAACAGCATTTCAGTTTTAATAATTATCATTCCAATTACATATTACATTTTTCAAATTTCAATTAACACATAAATCACAATTAGGAAAAAAAATCAGAACTTACGCTTGAACAAGCTTCTGAATTCCTATTTCTACAACACAAATGTTATAGTATTCTTGCATGTACGAACTCAAACCGGGTGCTTAGGGTATTACTCGTTTTTAACATAGTGAATCGATTGTTAAACTGTATTTGAAAATACTCAATAACACTTTGTGTAAATATATAAATGTTGAATGCTTGAATATTGGTGAACAAAATGGTTATCAATATAATCTATAATTGATTATATTGATCATATTATGAATAATATTAGAGAAACTATTGATTGTATTTCACCGTAAAATATCATAGTTTTAAACACTATCGTTGTTGTTTTTTATCAGGGATGTCCGACGTTAGACTATAAGTGTTTTAAATCTATGATAAATTATGATTGTATTTTCGTCGAATCGGCAATCTGTTTTATAAGAGAGGTTGTTGTCTAATGAAGATATACATCTATATGTGTGCTTTAGGTGAATAAGCAGAATTAACATTTTTTCTTTTTTGCGTTTTATGAAGGGTATCGAAGTCACTAATTAAAAATGAAAATGAACAATAGCTTCTAAAATGATTATAAAAAAGTATTTTAGAAAGGAAATCAAAAATTTGTCAATATGATTTTCTTTAAAGCGTGATCTAGTAATGAATAGCTAAATTTTCGCGAGTCATCGTCACAATATTCTTCCGAATATTCATAATTATATTCTAGAAGTAAATAAAATATAAATATTCCTTGAATTTGATTAACTATTGATTAATTACGAAAAGCTAACATTTTGTAAACATTAATAAAAAAACGCCATGTATCGAATGTTCGATCTAAATTTGTTAAAAAATGAAAAAAAAAACTATTTTCTCTGAAAATATAGAGATTTTACCCAAAATACTTCTTACCTAATTAATTCCTAATTAATAATCATCTATAATATTATAATATGCATAATAATATTTAATATGCAAATTACGCACACACTCTCTTAAAAAATTGAATATTTAATGGTGATACATATGTAATGATCATTCAGGACGCAAAATTTAAATAATAAAATTCATAGTTATTGAACAAATAGAACAATATTTTCATTAATTATTAACTATTCAAGGAAATCCGTAATTAAATATATCATTTCAGAAAAATTAAAAATCAATACCATAGAAGATTAAGTAGGTTCCCATCTTTATCTTCTATGGCTCCACCATTAATTTATCGCAAGGAAAAAGTAGCTTATAGTGCCCTATTATCTCTTCCGTCCTGTAGCTTGGGTTGAATCCATGGGCATCCATCTGTTAGTCGGCGAGACCCAATGGAGGCCACGATGTGGTTTGCCCATTAACATCTAAAAGTCACTTAAGAATATCTCGTTGAACTTCTCGTCTGCTTTTGGTGGTCGAGGTTTGTTGAATTTTGCTGTTAGAAAAATAAAAACATTTTAGATATTTTATAAAAATTCAAAGTTTGATTATTAATCACATGTATTGATTGAAAATGTATTGTTCATTCTTCCATTACTTTCAAAATAAATAGCAACTGTGTTTTAATTAACGCATTCTATGATCTTAAAATCCTAAAATTCTACTAGTGACTCTGACGTCAAAATGACACCAATGGTACACAGAAGATAATACAGTGTCCATACCTACTTCTACTAGCGACTCTGACGTCAAAATGACACCAATGGTACACATAAGGTGATACAGTGTCCATACCTACTTCTACTAGCGACTCTGACGTCAAAATGACACCAATGGTACACAGAAGGTGATACAGTGTCCATACCTACTTCTACTAGCGACTCTGACGTCAAAATGACACCAATGGTACACAGAAGGTGATACAGTGTCCACACCTACTTCTACTAGCGACTCTGACGTCAAAACAACACCAATGGTACACCGAAGGTGATACGTGCAGTGTCCATAACTACTTCTATTAGCGAATCTGAAGTCAAAATGACTCTAATTGTACACAAAAGGTGATACAGTGTCCATGCCTACTTACACGAGCGACACCGACGTCAAAATGACACCGCAATGGCACACAGAAGGTAATTCATTGTCCATGCCTACTACTACTATCAACTCTGACGTCTATAAGACACCAATGGTACACAGAAGGTGATACAGTGTCCATACCTACTTCTTCTAGTGACTCTGACGTCTAAATAACACCAATGATATACAGAAAGTGATACAGAGACCTACTTGCAATGAATACATTCGTTACATTGTAATACAGTTAAAACTATGTTAATGAATGGTTTTTATATCCAGGATAAAAATGTATACCATGTTATATTTATTTATTTATACTACCTCGTAGCTAATTTCTTAAGTATTTGCCTGAAATAATTCTTACTGTGCGGCAAGTAGCTCTCCGGTCCAGCAAGAATAAACACCTTGCTGGGAATCTTGTCCTCTTGGGGGGCGACAGTCTTTTTTTTCTTACTGTGGGTCCAATCGTAAAGAGCTGGGGACACTAAGATCAGCAGAATGTCCAAAAGGTAGTCAAAAAATTCTATCAGACTGATCAGGGATAGGCCTACGAAGAGGCCTAGGTTACCGCCCATTTGTGATATCAATGTTTCCCACTGTAAAATTTGAAATTCAATTTAATTTTTATATTACCTTTTTTTCAATAGATGGGTAATTTTGATCTACTAAAAGTTGGCTCAGTTTCATTAGTTAAGATTTCATCAAACATTTTCAAACATTTTCCATTCTTAATGATCATTAAAAAAATAATTTTAGAACATTTTTTATTCAAACTGATAATTGATATAAAAGGCTGCAATGCATATTATTTAATATCATCGCACAGAGTATTTAAAATAAATAAAATAATGATTAAATTTCAACTCACCGTAAAGGCTTGTGCTTCTTCAATAACTTTGATGACGTTATTTGCAATGTAAACATGAAAACGAACAACAGATGAATTTTTGCTGTAATATAAAACCAGGTAGTTTTTATATAAATTACTTTCCTATTAGGTACTTTCATAATAAAAATATATTTCAAATTTTTTTGAATATATCCTTTAACCCTCTACGCTATTTTGAAATACTTGTCATTAAAATCATTAATATATAGAAGTTCCCTCAAATAAATCATTTTGCATCTCCAGGTAACATTACTAGCAGCTTTTTTCTCACTTGCAAAGATCCGCCCCAGTGTCCGTTTTCTTGACGTTCCTCACAACTGTCAGAAACTCCCTATTTTCTTCTGTAGAAGTCACTTGTGCCATGTACTCCATTTCTCTGAAAAGCATCAACTAGTTGGTAGTTCTATTTAACCATTTCACTACATATAATTGAATCTATTTTATATTTAATTACAAGTTCGTATATTCTAGTATAACAAAAATTATATTTTTTTATCTCTAAAGCAAAAATATATATACAGCTAATTTTTTTCATTTATATTATGCGTTTCTTTTATTATATTATTAGTGTATTGCCAGTTAAAAATGACGGAACATGATTTAACTTCAATTTCCCGACATTTTTCGGTCTTAACGGATTTTTTGTTTTAACGATGTTTCTGAATTTTAAGGTTTCTGTTTTTCCTGATTTTCTATTTTTCGGATTTTGTTTTCAGTTTTTTTCAGCATTCCGGATATTTATTTACCGAATTTTCCGGGATTTTTTCCTGATTTTTTGGTTCGCCGGTTATTTTGGTTTCCATATTTTTCGGTTTTAAGGATATTTCTTTTTTTCGAAATATCCGTTGATCTGTTTTCCCAGATTTTTCAGTTTTTCTGGATTTTTAGTTTTTTTTATTAACAGTCTTTTCCTGTTTTCATGATTTTTCTGATTTTATATTATCCGAATTTTAAGCTATACCGGAATGTTTTTATTCAGATTTATTTATAGCCTAAACTTTTGTTAACACAATACCACAGTACAGAGAATATATAGTATCCCAGAGCTATAGGGGGGATATTACGCGTGTTGTTGTTGTTGTTGTTTGACCTCCCCAACATCCTCGCCGGGACGGAGGGGCGGCCAGGGGCGCCCCGGGTTTCAGCCACCCGAGGCACTGTGTGGGAGTGTGTGGGCCTAAGGGAAACCCGCATCACTCAGGAAGTTAATAACTGCCTGAGGATGGGTCCAAAGGTGCTCCAGTGAGTGAATGTTGTGTGTAGTCCTGTGTTGGTGTAGTGACGGACATTGTGTGAGAATTTGAGAGATCGTGCCCTGGTCGGCTTGGCAGAAGTCGCACCGATCAGAGTCCGACCTCCCAATCCTGTGCATGTAGTAAGGAAGAGAGGGATGGTGGCCACATCTCAGACGTGATAGGGTGACCCTATCACGACGAGACATGGCCGACTCACTAGGGTCGATGGCTGGAGGCCTAGACCCAAGGAGTTTGTTGGGAAGTGAGGAAGCTAGAGCTCTTTGTGTGAAAGTGGTGTGTATGTGTTTGTGAAGAGAAGTGTTGTCAGGTGTGGGGGGGAGAGTGGTGTAGAGGTGTCTGTAGTGTGTGGAGGGGGTGATGTGTAGTGTGCGTGGTGTCCTCCTCTCAGTTTGCATGTAGTGTAGGGGATGTGAGGGGTCTAGTGTAGAAGTGTAAAAATGTGTGCCCCTCATGTCCATGTGTGAGGTGAGAGGTAGTACTCGTGTTTCTGTGTGTAGGTGGTGTGTGGGTGTTGTTTGTGTACAACCGGTGGCAATGCGGAGTGCGGTGTTTTGCGTTTTTTGGAGTGTCTGTAGGTGGGTGTTGGATATGTCAGGTGAACAGGCTGTGTGGGCGTAGGTGAGGATGGGTCTGATGAATTGTTTGTAGAGTGTTGTTATGTCTTCCTTGGAGTGTCCGTAAGTTGTGTGAGTGAGTGCGCGGAGGACGTTCAGTCTTTGTTTGGCTCTGTTGTTAATGTCGGTTATGTGGTGTTTGAACGTCCAGCCGCGGTCGAGTGTAACTCCAAGGATTTTCGGCGTGTTGTTAATGGGAAGGGGAGTGTTGTTGAGTGTAATGTTTGGATGGGTTCTGTATTCAAGGGTGTAGGGTGTAACTAAGGTGACAGAAGATTTGTTTGCGGAGACCTTTAATCTGTTTGTTTCTAGCCAGTCTTCTAGTGAGTGGATGTATGTTTGTAAATTGTTGGCGGCGGTCTCGTGTTTGGGATGTTGTGAGATGATGGTGACATCATCTGCGTATGAAAGAGTGTAAACCGAGGTGTGTGTTGGCGTAGGGAGGTCGTGAAGGTATAGGTTGAAGAGTGTAGGTGAGAGTACGGAGCCCTGCGGTACCCCGTCAGTGTAGTGAAGTGTTCTGGAGGACTTGCCGTTGTAAAGTGTTTTGCCAGAGCGGCCTGAGAGATAATTGGCAAGCCATTTTTTATATGAGTCGTGGATGTGTGTGTTGAGTATTTTGTTAATTAGTAGGTGTCTGGGTACCGTGTCGAAGGCTTTACTAATGTCTATGGCAGCTATAATTGTCCTATCCGCAGGTTTGTTAGAGTTCAAGCCTTCGAGGTTTGTTTGTGAGAGGTGGGTAAGAAGAGTAGATGTGGAGTGTTGCGATCTGAAGCCGTGTTGTGAGGGGGATAGTGGGATGTGTGGTGAAATGTTGTTTAGAACTAGCCTCTCGAGTATTTTGGATGGGGTGGAAAGGAGTGATATAGGTCTGTATGAGGACAATTCTGTGGGGGGTTTGTTGGGCTTCAGGATCGGGATGATTTTGGCAAGTTTCCAGGTGTTGGGTATACTATTATTCTGTAGTGAGAAATTGAAGATGTCTGTGAAGGCTCTGATGGCAAGTGGCCCTAGATGTTTTAGATGTTTGTTTGATATGCCATCAGGACCTGTGGAGGAAGTGTTCTTGGAAACCCGGATGGCCTCGGTAACCATTGCCGGGGTGAAGGGGGGTGTGAGGAGCTTTCGAGTGCATGTTTTGTGCAGGCGACGCAGTATAATCCTATCTACTGGGCGGGTGGGTAACCTACTTGTGGAAGCATAGTGCTTATTGAGAGCGTTCGCCTGTTGTGTGTCAGTGAGTATAGTGTTGTTTTGTGTGAGGGACTCATGTGTTTTTGGTTGGTCCATGTATTTGTTGTTGAGTCCCTTGACAAGTTTCGAAAGTTTGTTTGCGTCAGTGCGGAAATTAATGGTGTCTAGTGTGTTTTGCCACTTGTGTTTTTGTTGGGCAGTGATCTCCGCACTTATGTCAGTGTTAAGGTGTTGTATGCGTGTGATCGTGTCTTGTGTGGGTGGGAGTGAGCGTAGGTGTTTGCGTGTTTGTATCAGGTGTTTGATGTGTGGTGTGAATGTGGGGTTGTAGTGTCTAATGTTGCCTGTAGGGATGTAGTGTTTGTCTGCGTTAATGATGATGTCAGTGAGATGTTTTGTGGCAGCATCTATGGATGGGAAGGTGTTTATGTCAAAGTTGTGTAAGTTATTGTCCACAGATGCTGAAAAGTCTGTCCAGTTGGCTCTATTGTAGTTTGTGAATGTGTGTCTGTGTTTTTGTGCGGCAAGTGGTGTACTTAAAATGTATGTGGTGAGAAGTGGAAGGTGGTCTGAACTGAGTTCATGGAGTGCGGACCATGAACTCTGGAGGGCTATGTCAGGGGTGAGGAGGGTTATGTCAGGTGATGTGGGTCGTGTGTTGATGTTAAAAGGTTTGCGTGTGGGAGTGTGGGGGTCATTCATGATTATGTAGTTGTCTAGTTGTGTTGTTATGGTGTCAGCTCTTGTGTCAGTATGTTGTGTGGCGAGCCAAGTAGTGTCATGTGCGTTAAAATCCCCCAGGACAAATGAATTATTAATGGTGTTAATGTAGTTTAGATTGGGTTGGTATCCTTGGGGTGATGAGTCTGTGGGGGGAATGTATATGTTGAAAATGTTGTAGGAATGTTTGTGAATTTGGATGCGTGTAGATTGTATTTCAAGTGTGGGGTCGTGTGGCATCCGTGCGTGTGTTTCGGCAGTGGTGTTTGTGAACGGGATGGATTTGTGTATCAGTGTAATGAGGCCCCCGCCGCCTCGAGTGGGCCGATCGAGTCTAAGTGTTGTGTATCCAGGAAACTTTGGTGTTAATCTGGCAGGTGTTAGTTTAGTTTCCTGGATTGTGGCGATGTGGATGTGGTGTTTGTGTAGGAGTGATTTAAGTTCCATGTGCTTGTTGTGTATACCGTTTATGTTATGTTGTAGTATGTTGAGTTTGTTGTGGCGTGTGTGTATGTTAGGAGCTCTAGGGGGGTTAGGAATAGGAGGCGTTCCTCCACCACCCCCACGAGGGGGGTGAAGTGGAACTGGGGGTCGGACGACAGTGTCTGTCCCAGCACTCCTTCGAGGGGGAGGGCGGGCAGGCAATTGCCGTCCAATTATAGGATAAGGAGGAGGAAGGATAGGCGCTCCTCCATCACCCCCACGTGGAGGGTGAAGTGGAGCTGGGAGACGAGCAGCACCGCCTCCTGCAGCCCTTCCCTGAGAGGAAGGGAGGGGAGGACGGTGATGTCCGGGGGTAGGGTGAAGGGTAGGATGAGGAGAGGAAGGAGTAGGAGTGGGTGTGTGGGGTTGAGTCATGTTGTGTGTAGGGTGACAGTTTTTACACTGCCATCCCTGTGGGATATTTCCATGTTGGCGGACACCAGAGCAGCGTATATTGTAATGTGTCCAACTATTGCAGCCGACACAATGGACCCCTCCAGTACGACGGGTCCATGGTCGGCCACAAGAGGGACACATGTAGGGGCCAGGGTTAGTTTCTATGTCACCGGAGAGTAAGAGGGTGAGTAGGGGGAGATATGCCGGCTCATATCCCCCCACTAGGGAAAAAACGCTCTGGTGCCAATGTAGTGCGTGTAGGTGGGCTTGGCCCAAGGCGACACCCTGGTCGCGTCCCCCGAAGAGGACAAGGATCTTCTATGTCCCGGTAGGCTGTGACGTCACATGTCAACAATGGTGCGTACATTTGTACGTACAGTACAAACACAAAAGATTGGCTGCAACACACCCAACTTTTGTTAAATAACGTTTTCGGTGATATTTTTTTTTAATTCCACATTACCGCATGCTATTATCCAATCTTTAAAGTCATACGGACGAAAATTAAAAAATGACTGTTGATGAAATTGCTACTGGTCTTTTTACACCCAAAATAGTAACAAATTTTTAGTCTTGAAGAAGACGATTTATTCAAGATAATTAGATCATTATAGTCAGATCGGTCGCGTTGGCCGCCATCTTTATTCTCTATTCCACGTGACCCACAGCAATTCTGTTTACTATGACGTGACCTCTTGTTTACATACATGACGTCACAGCCTACCCAGAATAAATTTGAATAATACATGAAACTGGGGTACTATACTATTCTGTTTACTATGACAATACCCTGCAATTAGTTTCGTCCTGATATTAAAATCGTGTATTAAATCTCAAAGCGTGACAGAACACAGACAGATAAATAAAGGTAAGGAAGCTGTTAATGGGTGGTGATAGATTAATAGCAACTAAAATTGATTCCGAGTGGCGTTACTTTGGACTGATATAGTAATGTTGTACTTCTAGGTTACTTCCTTCTATTCTAAATCTTTAGAATCAAATTACAGACGTCATTGACGTAACAGAATGACTCTATCTCTGATTGGTCGGATTAAGACTTGATGAACTGCATATCCTCTAGGCATTCTAGTGACCATATTTTGTCACTTAAAAAGTATGAAATACTGGAATTCAAAACGTTAAAGGGTGAGACATTAACTAATTTTCTAATATGGGTTATACTCACTCACAACTACTGGGGCAGTTACAATCGAAACTATTGCTGTTGTACAGAGTTGCAACAGCTTTCATGCACATATCTGGTAAAGAAATGAAAACTACTCTTTAGGAAATCGTTTTAATGCGATTATATGACGTTAAGAATTAAACGTAAGTAAGTTATACACACTACTTTCACTCAATATCCTAAGTGAATAGGCTTTTCACACTGCTTTCATTCTTCGTCATTAAGAGTAGGTTCTACACACTTCCTTCACTCACCATCATTAAGTGAGTAGGTTCTAAACACTTCCTTCACTCACCATCATTAAGTGAGTAGGCATTACACACATTGAGTAGATTGTCTGAATCCAAATCATCGAAGGCATCTCCTTGTTGCATTTTACAGTCACATCTCTTCCGATATTCTTTTTCTAGGCAAACTTTCTCACAAAGCTGAAAGAATAAGTTGATAGGCAAATATAGTAAACTATCTAACATTTGTGAGTAAAGGATCTGTAGTGAAATTCTGGGTCGAATCACGATGTAGAAATATGATTAATTTAAATCATGAAACTCACGGTTTTGATATGGTCGAACCGTCCGGTTTTGTCTGTAATGCAGTCACCATGTGGATGAGACACTCGTTTGTATTTTGTCTGAAAAGATAGATTATAGTTAATATCAAGCAAACACTGATAGTCTTTTCACTTCTTTTGTCTATTTCTGTGTTCGTGGTATTTGAATAACAAGAATAGACAGTTTCTGCGTTTTTGAACTTTAAGTGCTTCGAACACAAGCGATGAAATTATTAGTCCATATTGATACCATGTTTCTGTTGCTATAGAACCTGCAATTCTATTCTACAGAATTAAGCGTACGAAGATGTAAAGATTAATCTTCTATGGCCGCAACATAAATTTCTGGAGTAAAAATCATATAATATAGTTTGAGCACTTGCCATAATAATATTCTCTAGTTTCTTCATATGATGTTAACGCGACTTCAATGACACTAAAACTAACAATTCTTAGGTTTCACTAACCCTGGACAAAGCTATGGAATGAGTCAGGCCCGGTGAGAGGTTGAAACCTTTCTCTGATGGGAATGGAGCCTCCCAAGGGTCATGGATTACCATCCTCAGCCCAATGCTGGGGGAGAGAAGGGAGACATACTCTTCGCTGTGGAGATTCACCGTCAGTCTCAAGCCGCTCTGGAAAAAAATCCTCTTGCTATGTGTATTTACACAAGTTTATTGCATAATTTTATTGAACTAAGGTATGAGATCATTATACTGCAAACTGCATACACTTCGGTTAAAAAGGTATGTATATTTTTGGTCTTAGATGAATTTCCCCGCGCAAAATTCCATCACTGAAAGTTCCACCATGGAAGTTCCACTAGGAAAGTTCCGTTATCGAATATTCCACAGGTAGAAAATTACACATTCAAAAATTCAATCGCACAATTCTAAGTTACATTAAATAAAACTGATTAAATGAAACTGAATAAAACTGATAAAAATGTGTTTTTGGTAGTAATCGGACTATATTTATTTAAATTCAGATTATGTTACTTCAAATTCAAAGTTATTGGCTAAAGCGATTGTATGAAAAAATACTGCGGTACACAATTTGGATCCTGTTTGATTATGCTTTAAATTAACGACTTGAATTTAAAACTATCATGGTGGAAGCTAAAACTAAACAAATAAAATTTAACACGTAGCTACATTCTGAATTAAAGTATTAAATTGTTACAAGTTTTCAATACTCTGTGTACCTACAATAATTAAATGAAATACTAAATCTGACAAGAAAATGTAAACTCTTTGTTTTGATTTCAAATTTGAATTTTGTAAACAGACAAGGCATTTTCGACCTTTGTTCAAGATTAAATTTACTTCTTGAAGTATATAAACGTTTCTATAATAGTTTATCCAATTTCATACGTTTACAGGAATATTTAATATTGGATTAATTTTACCTACCTAGTTGACATTCAAACAAACAGTGTACATTCTCTTTCTTCGGATTGAAAATAAGCAAGTCGGAAGTAAAATGGCTATTGTAGAGTTATTATTATAAAAATCTTTAGAAATATATAAAATTGAACAGGACTTGCAGCCAAATGATAAGAAACATTAGCCTTATTAATTAAAACAATATGGAAAAGCTTGGAGGGAATGAATTCAATTGTATTAATAAAGTTCCATCGCATTCCTTTGTAAGAGACTATATATATCACGAAGTACCTTATCTGCATCCAAAGATTTCAATAGACAGGAAAATGAAAACATACAAAATTTAGAACAATTCCACAGCATATTTTTGACCAAATTGATTTAGGGAAGAGAAAAGTATACGAATTATAGTAAGGGAAACTTCGCGCACTATATGGACACTCATAGTACTGGGAAAATTAACTTTATCATCAACCATGATTTAATAAAGCAAACCAATCTTCAATAATTTATGATTGAACTACATCACACAATTTCTGAGCTCTGTGAACTTATCCAAGTGTCCGAGTGCTGTTATGTTCTTTCATCCCATTTCTATTCCGTCAGAAAATGGTGGAGTGTTTTCAGGTGAACTCACCTTAGGACCCACGACAAAGGAAGAGTGAGATGTGAACCTCTTCCTGCTTTCCTCAACTGATAGGTTCATGTTAAGGTACGGACTGTTGAAAGTGTAACAAACTCCGTAATCTCGTGTGAAGATTTCGGTAAAGTCCCTGTATTTGGAAAATATTTGAATACAAAATCTATACCAGTATGGAAAAAAAATTCAATTGTTTCAACTATTCCAATTATTGCATTCCAGTTGTTCATGATGACTTTAAATTGTAATGATTGATGTCCACACTGACTTTTAACTACAATGCCTGTTGTTCACACTTACTTATAACTGCAATGCCTGTTGTTCACACTTACTTATAACTGCAATGCTTGCTATTCATACTACAAGTGTCTATGAAATCTTCACGTGGTCTCTTTATATCGTCGTTTTGCGATTCTTCTTCGGTGGGCGAATACTGTCCAGATACATCACTCAAGTCGTTGGTGTTACTCATCTCTATCAGAGCCCTGATATTCGCTTTCGTTAGATTGATGGGGTAGTCAATCAAGTAATTTGCTGATACAGATAATGACGTTTAAATTTTATTATTTAATCAACTTCTTTATAAGATACAATAATAGTTATTTAATTTATAATTCAGTGTTCTTGAAACAATCAAACCTATTTTATATAACTAGTAAGCCTTCCCTGATTATTAATTAATTAATTTATATAAATATTTAGAACAGTTATAGGTAACTATTCTTTCATGAGTTGTTACAGTGTGGAGTTCTGAATATTTATTCAACAAAAGAGTTTGGAAAAAATAGATAAACCGTTTAAAAACCGGCCAAAATCCTTTCTCTTAATCGAAAAATGTTATTAGAGGTCCTAATTTTTATATTTCATTTATCCAATGATATAAATGTAAAGTCCTAGTAAAAGTCGATATCGTATTTAATTAGCATGGTGACATGGTGACGTCATCCTAGTTAAGTTCTTAGTTAAGTTCAGTATCGACCTTAACAATTTTTTAGTAGGCATTTTGTCCTTAAACATTTTGTCGGTAGGCATTTTGTCGGTAGGCATTTTGTCTGTAGGCATTTTGTCGGTAGGCATTTTGTCTGCTCACGGCACAACTCACCTTCATAATAGATATCTGGCGAGGGAGAACAAGAAAATTTCCCAAACTTCCCAATTCCAGGAAAACTTTGGATCTTGACTTTTACTTCTGTAATATTATTTTTGGTTATATTATTGTCAAGAAAACTACTTAAACAAGCTCTAACTTTGAAATGGATGTAAGATGAATGAAATTAGTATTTGGACATTGCTTGTATCTGAAGGTACGTTAGTGTTCACTTAGATTTTGAACAAACATGAAGTTTCGGATTGTCCTATCAAGACATATGTTAGCTAACATTTTCTGACTGAGAGTGTTCAATACAAAGACGTTCCTATAAATGAGTATATGTTCACCATAAACATGACAATTCAGAGTAAGGAAAGTTATCTTGCTTATATTAGGTACTAACCATTTGTCACGTTTTCGAAGAAACCAAACATGTCGTGATGGAGATTCCTCTTACACACTGTAGAATAGAAAGCTCTGGATCTCTGAACTAGATGAGAACAAAAACTATTTGTCACGTTGTCGAAGAAACCAAAATTGTCATTATGGAGAATTCTCTCACACATTGTGGAGTCGAAGACTTTGGATGGGCCCACTTGAATAGAACAGATTGAGTAGAATAATTAGATAATCAAAGTTTCATTTTTCATTGTGTTTATCAATAAACAAATTCAATCTATTAATCTCATAAATGAATAAATCAATAAATCATGGTGAATGCTTTATTCATATAAAAATCAAAAACTGTTTTCCTAAATAATTAGTATTAGTTTTTCAGTTTTAAATAACGATTGAGAAAATAAAAATTTTGTTACTTATTTATAAAGAGGTTGTAGTCAATTCTCACCTTTAAATGGACACTGTGACATGTCTCCAAACTTCACACCATTACTAGCGAAAGAGTATTGAGAGTCCTGGCTTATTATCTTAGTCTGTTCGGCAAGGTAAGTCAAATATTGGAACACGAAATTGCACTTCAGTCGGTAACGGAAAATGGTCATGTTCATGGGTATTGCTATAGAATTATCTGCAATAAAAGTTAGAATTAACTTATGAATTCTTTGATTAAGAAAGTGTAGGATACGATTATGTGAGAAAAAATGCAGTAAAAACCCTTACTAATTCTAATCATACGCCTACCCCCACCCCAACCCTACTCTTCCCCCACCCCTACCTGCCCTCCCGGATTCCATATCAGCCTTCAAATCCCAATATGCTTAGCATAATTAGCTCTAGAAATTACCCTCCTACACTTAGGACATTCCCTCCTATTCCTGCCTATAGCTGCCTTCCCACCACATGTTTCCATGTTGTTCTTCCTAACCCTCTCAGACTCTAAACCTAACTCACACCTACCGTGACTAAAGCTAACCCTATCCTCTAGCTAACCTATGCAACCTATTCTTGTGAACCACTAACCCCGCCCTAGACTTACATATTTTGCCACATACCTCCCAGTGACACTTAAAACCCTCTAGCACTACCTCTACCCTCCTAACCTGGAAAACTTGTCTATCTACCTTTTCTTCCCGTATACCCCATTCGTACTCATGCCTCTGCGGGACTTATCCCATAACTCTAAATGTTCCCTCCTGTCTTTTGTACTGACTTACGTCATACATTGGACGTCATACACTTTCCTAAGGTTAACCTAATTCTCTTAAATAACAAATAGAATTCCCCACATAATTGTAACAACCATCATTACATGCACGCCTTATATATGTCACCGATAGTAACAACCCTCACAAAAGTCGTCAGTTTATAAACAATATATTCGACAGGCCTAAGAAACAATGACCTCTTTCGAATGTTCCGCATTAACCGTCAGTTGGGACGCTGAACTGGTTAAATAAACATCTGTGTATACTGTATAGTTCTCAAACTTTGTGATTCGCAATTTCATAGACACTTATATTTGGATATACTTATATATTCTCCCTACAAAAAAGAACATCTTATTTACGTTTGGTAATAAATATTTAAGCATAATATATGCCCCTACCATCTGGACGCTCATCTATGAACACTGAACAATGTGCTAAATATTTCAGCACTTTAGCTATCTTCAGTTTCATCAACCCAAATAATTAAGTACAGTATAAATAATTAAATATATAATTTCACCTTTCTTCATTTCAAGCTCATTATATTATCAGTAATAATATAATGAATATTTACTACTCTATAATTATTATTTTAACTACCACATTATACCACGCATATATTTAATTATCAATATATACTAAATATAAAAGTTGCCTTTGAATTATAATTTATTCATATATGAAATATAATTAATATCAGAATTATTATGTGTATATAATGTATGTATAGCCTAGACCTATAGCATATTCAGTACGTTTTTTATGAGTCACGCTATCAA
The DNA here is from genome assembly GCA_947561585.1 of Caprella mutica. Lineage (NCBI taxonomy): Eukaryota > Metazoa > Arthropoda > Malacostraca > Amphipoda > Caprellidae > Caprella > Caprella mutica. Next base: position 248,512 of record CANNZV010000330.1, on the reverse strand, counting down.
AGAAAACGATTAGTCTCTAAGCTTTTAAGGGGTACTGCATTAGATATTGAATCTCGCCTCTCTTTCCTGTAGTAAACCTATTTGCTTTTTAGCGGGCTAAGTTCATATTTTTTTAATATTCTAATAACACACTCCTTTTTCATTTGAGAAACTTTAAGTTTATTTATTTATATAAAGTAACGTAATTTAACCAGACGAGTGAAAATAATATACGTAGGGGAGAACCGAGAGCATTCGGACAGAGAGATAGTTCGGACAACTCGTTTAAACATGTTCATAATAGTTGGAACTACCTCTTATTGTAATTGAATGTGTGCGAGGTGTTAACCGTCAGCTATTTGAAAGATCCAGTGCGGATATACATTATGTCGCCCCGAGGTGTAATTTACTGTTTTCTTCAATATTGATGTAATTTTTCGTGATTCAATTGGATCGTGTGTGGACTATATGAATACGAAACTGATTCTCGATCTCAAAGGTATGAATTATATCAATATTTTATGTTATGTTTGGTGTGTTAAAATAATACTACAAAAGAAATTAGAAAAATTGTGATGTTTTTAATTTTGAATTGTCAATTGGGATGGTTCGGACACTTCTGTTTAGGTTGGTTCGGACGGAGTCCGAGCCTTCCCCCTGTATCCGATTCAGTCAACCATTACAATTTATTGAAGTAATTCTAATTAAAAAGGACATTCTGAACTATTTTAATTGGCATAGCATTCTTTTATAAGATTAGTTGCAACTTTTAATATTAGTGTCTTTATTTGACAGTTTGGCGATCGTATTCATGCTTTTTCATTATAAAAGGAAAACCGACAGAGGTATTCAAAGAAGGTATTCAAAAAACATTTGATGAATTCCAAAAAGTTTTATCTGTCAGAAAAGTTGCTGAAATAGGAGGTGTAACAAGATCTACACTTACGGACTAGACTTTAAACATTCGATGAAATATTTAAGATGTAATTTACTAATTTTGGTGAATTCCAAGGAAAAGGAAATAGTTATACCCAAAGTAAAGGGATATAGTTATACCATTTGTTTTTGTTATTTAGTTATTAAATAAAAGGATAATTTCACAGTGATTACTCATGGGCTATCTATATTTTGTTGGAGAAAATGTTCAATCATTAAAATAATATTATTATGATAAAATTTCAAATGCGATGAATTACTACTGTGAATAAAAAGTCATTATGGTATATTTTAATTCAATTAGTAGATCCGAATTCAATCCTATCGTTTAATTACCCAAACCATTTTTATGGTGTCCGAATCATCCTCCCAGCTTGTCCGAAGTCTCCCTCTAGGAAGGAGCATTCGGAAATTTAAACCTCTCATACTTTTTATCTTCTAACTTTCGAATGGAGGTTAAAGTTTTAAACTGTAAAACAGTCTTAATAAAATTGAAGTAAAATGATTCATCTACACACAGAAATATTTATATAGATAAATTCGAATTAGTTTACGAATTATTCATTTTTCCCCAAAAGTGTCCGAATGCTCCTGGCTCTCCCCTATGCAAATATTTGCAGGAATTAGTACTACGCAACTCAGTGATACTCATCTTCAGTCACAGGCTGACAGATATTTCATCTATCAAGCGTCAGTCTCTTCTCCTCGACGTGGTAAAGTAAAGAAGATACTCCAAGCCTTGTCAACGCAAGCACCAACGCTAGTAAAATCCTCTTCGCCAACCTATAACCTCCATCAAGACGAGTCATGAATTCTCACTCATTACTCTCAATGTTATGTTATTGATATTTAAGTAAATTTTTACTAACAATTAAAAAAATTATTTTCATGCAGAAATAATTTATTTAGAGCCTAAAGAAAAGTATGGAAATATCATAAATTGAAATAATGGAAAGAGAAAATATAATTAAAATAAAGTAACATCTAAAGGAGTTAACCCAATCCGTATAATCCAAGTTTATCTACCTATGTAACCTCTTCTAACAAAACAAAACGCTGTCTTCCTCTCCTTCTTTTTTCAAGTACTTCGAATCTGCCTCAACCTGCCTGTCGTTTCCCATTCTCATCATATGCCCTATCCTCTCAAAAACCCTCAATTATATCTTTGTTCTAACCTAGCCCTAATCCATCCAACTCGGTAAATTCTTAATATCCGTCCTCCACCGAATCCTAACACTACAATCAAACAATAACCCAATCTCAACACAACCATGTAATATCAAGGGCATCATCACCAGTATCACCTGCATCATCACCATATCCAGTAACTACAACACCACCAGTATTGCTGGCATCATTACCAGAATTACTTGCATCAACACCGGTATTACTTGCATCAACACTTGTACCTACTGCATTATTTGTATCAACACCAGAACCAGCTGTAATATTAAATCAAAACATAAATAAGTCACACAACCTATTATTGGAATGAACTGTTCATCATTTTTTTGTTGCAAAATTGTTTCATATATCAATTAACTCACCAAATGACGAATCTAACACAAGACTACCAGGTACTAAGCATGGTTTGGTAGGATCGCAGTCCATCAGATATGAATTCTTGTAGATATCTGCAAATTAGATCATTCTGTGTAATATGATTCCTAACGCCGTCACTCGAATGTCATGTATTCTTGTTCAGAAATTACAAACCAATGCCATTATCGTATTGTTTAATATGCTTTTTACCGAGAAAAGTTTATTTAAACTCAATGAGTGAAATTTTAAAATATTTAATCGGATGACAAAATTTAAAAGTCGTCCCCTAAAAAAATGATCAATTTTGAGATATGCCGCTACTGAAAATAATGAGAGATTTAAACATTTTGTTATTGCATGTTAGTGAAATTACTGCTGTTAGTGAAATTAATGAGCGATATGAACTTATCTGATATATGCCGTTATTGATATTAATAAGCGATAAGAACATTTTTTAGATATGCCATTAATGAAATGTTTTAAGGAATATGAACATTTTCTCGATATTCCGTTCTGATATTTATGATAGACTTATTGCGTCAGACATTGAATTTACCTTTGTTGTGTGGGTCGTGCGATTCATCAAATTCCATATTACAGTCTGAAAAAAGTACATTATCTTTAATAACATTTAGTCAATAAATGTAAATTGAATAAAACTCTATTAAAACAGAAAAACTTCAATTAAACATCAAATGGGAAGAAGAAACTACCAACCCAATTTGTTCTTCAGTAGTATCCGGTAAACGGTCTATTTACAACTTTGTTCTTTTCGTTCAATTCATTGGCAATAATAATTGAATAACAGAACCTATATTATATTCAATTTGAAAAAAATATGAACTTAGAACAATTGGGTTCTGGACAATTGGGTCCCAAGACAATTAGGACCAGGAGAATTGAGCCAATAAAATTATGACTGGACCTAATTGTCTTGGGCTCAATTTTCAGTGCTCCCCAAATAAATTCGAATGGTAGCTTTTTTATGATATTTAAAAATAAATTCATGTAGTTGTAACCTACCAGCAACTACCTAATTAAAAAAATATTCTTTGGAAGATCGTCTGTTCTTGTCTACTGCGGTACCTATTAATGGTATTTTATAGTAAAATATTATAATTAAAAGTAATATCGTTAGGTATTATTATCGACAATGTCCGACGATGAACTGTAAGTGATGAAATTGTACGCTAAATTACGATACATAGTAGATCAATGTAGATTGTAGATAAATAATTTTTCTATCATCGATTATAATTTCTTAGGTCGATAAAAAACTTACCTGGTTCTTCATTTTCTTTCTGTAGGGCGACAAAAGCAGCGTAGGTTTTGTGACTTCCTAGTTTACTTTTGGTGGTGACAGGATTGAGATTACAGATCGTGATTGCCGGGAACTTAATGTCACCTGTTTCATGCTTGACCTGTTGTTAAAAAGATTAACATTTACCATCACTCTTAACCTGATAGAGTAGTCTGTGCGTTGGTTTAGGGGTCCAAATGGACCCCTGTTTTGATTTTAATCATATTTAAACTCTTAAATATGTATGATAGATGCGATTAGATATACCAGCCTGCGTGGTATCATAGAACGAAGAGGTCATGTTTGCACTGTATTTTTTATATATTGGAAAATTGTATATAATAATAGTAATTTATTTTATATTTTAATTGATATCTATGATATACCTGCAGGTGTCAAAGATGTAGAAAGATACCTACCTTTTAAGGGAACCTCAAATAATTTGGGTATAATATGGGTAAATATAATAATATGATCTTAAATAATATTCCAACATTTATGAAAATCTTGGGGGAAACGTTCCCCTTATGTGGTAAATTAATTGCATTGGAAGGTACCTACCCTGTAGGTAGTAAGTGTAGGTTCTATGTAAATTGCTCGAAAAATAATTGCTCGAAAACAATTGCTTTAAAAACAGTTGCTCGAATGAACAATTTTTTGAAACACAATTGCTCGAACTAACAATTAATCGAATGAACAATTGCTCGAATTATCAAATTGTTCGAAAGAACAATTGCTCGAATTATTAAATTGCACACAGATTTCAAACTTATAAAAGTTAGTTATACATGAACTGGAGCTGCACCAACCATCCTTGTTTCTTTTTAGTAACTGATAAAAACTGTGACTATTTGTTCATAGCTATCTACTATTAATCATTGCATAACTGATTTTGAATCTTACTCTTCCTGTTTTATTTTTTTATTTTTTATTTAGGCCATTTGTATCATCTCGCTTGCTTGTATCATGTGAATGGGTATCATGTTGTGAAGTGGTACTATTCATGTTGATTTTATCATAAAACCCGAATGATTATTCAGATTAATTTTCAACTAGCCTGTATGTATTTGGCACTTCAATAGGTGAAATAACTCAAAGTTATGGCAAATTAAGTAAAATTTCAGTATATTTGCGTATACTATTTAATTAGTGTTTAAGTTGATAGTTATAGTCGTGGGTGTAGTGTGGGTACTTTTTGATGATATCTTAGGGTATAGGGACTATATCAGTATATCACTTTACGGTTGTGTGAAGTATAGAATTCTTGACGTATTTTAAGAATTAAAATGTGAAGCTATTTTCCTTTCTGATTGTTTTTGTACTTGTACTTAAAGTACTTAATATCCTTTTCCTTAATATCCTTTGACATCAGCGATACGGCCTTTTGTTAAAGTTAAATCTTACTAATTAAAGTTAGCACGACCTCTATTAATCGTGCCACTTGCCTATTTTATATTTTCCCTACTCTACTTAATCTCTCTATCTTGTTGATTCTTGCTCTTCTACCACATTTCGAGCTCTTAATTATTCGAGCAATTAATCATTCGAGCAATTGTTCATTCGAGCAATTGTTCATTCGAGCAATTGTTCGTTCGAGCAATTGCTTTTTGAGCAATTGTATTTTAAGCAATTGTTTTTCGAGCAATTGTTTTCGAGCAATTTACCGGATACCGTAAGTGTAGGGTAGTAAGTGTATATAGTAAGTGTAGGGTACCTATACCTTGTATGTAGGAAGTGTAGGGTACCTATTCCTTGTATGTAGTAAGTGTAGGGAACCTACCTTGTATGTAGTAAGTGTAGGGTACCTACTTTGTATGTAATAAGTGTTGGGTACCTATCATGTATGTAGTAGGCTAAGTGTAGGATACCTACCTTGTAAGTAGTAAGTGTAGGGTACTGCAGGTAGTCATGTGCCACCCTGTAGCAAAGGTACGAACAATATCCACCCAGTACGAGCATTGTCAACAACCAGATCAGCCGACGGAAAAAATTATACGTTCTGAAAAATATAAGAACTCTGATGATTTTCTAATCAAGATATTTCAGTATCACTTTTAATATCGGTAGTTTTCATTACTCTTTTGATAGTATAGTTCAGCGGTTTGATATCTAATAATGGGGAAAAACTCTTGTTTCCACATATATTATGTATTAGTTTATTACCGATATATTTACCTATTCATACTGTCGCAAAGGGTCTAAAATCGAATACTTTAATCAACCTTCGCTACCCAACGCTCATTATAATTTCAATAACGGCATATCTGAAAAATCTTCACATATGATTCTTCGGTGACCGATATATTCCACCCCGGTAAATTCCACCCAGGTATATTCCACCCCGGTATATTCCACCCTAGGTATATTCTACCCCGGTAAATTCTACCCAATTTTAAGGATAAGGATATTTATTGAAAAGAAAAAGATTACATAAAAAAAATAATGGAAATTATTAAAATCTCATTTGCAAGCCCTTATATAAAGTCATATCAGATGATAGGACTTTTTCGGGCAGAAAAGTAGGTAGGCATATATATAGTATAACTTACACTACATAAATCGTACTATACAATTTAACAATTTATTATGGCCGCTAAATTGAAAAGAAAATCACAAATCATAAACAAATATTAAAGAAAAAATTAGTAATGTATAACAGCAGTTAAAATGAACACAGAAAAAAAAAACGTAAAGCAAAAATCAAAACTCTGTTATCAATGCTACTCTAATTGACAATCAATTTACTACGACAATTATATTGAGCAAAAAATATGTACATTTCTTTATTAAAATGAAATTCATTGATACTTCTCTACAAAATAAAGTTTAAGTTTTCGTTTAAAGCTATTTAATGTTGTAATGGATTTTAATTCAAAAGGTAAAGTGTGCCACAATTTGGAGGAGGAATAGCTAACACTGTGTTGAGTGAGAGTCAATCTAAGATGATCTAGTACAGGGTCAGTTGCATGTCTAGTATTATTGTGATAGTTAGAAATAGGAAAGTTATGCCTATTTTTAAACATATAAATCAAGAGTAAATAGTCATGAATATTTGTTACTTTAATTAAAGATACCAGTACTCGAGAAGAAATTATTTGTATGGGCCAAATAATCACTGTGGGTGACAATTCTCACAACTCTCTTCTGCAACAGTTCAACTACATGTAAATGGGTATCATAGGTTCCTCCCCATATCAGATTGGCGTAAATCAAGTGCGGATAAAACAAACTGTAATACAAGTTTACCAATGATTTCTGAGGGAGGAACCTACTCACCTTGAAAAGTATACCAACAATTTTTGACAGTTTATTACAAACAACAGATATGTGATCCTTAAACTTCAATCTACTGTCTATTGTTAGGCCCAAAAATATAACTTTATCCACGTAGTTAAGTTCAATGCCATTTAAATTTAACCTATTGTCAAAATTAACAACACGTGACCTGTTAGAGATAATTAAAGAATTTGTCTTATCAATGTTGATAGCCAACCTGTTGGACTCAGACCAACTATTCAAATTCAAAATCTCGTCATTGACCAAGTCCACCAAGCTGGAGAAGCTAGAGTGGGAAGCATACAGGGTAGCATCGTCAGCAAACAGTACACTATTTAGGACTGTTGAAAAACATGGTAAATTATTTATATATAAAATAAACAGATATGGACCCAAGACACTGCCCTGAGGCACTCCAATTGTTATAGGTCTATAATCAGAGTAACAATTTTCAATTCTCACACGCTGTCTACGTCCATCAAGATAGCTTCTAAACCAATCTAAGGGCACTCCACGCACTCCATACCTGCTCAGCTTAGACAACAATATATCATGGTCTACCGTATCAAACACCTTAGAAAAGTCTATGAAGATTCCCATGAAATGTTTTTTCTTATCCAGCGTTTTATAAATGAACTCTGAAATCTTAATCATTGTATCAACTGTTGAAAGACCCTGACGAAAACCAAACTGTTCGTTACAGATCAACGAATAGCGATTGAGAAAAGATATCAGTTGCTTGACGACACACTTTTCCAAAATTTTACCAAATAGTGGTAAAATGGAAATGGGCCTATAATTAGCAATGTCAAGTTTATCTCCTCTTTTAAAAATAGGCACAATGTTTGCATCTTTGAATAAATCGGGAAACCTACCAGAAGATAGAGATTTATTTATTATAATTGAAATCGGTTCGTCTAAGATGTCAACGCAACATTTCAATACCCCCACAGAAATTGTATCCAGGTCACATCTTGTATTCTTCAAGGAGGTAATTATAACACTTATATCTACTCTGGACACTGGATTAAAGAACAAAGAGTGCGAGTTTTCATTAATATATGACAATGGATCAAAATCGGTTAGGGGAATAGATGCATTAACATTATTTTCAGCTGACGAAAAGTAGTCATTAAAGCATTGAGCTATATCTTTCCCATTAGAAATAACTGCTTCATTCATTTTAATTGAATTAATTTGCGATTTTTTTGTTCCAAAAGAAACAAGTCTCCTCAAATCCTTCCACGTGTTTTTTATATCATTGGTGCTTCTTTTAAATTTATTTTTAAAAAATCTAACCTTAGCTAATCGCACAATATTGTTCACTTTGGTACGAATTCTCTTATAATCAATATCAGAGATCAATCCTAATTTGAACTTTTTGAAGCTTTCAGATTTCAATTTAAAGGTCCCCTCCAAGCAAATATTTTTATTGCCTCAATAAACGAGGCTACTCTTTCTTATCATTTTGCTGCGAGCCGCATCAAATTTGGTAGCATATTCTTAATTTTATATGTTTTTAAAGATTTTTACAATCAAAGCTCTACAAAACCTATTTTACTTCCGACTTACTAATTAGGAAATTTTCAGCCTGAAGAAAAAGAATGTACACCATTTGTTTTGATTGTCAACTAGGTATTAGGTTTAATAAATCCATTTAATATTCGTGTAAAGGTATAAAATTGAATGAACTTATAATAGAAACGTTTATATACTTTAGGAAACAATTAATATCTAAAATAAAGGCCAAAAAACGCATGGTTTGTTTATGAAATTCAAATTTGTAATCATAACAAAGAGTGTACAATCTTCTTCTTAAGCATCAGATTAGTGATTCGCTCAATTGATGCTCACAGAGTATTAAACAACTTTAAAAACAAATTATAAAATATATACTGAACCGAATTGTATGCGGTTTGCAGAATAATGATCGTAGACCTTAGTTCTATAATATTATGTTATAAACTCATTTTTTCCCCGGAGCCTGGAGAGGACCTTTAATATCTTTCATAACTTCAGAAGTCAACCACGGCCGAGATATTCGCTTTTTGCCCATAAATTTAGTATTGATAGGGAAACAAACACAGTATATCACATTTATCATAGTTATAAAATGTATGGAGGCAGCATTAACATCAACATAATCTTTAATTAATGACCAATCTACAGCCAATAGCCTGGTTAAGGTTAAGTTTGGTTAGTTATTAATATTTGACATTTATTGATATTTTTATAATACTAGGTAAATTGCATTTTTACTGTTTCAAATTAAACCTTTTGCTGGCTAATCACAAGCTTTAAATTTTTCACTACACATGTAACAGAACAGCAATAAGAAAGGTTGTGTGAACGCTCTTTATCGGTTGAGATATTTAGATTTTCATTCTAATTCAAATTTTCTTCCCTATCGCCAACACAACAGCGATATTAATTGTAATATGAGGTCATATAGTTCTTCTTGTTATATTTATTTCATTTTGAATTTGATATTTTAACATCTTGTAAGAGTAGTGGCTTTTGACAAAAGGCTTTTTATACGTTTTTTTTTTTGACCAGGATGTTTTCGATAAGAATGTGAGAATTATTGTACAGGGTTTTAAAACTGGGAGGTTATTGCCTTTTAACATTGAGATATTTTGATCACGGGGAATTTGGTCCTAAAATCCAAAACAACAACTTATTAGCAAAGAGCGAAAACATTAATTAAGTGGTTTGTCTCTGCCAGTTGACCCCTTCCACACCTCATCCAACCATTGTTGTAAGAGCACATATGCAGTTTCATGTTAAAAATGAATTAATATTAACTTGTTCAACACGTTAACTTTGAAATAAACTACCATATTAAGAATATTTGTAATACTCTTAGGATAAAATTTAATTGACTTGAGCTACCACTAAATATTGTCCAAATTTCTCAGGATATCATCTGAGTTATTTTTTCATCGGTACGAATTATTTAACGAATGGCAATCTAAAAATAAAATCTTTGAATTTTTATTGTCACCCAAATGAACATTGTCACAGGGGTGGAATTTACCGGAATATATCTGGGGTGGAATATACCGGGGTGAAATATACCTAGAACCGATTCTTCACATATAATTGATAAAAAATCTTCACATATAATTAATATGTTATGAACGGCATATCTCAAATATGTTTATATCGCTCATTAAATTCAAAAATGACATATCTCATGCATGTTCATATTAGATGGAAAAGATTCAAACTCAACGGGAAATCCATAATATTAGAGGTTATTCAAACTCTGCGTTGAAGGTTTTTCAGGTTTCAAGCTTTCGAATAGAAAGATTTCAATTCATCATCAGGAGAATGGTGGAAAACCTGGACCTGACAATGAATTTTATGACCAATGGTTGTATGTTGGATACCGTCTTTCTATTTAAGCTATATATCCTAAAGTTTATTAATAATAATTAACAATCTATTTAATATTGAAATATGAAACAAAGAATAAGAAAATTTGTTACTATCCTAGCTATTGCTTACTACATTAATTCTCTTGAATATTTTTACTTTCTATATATCTGTTACATAATCAAGTGTGTTTTATTGTTTTCAGATGTCTCCTTGTTTCTATATATGTTATCTATCCCTATGTTTCTTCTCTATTCCTATGCGTTATTTCAAGAGGACACATGTATAGCAACAAATAACGCATAGGAATAGAGAAGAGGTGTCCGGACAATTCGTCCCACGACAATTAGTTGCCGATTGAAAATATAACAGATATAATTTATAATATATTTGTAATTTGTAAATTCATTTAAATAGAACTAATTTTTTTTCAACAAATTAGTGACTGGTAATTTGGTATATTGCACTTTCACCATATAATTGATTGATAGTTACAAATAAAATTACTATACAGGGTGGCGCAAAAAAAGGAAAACCATTTTCAAACTGGTTTATTTTACAAACTATCAAACCTAGAAATTTTCTAGAAACATAGTTTTATTCATTTACCTTTTCTGCATCTATCGTGATAATCTGTAATTATCATTCCTGCAGCGAATTAAAAGAGGTAGATAAAAAGGGCTTGCGCGAGGATGAAAAACACAAAAAGTTCATAATAGGAATAATTTATTTCCTTATGGTAGTAGTAAAAATTAAATCCTACCATTTTTCATTCAATTTATGTCTTTGTTATTGACTCTTTCATTCATGGAAATACATCTTCATCGTCAATCACGATGTCTTCTACAAAATTTGCCTTTCTTTGCAGAAACCATACTGCAAAATTTAGACGGTGCGGTAAATCAGTTCTAACAGTTCGAACCTTACATGCTTCTTAAAAGGATGATTCGGTGAAATGTCTCTTAAATGATATCTAATCCTTACCTTCCGATTGATATTTTTGGGTTCTCAATAAACTGTTCATGAAAAATATTAATGTTTTCATGTGTTCATTCTTTTCTCCTGCGATATGATCACTTTTTGTTCAAATTAAAAGTGTTTTTTTCAGTTTTGAATTTGGCAATATGGTTTTATAATTGGTGAAAATCTTTTTAGGAAGCGTTGTTCAAAATGAGATTGAACCTGCGTAAAGCTTCCGGTGTTTAAAAAATTTGTCACAACAAATACTCTGTTCTTTTGAAAGCTGCATTTTGAGGTTTTCGAATAGGAGATAAAAATTAACGGCGATATGATTTTATGAAGATATCAGTTTTATCTCAAAAACCAACTTTCTAATGGTATTTCATTTTTTATTTTCTCTTATTTGTTACACAAAATAGTAGAATTTATTGTTTTTAGATCCATATAAAATGAATTAAACCTCTTATGATTTTTTTTTTCGTATATTTCGTTCTCGCGCAAGCCCTTTTTATTTACCCTCTTTAATTCGCTGTGGGATGTTTAATTTTTGTCGTAATTCTTAACAGATTATCAAGATAGATGCAAAAAAGTGAACAAATAAATATTTGTTCTTAGAAAATTTCTATGTTTGATAGTTTATGAAATACACTAGTTTGAGAATGGATTTTCCTTTTCTTACGCCACCGTGTATATAGTTTATTGTTATAATTTTATTTTAATTGAAGAGGATAGTACTATCATTCTACTCTATATTTCATCCAAATATGTGTGTTTTCATTGATGCTTTATAAAAGAGAAGAAAATTTAAATAATGTTAAATTTCAATTTCATTCTCAATGTGCTTAAATTCATCAAAAAAGTTTTTATGTGTACAGATATAAAATATACAAATCTCAAACTTGGTCAAAAATTACGATGCAGATAATACAATATATTTCTGAAGGCCATTGCTCGTAATATAAAATTTGGACTAAATTTCTTAAATTTTCATATCTCAAATATGAAATATTGTTGCCTAGATTTAGCTAATTGTTAATTTTCCTTGCATCCCTATAACAATACCTAAATATCTAATTATCATTAAATTTACGATAATAATGTTCTTTTATTCAAGTTTTTCTTCTAATATTAATCTTAAAAAAGTCGGACTGTGAAGGTCGAGTCTAAACATTTCTTAAATAATTAATTACGAAGCCAATAATTAATTTTCTGTTAACTGTGATAGGTTATATAACCTTAGCTCTACAAATTTAAAGCATTTCAAGATATATAATAATTTGTAGTAGAGGGGACCTATAAAGAGCGATATACCAAAGGCATGTTTTCATTATTTTTCATATACAGGGTCGTGAAGCTAAATTGGGACAAACATAACTTTTTTTAAATTCGCTATTTTGAAAGGAAAATATTGTATTTAATACTTGTATTTATTTGTACGTTTTTGTATACAGAACAAAATCATTCTATGTGACTACCCTTTGCGTCAATAATTTGGGAGATTCTCGAGCGAAACCGTGAACCACTCCTTTTTACATCCTCGGGGTGAAGATTACGAAATGCCCGACGAATGGCGGCCTTCAGAGAGTTGACACTTGGATGTGAAGTTACGTTAGACTCTCCCTCAATGACGCCAAACAGCCAATAGTCACAAACATTCAGATCTGGGGAGCAGCTGGGCCAAATATCCTTCGGGACCATCAAAGGAAGATTCTCCTTCAGGAAATCCTTAACTTTCTTTGCTCCATGCGCGGGCGCAGAGTCTTGAACGAGCATCATTTTGAAGGGGTCGTAGTTCCTACTTATCCACGGCATCAAAACATCTTTCAGAATTTTCAAGTACTCCGCTGTGTTGATTTTAAGACACGCTTCGATGAAATGAGGAGGCATCACCTTACCATCACTTGCGACGGCTGCAAAAACCATCACAGAAGCGGGATTTTTGCTCTGCATCACAGGAGGAACTTCTGAACGATCGGAGGCAACAACCCGAGTGTTCTGGCGATTTGCAACCTCATCAACAACGAACTTTTTCTCGTCAACAAAAACGCGGACATGTCCTCCTTTGTGTTTCAGATGGTTCCGAAGCTTTGGGCATCTTTCAGCTCTAAGAGCTCTAAAGCGGGTAGTTAGGAGGTTACAGACTCTCCTTACGTATGACTTCATACCAAGGTCTTCCTTGACTGCCCTGCTGATGGTGCTACGACTCACGCTGCGCTTTTGTGCCAGTTTTGACATCGGCTGGTTTGGGTTTGACTTCAACGTCCTTTTCAGCCCAGCAAGGAATGTTTTGGTTCTCTTTCTATCACTGCGGGCACTGTGTCGATTTCTCTGAACCTAACCCCCGGCATCAAAAGCAGCAACAACTCGTTAAACAGTCGATTTCGCATAGCCAGTGCTCTTAATATTGTCTGAAACAGAGTTCCCGGCGCGTCTAATTTCACATACGGTCGTTCTTCGAGCTAATTCCGCCATATTTTAGCGAAATATGCTAGATCTTAATCTGAAATATTATAGCAAAGGGCTTAAAGATTGTCTGTAAAAAATAATTTAGTCATAGGTTAGAAATTACGGAAGATATGTGCTGTTAAAGTTAGTCCCAATTTAGCTGCACGACCCTGTATATTTTCATATTTTTTCATTATTTTAGCAATCTATGTAACTAAATTTTATTGTCTTAATCACAATTCATTTTATATCAGAATAATTTCCTATCCATGCTATCAGCAGCTTGCCAAGCGTATTATTAGGTTAGTGTGACGGACAGACAGACACAAACCATTTATTGAACAGATATCAGAATAATTTCCTATCCATGCTATCAGCTGCTTGCCAAGCGTATTATTAGGTTAGTGTGACGGACAGACAGACACAAACCATTTATTGAACTGATATCAGAATAATTTCCTATCCATGCTATCAGCTGCTTGCCAAGCGTATTATTAGGTTAGTGTGACAGACAGACAGACACAAACCATTTATTGAACTGATATCAGAATAATTTCCTATCCATGCTATCAGCTGCTTGCCAAGCGTATTATTAGGAAGTGTGACGGACAGACAGACACAAACCATTTATTGAACCGATATCAGAATAATTTCCCATCCATGCTATCAGCTGCTTGCCAAGCGTATTATTAGGTAAGTGTGACGGACAGACAGAAGCCACTCTTACAGTACTCACTCGTACATCCTTATCGGACCATGCATGGTGAATGACTCAATGAAGGCACAGGATCTCTCCTTCAGTCGTGACATCCTCCCAGCCTGCTGTACATCAGAGGAGAACTCCTCAGGAGGAGCTAACCATTCGTCCCCTTGTCTGGGGAATAACCAACAGTAACAATTATTTATTTTTCTATTATGAAGGGGCAACTATTTTTAAATCATTAACTGAAATGTGAATAAATTTATTAACATCAATAATAAAATAATATAGAAGTATTTGATTATTAAAAGCGTTACTAAATTATATAACTACGCCATCTAGCGGTCCAAAAAAAGTATCAATCCCGAGAGCACGTTCGTAACGATTATTTTCACAATATTTGTCACCAAATTTATGTCTACTTCATGTAGCGGTACAATTAATTCTATATTCATTTAAGCCTAATTACTCAGCGGTACATGATACAGGTGTCCACTGTCCATACCTACTTCTCCTAGAGTTTGTGACGTGAAAATGATCCCAATGACACAAAGAAGGTGATACTAGAGCCTCTGACGTAAAAATGACACCAATGGCACATAGTAGGTGATACAGTCTCAATACCTACTTCTACTAGCGACTCTGACATCAAAATGACACCAAGGGTACACAGATGGTGATACAGTGTCAATACCTACTTCTACTAGCGACCCTGTCGTCAAAATGACATCAAAGGTGATATATCGTAATTGAAATTAATGAACGATATGAATATTTTTGAATCCCATTAAACAAAAAACATTCTATTTTTCTCGTCTGAAGAAGTCCATTTTCTCTCTTTATAGAAGGATTTCATACGTGGGGCAAGATGTTGAAAATGAGAAATCCAAAAAATCCCATTTCATGCAGACATCTAATTCTCTCAATTTCCACACATGTCACTCACTCATGCATCAAATCCCTCGTCTTGAATGAGGTGGGATACCAAAGGACACTCTCGTCGTTCCACATCAAATCCTATTCGTCTATAAAACGTGGGCACCGCGTGGGACAGAGCGTGTGTATACAAATTAAATGGAAGAAATAAAGTAGTGTTTCTTGGACCCGAACTCTAAACCTGCCGTCCTGTAGTTTGTGGCTCTTTTCACTCGGCCATCCTAAATGCAAAATAAGAGATATAGGGTTTGATAATAAGTGACTCGTAGATACTTGAATATAGCTTCATTTATAGCTATTAGTTGGTGTTGTTATGATACAATTCTATAAATTAGGGATTTGATCATAAACGATACAAATTTTGAACTGGATTTAGTAATACATTAGATATCTAATTACTGGTATTGTTTCAATACATTATGGACGGTAGATATCGGATTCGATCATAAACGACACAAAATATTAGGGTAGCTATCTATTATAAAACCAACTAAACAATTTCTGGTTTGGAAATAATCGATGCAATTTTGAGTGATGATCTTTGAATCCTGACTGTAAATATGAATCATGCGCTACGAGCGTAATGAATTAGATATTATCCGATATCGAATATTTTAGATTAAATCTAGGTAGATCATTCTTTTAAGAACAAATTACTCCAGACATGAATGAAAATCTATAGGAAGCATGTATAAGGATTTTTTTCCTTCAGAAAATAGGAAAAAAATCCCATGTCATATGTGCAGTCATTTGAAAACAAATTTTTCGTCCTCACACAATTTATCAAACAATATAATTATATCACATGCGACGAAATAAATTCTACGAATTCATGACGCGAGACATCTCCCTATGTAAGACGTGAGATGTTTCAGATGTCTTTAGTCACGTCTAAAAATCATCATGCAAGTTAATTGGGCCCAAGACAATTGAACTCATAAATAATTGGAGTCAAAATAAAAAAGTGTCAATTAGTTATTAATTTAAGGCTCGGACATTGGAGCATTTATAAGTTAAATGCCACTAGCGCTCATAATGCTCCAAACGCTATAAACGCCCCAAAATGCTCAAAACTCCCCAAAATGCTCCATATATGTACTCTGGTTGACTTCTATTGCGCACCAAGATTGAGTGATGTCAAATAACTGTATGATTCTTACCGGGTGGAAAACTACACTTTTAAGTGTATTTAATGGTTCATAGAGCTTAAACGTGAATGATCGAACTAATTTCACATAGTTATCTACCAGTGATTGCTGAAACTGTTTATTTAGGTAACATTAATAATTCATACATTTCTTTCCCCATTCTTCCTATAAACAATAATTAGTTCGTGTAAATATACTTAAACTAAAAATAGATTGAAATACGAATTTGATATTGATAGAGAGATAGCTTCAGTGAAATACCAGGGTATGTGTTTGTGTGCTATTGCCTAGGTACAGTCAAAGAAATAATTTGTATCCGTATTTATTTTTTATAGTTAACTAATTTCAAATATTGAAGAGAAATCAAATTACAGGTAAAGTTCGTAAAGCTCGGGCAAAAAATATCCGTTCTATAAGGGCCATGTAGCTCTTACAATGACATCTTTAAATTATATGGATTAATAAATATATTCTATGTCTACCATCAATCAAGTCATGCATTGATTAATTAGATTATATTCACTTAATGAGTTAATGTATTGTTGTTCAGTTTTTTTAATGATTTAATTTTGTTACCCTTTTCTTATACATTTTCTTTGATTATAAAAGTTCTATAAAAATTAAAAAGAGGTGTAACTATTCTAATAGTAACCCTAGATTTTCACGTAATTCATATCTATTTAGCTGCTAATATCTTTGTTTTATTTTACATACCTTATTTTTTCGTACATTTGTTTGAGTAAGTAAATACTGGGTTGAATGTTTTGCAAGGCGTAGTGTAGAAACCAGACTAAAATCTTTCCCGAATTGACTCCCTAAGATATTTCCCGCTATGCTATAAGTGCCCCTGTTACTTCCACAGAAGTAGAGATTATTCTTTTTATTGAAATATTTGGTCTCAGATAGACGATGAAGTGTCAAAAAAAATGTTAAGGAAGTAATGGTTTTATCTTGTTAATATGGGTTAACTTTCACATTTTTACCAAACTTCAACAACATGTGATGTTAGAATTTTCTGTAACATTATAGACTCAATATAGATTCCAATTATTATATGTACTGTATACGTTCGTTTTGATTTCAACATCTATTGTTCTTTTTCTTATGTTTTTTCAAGTATTGCACAATACTTTTAAGCCTTACATATTTACATAATGATTTTTCAAAATGAATTATTTATGGATAAAAATTAAAGATAATTCTTGTTTATATTACATCCAAAAACAAAACCTCGTTGCAATTCTTACTTTGATAAGCAACACGCTTTTTCTTTCGGTGCATGAAACACTCCAAAAACTGCCTCGAATGCACCAATAACTGTCCCCAAATTCACTGACAAGTGCTTCAAATGCTCCGATAAGTGCCCCAAATGCCCCGATAAGTGCCCCAAATGCCCCGATAAGTGCCCCAAATGCTCTTTTTTATCGCTCCTACTGCATATTTATAGCGCTACAAGTGCTCGTTTTGACCGCTACTACTGCTCTTTTTTAAGTGCCCCAATGTCCTAGCTCTAGTTATTATACACTAACAATGGTCTTCAATTAAGATAATACAGTATATACTAATAAAGAATGGACACAGATAGATCCTGGAGTATTAATATTTTGACTTCATATTTAAAAGCTATGCATAGATATATAGTAATAAGCTGCCCCTTGCCGCCCACGTGGGATGGGAGGGAAATGGTTTGCTGTGAAATTTTTATGTCATATGCTGTTATTGAAATTAATGATGAATATAATTTTTTTAGATATTTCATTATTTAAATTAATGAGCAATATGATCATTTCGAACAATGCCGTTATTTTAAATAATGAGTTAAAGTAACACTATCGTTATATAACGTTAGTGAAATTAATATCTGATATGAGCATTTTTGAAATGTGCTGTTATTAATATTAATGAGTTAGATCATTTATCATAGTATTTTTTTTACTCACCCTAAGTAAGCGTTGTACATTACCCATTTCATATCTTTCGATGAGAAACGGTAGTTGAGGTCCAACTTTGAGACTGGTTCATCGGTACCTCCTTCCATGTCGCCGGTAGTTCTGGTATCCACCGTTCGTTTGTCAGATTTATATCTTACTTGAGTTTCACAGTTCTTCTTCAGGACAACCTTCCATTCCTCTGAATTAATTATCATCACTATTGTCATCTGTTAACTGCAGGTAACGACTCAAATTAAACCTAATTGCTGCAATCATAATTCGTTTGTTTTAATTGTTCCACTGTAACTCACTGTCAGGCTTATTAATTTTATTATGATATATTTTATTAATAGTGAGAAATGGTATAGCATCATATAGCAATGAGAGGTTTAATTTTATATTTCAGTTGCATATTAATAAGTGAATTTTCATTTAATCATGAATATTTTTATTATATATCTAACAAATAAACGAAATTATATTTACTTTATGATTGTAATAATATAATAAGTATTGTAGAACAAGAACATAATAATTACTAATCTTTTTTTCTGAAATTAATTAAATTAATTAAATTTTAAAAGCTCATATTAAAAGTTTTTTTTTTCGTGTTATCTATAGAGTTAAACTGGTTTCAAAATGGTCGTTTTCTCATATCGCTGCAGAAAAAACTGTATAAAAAAATCACCCAACTTTCCATACCTGGCGTTCACTTCTAAGTCGGCTCCTAGTAAATGAGATATTGATGCACTGCTGTACCACTGATGCACTGCTGTACCACTGATGCACTGCTGTACCACTGATGCACTGCTGTACCACTGATGCACTGCTGTACCACTGATGCACTGCTGTACCACCGATGCACTGCTGTACCACTGATGCACTGCTGTACCACTGATGCACTGCTGTACCACTGATGCACTGCTGTACCTCTGAACACACAGACCTAATACAGTAATTGGTAAAGGTGCACTCAAAGCTTCGACCGAAATCGTTGAAGCTATTATTCCCTTTCTGTTATTTTTATTAAATGTTGGCAATTAAATGAAATTATGTGGTAGGTACCATAGTTACTTATTGCTTAGTTATAATTGAACAGTCTTATCGCATTTTGATTTCTGACAAAAAAAAAAAAAGATTTGGACAAAAAAAGATGATTCGAAGCACTGTTTGATTATTTAATAATATGAGCTATACTATTTTGAAGCACTGTTTGAAACGAAATCAATTTTTATTTTAAATAAAATGGAAATTATGCAATTAAGTAAATCAATGCAAGTACCTATTTCTATTTAATTCCTATTTATTACATATATTTACTTTAATTATCTATGATACCACATTTTTAATATTTAACAAAATAACAGAACGGAAGAATAGCTTCAACGATCTGAGTCGAAGCTTGAGTGCCTCTTTACCAATTAGTTTTAATTATCTAACGACTGTTGGAACGTTATAACAGTGAAGGTGCGTGACGTTTCATTTATTCTTATTAATATTTGCTATTGCATTATTTCTAATGTTATTATTAGGTATTTTTTCTAATGCAAAAACTATATTTTCATGAAGGTAAATTTTCATATTAATATATGTTTCAAAATATTCTTATATAAACCCGTATTACTCATTTTATATATTTTGGACTATTATACAAAACCGCTATGGTTTTGTTTTTTTCATTCCAAAATTGAAACATTCTGCTGCAGGAAATGGGAAAAAATGGCCATCTATTGAACATTACTCTAGAAATATGTTTGTAGAATTAAATTGGTATTCTTATTGAACTGTGCATATTACTACGAACTATTTTAATCAATATCAATATATTTTTAGAATATAATATACATTCTTTTGACAGATAATTAAAATTATCTGTTATAATACATGCCTAATGTGAGAGACTACATTGAACACAATGGGAAGC
This sequence comes from Caprella mutica, assembly GCA_947561585.1. NCBI lineage: Eukaryota > Metazoa > Arthropoda > Malacostraca > Amphipoda > Caprellidae > Caprella > Caprella mutica. The sequence continues at coordinate 228,057 of CANNZV010000330.1, read as the reverse complement.
CATGGGGTCTTTCCCAGAATAGCGGCGCAAAATATTAATGTTCTTTCTGCTAATTCAGGTTATCATGATGTGATTTTATTAGCTTATGAATAATTACAAGATTATTAGATATTCATCTTGATTTATTTATTTATTTGTAATCTTGTTATCTATGATAACTTAGGGGAGAACCGGTAGCATTCGGACATAGGGATAGTTTGGACAACTCGTTTAAACATGTTCATAATTGTTGGATATTGCAATTGAATGTGTGCAATGTGTTAACCGTCAGTTATTTGAAAGATCAAACGCGTATAGGTAGCTTGTCGCCCACGAGGTGTAATTTACCGTTTTCTTCGATATCGATGCTATTTTTCGTGATTCGATTGGATCGTATGTGGCTATATGAATACGAAACTGATTCTCAATCTTAAAGATATGAATTAAATTGATATTTTATATTATGTTTGGTGTGTTAAAAAATAACACGAAGGAAATATGAGATAAATCTGACACTTCTGTTGAGGTTGGTTCAGACGGTGTCCGATTCAGCCCACCATTACAATTCATTAAAATAATTCTTATTAAAAAGGACATTCAGATCTTGAAATTAATTATTTTAATTGAAATAGCATTCGTTAGTTTCAAACTTTTTAGATTAGTGTCTTTATTTTACAGATTGACGATCGTATTCATGCCATTTCATTTGAAAGTAAAACTGAAAGAGGCAGTAATAAAGAAGGTATATATTCGGAAAGCATTTGATGAATTCCAAAAAAAAATTATCTGTCAGAAAAGCTGCTGAAAATGAAGGTGTAACAAAATCTACACTTATGGACTATACTTTAAATATTTGAAGAAATATTTAAGATGTAATTCACCAACTTTAGTGTAATTCCAAGAAAGAGGAAATAGTTATACCCAAAGTAAACGGATATAGTTTACCATTTGTTTCTGATATATAGCTATTAAATATAAAGATAATTTCACAGTGATTTCTCATGAGCTATCTATATTTTGTTGGAGAATATTTTCAATCATTACAATTAGGGTAAAATTTCAAATACAATCGATTTTTATTACTATGAATAACAAGATATGGTTTATTTCAATTAAATTTGTTGATCCGAATTCAATCCTATCGTTTAATTACCAAAATTTTCAATGTTTTAACCATTTTTATGGTGTCAAAATCATCCTCACAGCTTGTCCGAAGTCTCCCTCTCAGGAGGAGCATTCAGACACTTGAATCGATCTCTTAAATTTTGTCTTAAAACTTTCGAATAAAGGTTTAAACTGTAAAGCAGTCTCAATAAAAATTGAAGTAAAATGCTCCATGAATAATTGATTAAATTTTGAGAGCAATCGGATCAAAGAACAAGGTACAGAAAAAGTCAAAATCGTTTGAAGCGGCGGCGAAAATACGCGCTCTACGAGCGCCCTTTATGGTTACCTGTGAATCGCGGAAGTTTATGTTTTAGTCGGAATTTATTTATCTGTTTTAAATCTTGTTACTCGCATAATTCAAAAACAATTCAACCAAATTACCTGAAATTTGGTGGGACGATTGGTCATTATCCTGAACCTATTTGATCATATTTTGAAAGCGAACAGGTCAAAGGCCAAGGTCATTTATAATTCAAGGATTTTTGGATTGTCAATGTCATTTAAAAGTGGCGGCAAAGGTATGCGTTCTACGAGCGCAAGTCATCTTTATTAAAGAAAAATTTAGCTGCTGATAGAAAACCCTAAGTAAGTGTGGTTGCATGGCTTTCGAACTTTTAGGAAAGAGGTCGCGAGTGGCAAAAGGTCGGTAACCCCTGGGTCACAATTATGGAGACATTCATTTTTACAGTTAATTATTCAAAGAAGGTCTGCTCTTTCTGGCAGGGGTCCTTCATAAAAAAATACAGTAATAACTAGCTATATAATCATATCTATTAGGTTACTTAATACTCAGTGGAAAATAATATTTCAAAAAAGCTACTTTATTAAACACACAGTATAAACCAAACTTGAGTACACACAACTTATAGTTACCATTTTTAGCTTATTTTCTAAGTCACGTACATTTTAAAAACATGTTAAGTTAAGTATATAGATATCTTTTCAGGATCTTATATACAGGGTGATTCAAAAAAAGGCAACTATGTTTTTGAAAGATGATATTTTTCGAACTATACGAGTTACTTTTTAATGCTTAATTGCATCTTGAAGATAATCTTTTTCTCTATCAATCGATGAATTCATTTTAATTTGTAACATCGAACAATGGTGTAACATCAATTATAATGAGGTTGGTCAAAAATAGAAATTCCACAGAAAAATGTTTACGAAATAGAAAAAAAAAATTCTATATTCCTTTCAAGCAAAAATAAAAAAACATGAACATAAAACTAAATTTTGCCGCTAACAAGTTTAAAAACCTATTATTCCAATATTAGTTTTAATCTCCATGTCCTTCCGTGTACTCTCCATTTCTCTCGGTTCAAATTTTTCCGTTCAGTATCTTGTTCAATTTCAGTATCTTGCTAGAATTAAGGGTATGTATTTTTGTTATTTTAGGTAGGGAACCTTTATTTTAGATAGGATACCTTTGAAGCTCTAAGCTTACTAGTTCTTAAGTCCTTTTCCTTAATAAAAGCTATATGTATTGTGAAAGAGTTGCCCCGACTCTTTTTACTTCATGTAAGGGACTTTTGTTTTAATAAATAAATAAATAATATAAATAAATGGAACATCTCACTGTGACGATCCTGAACGATAATGCGGCGATGGGTGGGAGCTCCATCTTGGGCCACCATAGTCAGTTGAATCTTTCACCAAATTCTTCTCTTAGATGTGGTTACATTTTTTATTTCTGAGCTTTTTATAATTTATTTCCACCCCCCTTCCCCCAGAAATTTTCCTGCCTAATTTTCTTTTTGAATATGTAGCAATACTATTTTGGATGGACCAATATTTTCATATCTGGATTTCTTTCCTGTATGATTACGCATCACTTTCCATCACACAGATATGTAGATCATCCTCCCGTTAGCCTCCCTTACCCCGCCCCACACTTCCGCCACCGCTATATACTGCTTGTGGAATATTGTTTTTGGTAGGTGCTGTTGCATTGCAAAACTGAATTGATTTCTATTTTCTGTAGGAGGGGAAACTCTCATTCATCTCCACTTTATGGTAAATAGTGTGGTAAATTACTGAATTTTACCGTAATATTTATCTTATTTATGTTCACACGCGGGATCCATTTTTAGGGTAGTTTGAGTAATAGGTACACGGAAAACTGTCAGGCGGAAAACTGTCAGGCGGAAAACTGTGGGGAACTTAATGGGAATTTAATGACATTTAATTTATAAAAAAAGACGTTCGCCCTTCTATAAGGAGTTAAGGTAACCTTAATTTTTAATTAGTTTACGAAACAATAATAATAGTAGATGTAGACTAGTTTTATTAGAAAAATTTGCACATTTTAATATAAATATTAAAGACATAAATCAAATATAATATAGAAATTCAAAACTAAATCGTTTCTTAGAAAATACTAAGAGAAGATACGAAGAAATGTAAATGTATTAGGGACAGAGTATAATTTTCTTGTTTACACAACGCATCTTTACATTATCAGTTCATAAAAGGGTTTAGTGTCAAATTTGTTCGTTTTGCGATTAGGCTTAATATTCGATTGTTCTTATTATAAAACCACTTCTATCTATATTTGTGAAATATTTATAATTTTGAAACCCTTAATGGTATTGGTAAACGGCTATTACCTAACTAATTCTCCGACAATTTCATTTGATCGAATTGGATTGCATATTAATTAATAATACCTTTTACATATAAATGAATATTGTAAAATTGACAAGGAGAATGAAATTTAAATGTAATAAATATTGAACATACATGATAGTTGATTTACCATTCACTTAATTTATTGTATAATTAAAAATTATATTATTGTGAAAATATCTAATTAGTAAGGTTGTGACCATATGCATTTAAAATTATAGATCTTAAGAATATCATAAATGAAACGAAATGAAATAGTATCGAAGACAATATAGCTCTGCTTGATCTAATAATCTTTAATTCAATCTGTCTATAATATTTCAAGGATCTATGATTTTAAACGCGTAACCAAAAATCAGATATAGCCTTTTGAACCAAAGGCTATATTGCTGACATCAATAGAAAATTAAAAAAAACATATTCGTGACATAGCAAATAAGATAAAAATGGTAATTGTAACTTCCTCATGTGTACTGAAGTTTGAATAACTGTGTTTAATAAAGTAGCTTTGTTGAAATATTATTTTCCTTTTAATATTGAATAATCCAATATTTATATAGTAATTACTGTAAAAATGAATTTCCCTTACCCCCTTAACGAAGGGCTGACGCCATTTTTTATAACTTAGAATGTTCTTAGAATGTGGTTATAACTAAATAACATTATAATAATGTATACATTTCCATTAAGTGACTGAAGCCCCTCTAAGTTTAATATGCCTTCAGTGGTTCTAGGTATATTCCACCCATAGAGTAATAATATTTCAAACTAGAGAGCTAGTTGTGCAGCGACTGCAGAATGCTTTAACCTTATTTTGTTTCAGTCAGTGATGATAAAATACTCTAGAGACAGGAAGTGTTGCAGCGATTGCCGGACGTCAAGGAAGACATTAATTTGTTTCAGTTATATCATTGAACTGCTGCCAGTCGCATCAAGACAAATTAAGGGTTTGAGCGTCCCCACGCGATAATATTTTGGCCACTGACTCACCACTTGATTCCACCCCAGTGACAATGATCATTAGGAACTTTATCCTAATAGACAAAAATACAAATATTCATAGTTTGATAATTTATCTCGAAGTTTTAATGTTGAGAAAGTTAATATTAATTCCTTTTTAACATGAAACTGCAGTATATGGTTGGGAGAGGTGTGGAGTGGTTCGACTGGCAGAGACGACCAATTCAAATGTTTATATTGGTTGGTTCGGAATAATTAGGGGTGGTTTTTGAAGTAATTTCTCCTATATTGGATTCTAGTATAAAAACTTCCGTGATCAAAATCGCTTCATGTAAAAACCCAAGTTCTTATAACCCTGTGCCCCCCCATTCCCCATCAAAAATATTCCCCATCAAAAATCTGGTCAAAAAACAAAATCATGTTAAGGGTGTGAAAAAGTTTTGGTCAAGAATCATTTCACACCACTTTTACTCGAATCAAAATTCCGAATTTATATAAATAAAAATAACAAGTACTGTATGACATCATTTTGCAGTTAATATCACTGTTGTTGGCAATAATGAAAATTAGCTTGCGATTGAAAATTAGAATACCTCAACTGATAAAGAGCGTTCATACAACCTTTTTTTCACATGTGTAGTGTAAAATAAACAGCTTGTGAACCCAAAAAAAGGTTTTATTTACTAAAATGAAAATGCAAGTTACCTAGTAATATATAAAATATTAATATTTATAACTAACACAACTAAGTGGAATATACCGATCACCGCCTTCAGTTAATACTTAAATTTAATTCCAATGTCCTAAAATCGGAACTATTAAACAAAAACTAAGGATTGGTTTTTGAAGTATTATCTCTTACATTGACATATTCTTAACTTTAATGGTGACAATTAATTTTTTTTAACTCTATAGAATAAACTGACGACTGTTCAAGTTAATGGTAATTAATAATATTTGTTTTTACTTGAAAGTTGCCTGAACTTCCTCTTACTCAGTTTGAAATTCGCGTAAATGAAGTAATATACCTTATTTAGTGAATAATATAATGTTACGATGTGGAACTAACTAGGAACATTTGTCCTATGTTGATATCTTCTTCCTGAATATTGCGATATCATCTTGAATCGGTGGAGGAAAGGCATAAAAGTGTTTATCAGTATTTCAGTAAGAAAAAAACTCCTAAAATCTAACAAAGTTTCGATGTTTCTTCCTGAGCTTCTCCTGTTGCGTAGACCCTTCCTCCACCAAATGCGTTATATTTGAGATGCATCTAGTAAGGCAAATGCAAATAAAGAAGTGCTTCCATGAGCAAAACTAACTAACTACCTACCTAGCTCAAGAATACTAAAAAATACTTGCGTCTGTCAACGGCAGACCGGAAAATTGGACTTAAGTTTTTTTATTGATGAAAGTAAGTTTCATTTGAAATTGTGTATGTAAAATGAGAATAATTTGTACTAGAACCGTATATTATGAGAGTGGCATTTACAAAGCCTCATGCTTGTGTAGAAGCTAATGCAAACCCTCATGTATTAAAAAATGTATTAGTAACCAATTATACAGGATTCAGGTATCGATGAAGCTATTTCCATACAATATAGTGAATGTTGTCCTGAGGTACGCTATTTTGTCATATTTTTGAATATATATTTGAAATTTTGAAGTTGTGGATTGACAACCGCAAAATTAGGATTTGACTACCATTAGTGTGAAACTGCAAGGAGTAACTTTAATCTGAAATAAATTACAAACTGTCTAATTAAACAATTCAACAAATTTCATACAATAAGTTCAGCTAAATAAAAGCCTTTAGACTACTAAATTCATCTATTTCTTTTTACATACTCCTTTAAATCACAAGAAATGCAAATGTTTATAGAGTTTGTCCTCATTCAGAATAGTCAGCACTAAACATTTCATTTTGCAATATTTAGAACATTTTATTTAGAAGGTTTATTACTGAATATTCGATGTATAATTTTATTGGTGTAAAATTTCAACTCTACTATTTTCACTCACCAAAATAACTTATTGAAACGTTCTTATTTTCTGAGAGACCATAAAGGCTGCTTCACACAGGTCAGGTTTCCGTCCGGTCCGGCCGTGAAGGCCTAAGGTTTTGTGTTATGGTAGGTGCGTAGGTTCAAGGAGCCAATTAACTTATACGTCTTCAGTTCCGAAACAGACGTTAAATCTCTATTTATAATAATGATTAGCTCTTAATTTACGAAGTCTTAGATTTTTGTTTTTGTTATGTCACCTCTTCATTTTCCTGTTTGTGAATCAAGCAACCAGTCCTTGTCTGTTTGGTAGACACGTTTTTAGGTAACCGACTGCATTCAATGAGTTCACACAAGTTAGGTTTATCAATGATAGGTGATTTTGATCATGGAGCCTATTTCCTTTCCGACCGCTTCTTCTTCCACCCTCTATATTAAATTTCTTCAATGCCTTTGGCTCCGACTAGAGTAAATGGAATTGTTCAAAATTTGGTGTGTGGAAAGTTTTTCATATTGTTTTTTTTGAACGATTTGAAGTGTAATTTTTAGTATACATTAACTTTGAATGAATAAAATTGTACACCTTTCTCACATAATCTACAAATTAAATTTTAGATTATATTACACTAGTGTACTTACCCGCAAAGAATATCGTGTTTTTAATTGTATCCCTATCAATATTTGTGTAATTTAACTATCAAGTGATTAATTAATACAAAATTATATTTCTATCATAGACATGGACTCACAGAGTATATAAATTAAATTGAAGTAATTAATGTTACAAATAGTTCTTTATGAACTTACACTGTATATTACAAATAATTTCTAATTCAGTTATAGTAATATCTCTTATTTCACTAATGTAACAATTATTATTCATGTTACCACTTTAGCCCAATTTGTGACCGACAAATATAGATAGGAAACTATTAATGAGAGGTATTATTATTTAGAATTTACCTAATATTAGTTATATTATTATTATTTATTATATCTAATTTTACTACTGTGTTTTATTGCCATTATTATTTACAACAATAGAATGACTATTTAGATAATTTTTATCCTTATGGATTCTCTTGTTAAAGTAAAAAGCATAAATCGTATTCATAAATAAATTGTGAATAAGAACTGTTATATCCACTTTTGATCTATGAAGTATATATATGGAAATCTTACATTACAATAGATTTTGAAAACTCCAAAATAACACTAATTAAAAGGCAATAATTTTCCAATTAAAAACAACGACTGTGTTCCAATAATTTCAGCTACAATTCAGACGGGGAAATACAGACTCCTTATTGGCTGCTTTAGATTTTCTAATATTTACTTGATTTTTGTATTTTATATCTTGATATTTAGAATATAGCTACCTAATTAGTACTGATTTTGTGTTATATCCCGTATTAACTAAAAATAATTATATTTATTTGCTTGCCCCCAGAGGCTCTATCCTGAAGCTGTCTGTGGTGAATAGAAGAGATGGGGGTTGGCGTCCCTTGGACCCCGAACTGGTGTATTTTGGATTATGGATTGTCTTTTTCCATTTTTACCATGTTTATCATTTTTTCTATTGCTACTTGCAGTTTTGGAGGCTAGCGCTAGGGTTATGCTCTTCAACTACGAGGTCTTAGATTTTGTGTGTGCTTCATTCACTATCACCTCTTCATTTTCCTCTTCCAACCGTAGGTGCAGCCACCGGTTCTTGTGTCCCTTTTCGTCACATTCCTTGGCAAGTGAGTGCAGTCACGGAGTAACTTTTCTCCATAAGTATTGTCACCGACAGTGGTAAGTGACTTTGTTCATGGAGCCACTTTCCTCTCTGATTGCTTCTTCTAGTCCTTTGTATCTAATTTCCTTTTGATGTCAGCGATATGGCCTTTGGTTCAGAAGCAGACGTTAAATCCCTACTAACTTAATTATTTATTTGCTTCTGTTTTTATTATTTACTGAAATGTCGTACTAATTTTAATTTTGTGTTTTATTTCCCTTGTGCGATAATTAATTAAAAAGTGCGATAATTAATTTCAATAGTAATTTCACAATTGATCTTCTTTAGAAAAGAAAACAAGAAAATTATTGAAAAACTGGATAATATTCCTAAATAAATAACAACTCTTAAATAAATTAGGGTTGTGACATCATGCACTAAAACACATGCCATAAAAGCAATGTACTTAAGCTCTGAAAAGCATGACGTATGCTCTGAAAATCATGAACTTATGCCTTGAAAGCATGCACTTATGCTCTGAAATTTTCTATTGAAGCTTTATTGCTTGCGTTTTGTATTTACATTTAGGTAGTTAGTCCTCTTTTTTTTCGCCATATTCTTTTCATGTACTTTGAAAAAAGTTGAGGTACATTGTTTTGTAGGACTATATAAAAATAAATTTACTTTGTTGTGAAATATTTATAGGTATAGAAGTTTTGGAGTGGAAAACGTTATATTAGATAAAACAATAATTCAGTTTTTATTTATTCCTTTAAATTTCTCAGTAACAGAGGGAAACTTTTAATTTGTATTACCTTAGTAAAGTACACTAAATAGTGAATTTTAAACTAATTTACAAACTCGAATAACTATAAAATAACAGGAGAAAACAAATAACTTTTTTCTCAGTAGCATTGCATTTTATGACTAGACAAATAAGTCTAGAAGAATATGCAGCATGCGAAAAAAAGAAAATGAATGCATATCGTCTGCTTTTAAGAATAAGTGCATGTGGCATACATACACCATGCATATAAGAATAATTGCATGTGGCATGCATGCACCATGCATTTAAGAATAATTGCATGCGGCATGCATGCACCATGCGTTCAATGCCACGTCACAGCCCTGTTTATAATTTGTGTTATGAAAAATAATATCGTTAATAATAATGAAGCCGTAGTAAAAAAGCAGTTATTAAAGCGGATTATTAAAGCAGGTAGAAAGTATCAGTTATAATGAAGTTGTAAAAAAGCAGTTATTAAAGCAGGTAGAAAGTAGCAGTTATAATGAGGTAGTAAAAAACCAGTTGAATTAAAGCAGGTTTTCAAACATACATTTGAAAATACTATTTAAAAAGCAGTTTTGAAACTACCATTTGAAATGCAGTTTTTAAAATGGTATTGAAATTTTTCAAAATACTATAATTTCAATTTAAAAAGTTTTTAAAATACTATTTGAAAAGCAGTTTTCAAAATACTATTTATACTATTTAAAAAGCAGTTTTCAAAATACGATTTGAAATGCAGTTTTTAAAACAGTATTTGAAACTGCATTTGAAAAGCTGTTTTCAAAAAAAAAATACCATTTGAAAATACTATTTAAAAAGCCGTTTCGAAACTACCATTTAAATAGTGCAGTTTTTAAAAATAGCAGTTTTCAAAATGCTAATTGAATTCGAAAAACAGTTTTGAAAGCAGTTTTTAAAATAGTATTTGAAAGGCAGTTTTCGAAATGCCCTTTGGAAAGCAGTTTTTGAAATACTTGTTAAAAAGCAGTTTAAAAAATAAAGTAATTTTCAAAATACCATATGAAATGCAGTTTTTAAATTACTATTCGAAAAGCAGTTTTTAAAATACAATTGAAATGCAGTTTTTAAAATACTATTTGATAAGCAGTTGTTGAAATTCCATTCAAAAAGCAGTTTATGAAATACTAGTTGAAAAACAGTTTAAGGGGACCGTCCGTGATTAAATCACTAAATTTTCAATATTTTTTTTATTGCTGAAATAGCTAGTTTATATTACTAAGATTGATCTCACAAAGAAAAATCAGCTGTTTATCACCCCCCTCCCCTTCCACAGGGGTTGGGAGCTTGGAATTTGGCGCGCCATTACATCTGGCACAGCGTGGGTGAGCCGCCTAACTCTTAGATTTGGCACATGCGTGCCTAGCTAAGTGGCTGCTAATTACATCATTGTTTCACAATTGGCTAACTGTTATTCAAAGTTAGCCTCTCAGAAGCATTCTAATAAAATAGATCTGGCAGTTGTGGACGAGAGTTCTCAAAGTGAAGGACGCTAAACTCGACAGAGTTCAGTTCGTCACTACTGATACAGCTCTTGTTCATAACTTTGGTAATGTTCATGGCTTTCTTTTGACACGTCTGGGTCTTTCTACTGAAAAGACAACTCTGAAGAGAAGGAATAGTGAGGCTAGTACACCAGCAAAGATGACACCGAAGCGTCGTCGGCGTGATGAGGCTGGACCCTCCCATGACTATCAACCCGGAGGATATTGATGGGTGTTCGTTGTTTGTTGTTGTTTTTTTTCTGTAGCGGTTGTTGTTTGGCTATGTAAAACTTTACTACAGAGAGCTGGGTGGCGCCCAGTGATACCCACTACCTTTGAGTAGTAATAGCGGGGCACTTCGCCCCGCGGGGATTTAGTGCCATACATAGTCCAAATAAAAACTTTGAACTCATTTTTCTTGCAGTTGAAAAATTACTAACTTTTTGGTATTCAAACATGTACTTCTAATACAGTTTTGTAGCTACGGGTTTGCGGTTTTTTTCATTCGATTCTCCTGGTAATTTTCTACAAAAGCGTCAGGATCGATTTTTGAATTTCGAAATATAATTTTTTTTTTTAGAAATATAATTTTTTTTTTTTTGAAAATTTTAGTTTTTTCACGAAAAATCAAATTTTTCGTAAACTAATTCGAAATTCAAAAATCGATCCTCGGGCTTTTGTAGAGAATCACCAGGAAAATCGAAGGAAAAAAACCGCAAACCCGTAGCTACAAAACTGTATTAGAAGTACATGTTTGAATACCCAGTTCGAAATTCGTTCGAAATTCGAATAACTTGTTTTCTATGCGTCTAATCGAAAAAATGCTAAGTTTCATAACCGTAGCTTTATTAATAAATTTGTTTACAAAATTTACGGACGGTCCCCTTAAAAAATAAAGTAGTTTTCAAAATACCATATGAAATGCTGTTTTTAAAATACTATTTGAAAAGCAGTTTTTAAATGACTATTCGAAAAGCAGTTTTTAAAATACAATTGAAATGCAGTTTTAAAAATAGTATGTGAAAAGCAGTTTTCAAATAAAGTAGTTGAAAAGCAGTTTTCAAAATACCATTTAAAAAGCCGTTTTTGAATTACTATTCGAAAAGCAGTTTTTAAAATACAACTGAAATGCAGTTTTTGAAATACTATTTGAAAAGCAGTTTTTAAAATACTATTTGAAAAGCAGTTCTTATAACAGTATTTGAAAAGCAGTTCTTTAAACAGTATTTGAAAATCATTTTTTAAAAGCAGTTTTTAGAATACAATTTGATAAGCAGTTTGAAAAACCATTTGAAAAACAGTTTTTAAAATACTTTTTGAAAAGCAGTTTTTAAAATACTATTTGAAAAGTAGTTGTTAAAATACTATTTGATAAGCAGTTTTTAAAATACCATTTGAAAAACAGTTTTCAAAATACTATTTGAAAAGCAGTTTAAAAATAAAGTAGTTTCCAAAATACCATTTGAAATACCATTTTAAATGTAGATCATAAAAAAAATTCTTTTTCTTTCAACTTAATTGGACCTGTGTAGGTGAGAGGATATAAACGTTAACTTGCTCAAATCCAGAAAGTAGAACATAACCTTAAAACTTTCTTGTTTGGTGTACTTTCAGATATATTGAGTACCTATTAAAGTGATCGGTTGAAAAAGCAGTTGAAGTTTTTAAAATACTATTTGAAAAGCTGTTTTTGAAATACTATTTGGAAAGCATTTTTTTTAAATAATATAGCAGTTTTTAGAATACTATCTGAAAAGCAGTTTTTAAAATAGTAATTGAAAAGCAGTTTTTAAAATAGTATTTGAAAAGCAGTTTTTAGAATACAATTCAAGAAGCAGTTTTGAGAATACAATTCAAAAAGCAGTTTTGAGAATACAATTCAAAAAGCAGTTTTGAGAATACAATTCAAAAAGCAGTTTTTAAAGTACAATTAAAAAAGCAGTTTTTAAAATACTATTTGAAAAACAGTTTATAAAATGGTATTTGGAAAGCAGTTTTTAAAAAAGAATTTGAAATCAGTTCTTAAAATACTATTTGAAAAACAGTTTTTAAAATACTATTTGAAAAACAGTTTTTAAAATACTATTTGAAAAGCAGTTTTTGAAAGAGTATTTGAAAAACAGTTTTTAAAAGAGAATTTGAAAAGCAGTTTTTAAAATACTATTTGAAAAGCAGTTTTTGAAATATTATTTTAAAAGCAGTTTGAATATACTATTTGAAATGCAGTTTTTGAAATAGTATTTGAAAAGCAGTTTTTAAAAGAGAATTTGAAAAGCAGTTTTTAAAATACTATTTGAAAAACAGTTTTTAAAATACTATTTGAAAAGCAGTTTTTGAAATACTATTTTAAGAGCAGTTTGAATATACTATTTGAAATGCAGTTTTTTTTTAAATAGTATTTGGAAAGCAGTTTTTAAAAGAAAATTTGAAAATTTGTTTTTAAAATACTATTTGAAAAGCAGTTTTTAAAACAGTTTTTGAAAAGCAGTTTTTAAAATACTATTTGAAATGCAGTTTTTAAAATACTATTTGAAAAACAGTTTTTAAAATACTATTTAAAATGCAGTTTTTGAAATACTATTTGAAAAACAAAAATACTATTTGAATTACAGTTTTTAAAATACTATTTGAAAAACAAAAATACTATTTTAAAAACAGTTTTTAAAATACTATTTGAAAAACAAAAATACTATTTGATAAGCAGTTCTTAGATAGTATTTGAAAAACAGTTTTTAAAATACTATTTGAAAAACAGTTTTTAAATTACTATTTGAAAAACAGTTTTTAAATTACTATTTGAAAAGCAGTTTTTAAAATCGTATTTGAAAAGCAGTTTAAAAATACTATTTGAAAAACAGTTTCAAATTTAAAAACAGTTTTTTTGAAATACTATTTGAAAAGCAGTTTTTAAAACAGTTTTTGAAAAGCAGTTTTTAAAATAGTAAAACAGTTTTTAAAATACTATTTGAAAAGCAGTTTTTAAAAGAGAATTTGAAAAGCAGTTTTTAAAATACTATTTGAAAAACAGTTTTTGAAATACTATTTGAAAAGCAGTTTTTAAAATAGTAAAACAGTTTTTAAAAGAGAATTTGAAAAGCAGTTTTTAAAATAGTATTTGAAAAGCAGGTTTTAAAATACTATTTGGAAAGCAGTTTTTGTAATAGTATTTGAAAGTAGTTTTTTAAAATACTATTTGAAAAACAGTTTTGAAAATACTATTTGAAAAGCAGTTTTTAAAGTAGTATTTGAAAAGCAGTTTTTAAAATACTATTTGAAAAGCAGTTTTTTAAATACTATTTGAAAAGCAGTTTTTAAAATACTATTTGAAAAACAGTTTTAAAAATACTATTTGAAAAGCAGTTTTTTAAATACTATTTGGAAAACAGTTTTTAAAAGAGAATTTGAAAAGCAGTTTTTAAAATAGTATTTGAAAAGCAGTTTTTAAAATAGTAAAAAAGTTTTTAAAATACTATTTAAAAAGCAGGTTTTAAAATACTATTTGGAAAGCAGTATTTGAAAGTAGTTTTTAAATACTATTTGAAAAACAGTTTTTGAAATACTATTTGAAATGCAGTTTTTAAAATAATTTTTGAAAAACAGTTTTTAAAATACTATTTGAGAAACAGTTTTTAAAATACTATTTGAAAAGCAGTTTTTAAAATACTTTTTGAAAAACAGTTTTTAAAATACTATTTGAAAAGCAGTTTTTAAAATAGTATTTGAAAAGCAGTTTTTAAATTAGTAAAACAGTTTTTAAAATACTATTTGAAAAGCAGTTTTTAAAATACTATTTGAAAAGCAGTTTTTTAAGTAGTATTTGGAAATCAGTTTTTAAAAGAGAATTTGAAAAGTTGTTTTTAAAATACTATTTGAAAAACAGTTTTCAAATTTGAAATACTATTTGAAAAGAAGTTTTTTAAATAGTATTTAAATACAATACAATTCGAAAAGCAGTTTTTAAAATATAATTTGAAAAGCAGTTTTCAAAATACTATTCGAAATGCAGTTCTTTAAAACTGCTTTTCAAGCAAATGCTTTTCAAGTATTTGAGAAGCATCTTTTAAAAAAAAGTAGCTTTTAAAATACTTTTTGAAAGCAGTTTTTAAAATACTACTTGAAAAGCAGTTTTTAAAATAGTATTTGAAAAGCAGTTTTTAAAATAGTATTTGAAAAGCAGTTTTTAAAATAGTAAAACAGTTTTTAAAATACTATTTGAAAAGCAGTTTTTGAAATACTATTTGAAAAGCAGTTTTTGAAATACTATTTGAAAAGCAGTTTTTAAAATACTATTTGAAAAACAGTTTTTAAAATACTATTTGAAAAGCAGTTTTTAAATAGTAGTTGAAAAGCTGTTTTTAAAATACTATACGAAAAGCTGTTTTTAAAATAGTATTTGGAAAGCAGTTTTTAAAAGAGAATTTGAAAAGTTGTTTTTAAAATACTATTTGAAAAGCAGTTTTTAAAATAGTATTTGAAAAGCAGTTTTCAAAATAGTATTTGAAAAGCAGGTTTTAAAATACTATTTGAAAAGCAGTTTTTTAAATAGTATTTGAAAAGCTGTTTCTAAAATACTATACGAAAAGCTGTTTTTAAAATACTATACGAAAAGCAGTTTTTAAAATAGTATTTGAAAAGCAGTTTTTAAAATACTATTTGAAAAGCAGTTTTTAAAATACTATTTGAAATACAGTTTTTAAAATAGTATTTGGAAAGCAGTTTTTAAAATAGTATTTGGAAAGTTGTTTTTAAAATAGTATTTGAAAAGCTGTTTTTAAAATACTATACGAAAAGCAGCTTTTAAAATAGTATTTGAAAAGCTGTTTTTAAAATACTATACGAAAAGCTGTTTTTAAAATACTGTACGAAAAGCAGCTTTTAAGATAGTATTTGAAAAGCAGTTTTTGAAATGGTATTTGAAAAGCAGTTTTTGAAATGGTATTTGAAAAGCAGTTTTTAAAATACTATTTGAAAAGCAGTTTCAATAGTATTTGAAAAGCTTTCTCCTTTTAATTTTCTCCTATAAATTGTTTTAGTGCATTTTGATATTTATATACATTTCAAAATTTTCATGTATGATTGTAGGATTCAATTATTGGACAAAGAATTCAAGTTTCGAATCTTTTTCCAAATAAGTTTTTGGTCATAATTTCATTTTGCCAAATGTGGCGAATATATTTTAGAAAATCATTCAAATTAATTTCGTAATTTTGTTTCACGTTGTCTAATGGATGCAGAAATGGACTTTGAAATATTTTATGATCGTGTTCAGCCTGTTTTGTGTGGATATTTATTTAATATAAATGGTTAATCAAATCATTAAGCATAGCTAAATTTTCTATCCAACCCACACTGATGACTTCTCTCAGCGCATGCTTATTTCATAATAATTTGAAAGACGGAAGGACATGGAGATAAAAATAATAATTAAATATTTGTTTAAACTTGTTAGTAGTATAGATATTATTTTTATGATCATGCATCTTATTGTTATTTGAAATGAATATTGAAAAGAGATTTGTTCTATTTTATAATCTCTTTTACCGCGGATTTTTTTTTTTTTTTTGACCAACCTCATTATAATTGATGTCACACCATTGTTCGGTATCACAAATTAAAATGAATTTATCTATTAATAGAGAGAAAGATTATCTTCAAGATGCAATAAAGCATTAAAAAGTGACTCGTATAGTTCGAAAAATATCACACTGTATTTATAAAATTTATAACGAATAACTTTTATATAGTATAAATAGGTCAACTTATATGCATGTTCAATATTTATTAAGTTTACATTTCTATTCTCCATGTCTTTTTCACCTTCATTTTTTAAATTTTAATTTTACATAGATGTATAAAGAATTAATAATATATGAAATCCAATCTGATCGACTGAAATTGTCAGAGAATTAGGTAGGTAATAGCAATTTAATAATCGTAGATGTTGGGTTGCAAATTCTAAATATTTCACAAACATCGATTCAAGTGGTTTTATGATGAGTACAAGAGAATAATATGCTTTAAAGCTTGTACAATTCTCAAATCAGGAACAAAAGAAGAAATACTCAGACACTAAACTCAATATGAAGTGATAATGTAAAGATGTGTTATGTAAACAAAGAAAAATGTACTATGTCCCCAATATAATTAGGGTCAATTAAAGTTTATTTGCAGAAAGGTTTTAGTTTTTTATTTCTATATTGTATTTGATTTATTTCTTTAATAGTTATATTTTAATGTGTTTTTTTTTCTCTGATAAATCTGTCGACATTTAACAATTATTTTCGTTTTGTATACTAAGTGAAAATGAATGTCTCCTTAATTCTTTTAAGAAGGTTGAACGCCGTTTCTTATAAATTAAAATGTTATTAGTGACTAATATCATTAAATTGCCAGTAAGTGACTGGCAGTTTACCGTGAACCCTAAAAACCAGAAGAATAAGTGATGTAATATGAATACCACGCAACGGGAGAGCTAGAATAGGTTGGAAATTCGATGTGAATTTCACGGTATTTTCAAAAGCTGTAGTCTTCCACCAAAGCACAAAGGATACTATATTGTGCATACTATATCCGATTATAAAATGATGGGACATTGGGTTATAGATTATTTCGACGATTAATATTATGTGAAAGTAATTGTCTATTTTGCAAAACATCCAAATATATATGATGGAAATATTTTTGTTATAATTTACATGATTTTTTGTAAAAAAGTGATGTGAAACATTAACTTAAATCAAAAAATTCGTTTAGGTGTTGATTATACAGTATGTATTTCACATCATATATAAAAGAAGATTAATCTATCAAAAGAATTGGTCATTTATAGTATAACTATGGAAATAAAAATAAAATAGTTAAAAGAATTCTTCCAAAGTTTGAAATCGACAAATATGAATTATATTTTTATTCTTCATTGGTATGTAACAGGATGTGCTCCCTTGTGGATGTGCCATACACGTGTAATTTATAGATCTGATTCATAAATATTCATTCAGGCTCCGCTCAGACACATTGAAAGAAATAGATAATGGAAATCACCCAACTGAAGATGAATGTATTGTTAAAGTTTAGTGGTGTTAAATAATTAAAAAAACTGATTAAGACAATTGAAAAGACTGGAGCATAGGGATTATTGCATTAAGATGATGGCTTCGAAGTCATGTTGGAATAATTCGATTTTCCAAATTATATTGATCATGTTCGAGAAATGATCATTTTTCTACAAATTTGCATAAAATTTATGAGAGATTTACCGGAGAAGTGGATGAAGTAGAAAAATGTCTAAAAATTGCAATTATTGTACATATGTTACTGATGTTAGGCCCTAAACCAAAAAAAAAAAAAAGAATTTGTTTACACATTATTCTCACTGATAAAGCTAAACTTAAATGATTCAAGCTTGACTTCGTAGTTGTAAGCTGGATATGATCGCAAAACATATTGCAGCTTCGTAATAGAGAAAACATTTCTCAAAAATATGGTTTAATAGTTATAAGCTACTCTCAACCAAGAGACTATGTCTCTTTAAAATTTCTTCGGAAATACCAATTTCATTAAAAGCTGCTCCCAAGAAAAAACAAGCACTGCCAGTTAAAATTCAGTGCAGGATAGGGGCAGCGGACAGGGCGCGCAGGGCCCGGCATCGGTTCTAGGTAAATTGCTCGAAAACAATTGCTCGAAAGACAATTGCTCGAATACAATTGCTCGAAAAACAATTGCTCGAATGAACAATTGCTCGAAAGAACAATTGCTCGAAAGACAATTGCTCGAAAAATAATTGCACGAAAAACAATTGCTCGAATTTTCAAATTGCTCGAATGAACAAAATTGCTCGAAATATAAAATTACACAGTTTTCGATTTTATAAAAGTCAGTTATTCATGAAGTGGAGCTGCACCTAACAATCCTTGTTTCTTTTTAGTAATTGCTCATTAATCATTCTATAATTGATATTAATTATTACTCATTGTGCATAATTTTTTTTTATACCGTTTGTGCCATCTCGTATGTAACATGTGAATTGTAATCATGTGGTGAATCACTACTATTCATGTTTTTTTATCATAAAACCCGAATTTTTTTTGTAGATTTATAAAGACTCTGCCATAACTTCGAGTTTTTTCACCTATTATTTCACAGATAGGCTAGTAATAAATAAATTTTCAGGTTTTATGAAAAACATGAATAGTACTGATTCACCACATGATTCCAATTCACATGTTACATACGAGATGGCACAAACGGTATAAAAAAAAAGATTATGCAGAATGAGTAATAATTAAAATAATTTATAGAATGATTAATGATCAATTACTGAAAAGAAACTAGGATTGTTAGGTGCAGCTCCAAAATCGAAAACTGTGCACTTTTATAATTCGAGCAATTTTGTTCATTTGAGCAATTTGTTAATTCGAGCAATTGTTCATTCGAGCAATTGTTTTTCGAGCAACTGTCTTTCGAGCAATTGTTTTTCGAGCAATTGTTTTCGAGCAATTGTCTTTCGAGCAATTGTTTTCGAGCAATTTACCGGCTACCCCCGGCATTACAGCAGGCAGGGCCGGCATCTTGCAATATATTTATATTGCAAGATATGTTATTTTCTATATTACATATTGCAAGATAATTATAATCTTCCATATTATATATTGCAAGATATATAAATATTATATATTATTTTTAATTGGACACAAATAAAATTAAGTTTTGATATAAAGATATCTTCATAAAATCATTGATGAATTACACAGCAATGAGAAACTTATATGAATGAATGTATAAATTGAGTTGTAATTTATGGAGAATTATTCCAACAGACTACTTAATAACATTGTAAAATAATATATGTTTCGAATTGAACATTACAGTTACTGTCTATTAGGAATTTGTAGCAATTGAGATTTCTTTATTTTACTTAAAAGGACGGATATGACTTTCAGATATTTTCTAGAATAGGGTACTTTAATTTGGATTACGTAACCCCTCTAGAATTGGTTAGGTTAATTGATCTTTTAGTAATTACTCCTTTTTGGTAGTTTATAGAATTCAGACATTCTAGTTAAACCGGAAATATATGCGCTTAAAACATTCGTACAATATTTATAAACTTTCAATTCATTATTAAAATGTGTAAATAATATTGCAAATTAACAGATGAATTTCTACGTACTAGAATGACAAACTACGAGTTTATGTGATCGAAAATTATCATATTTCTTTTATTCTTTTTTCATTGCCTTATCATAAGTTCTTCTTTCAGTATATATGCTTTAGGAAAATAAAATACAACAATTTCTTTATATACTTGCATACACAAAGACACACGTAGTTACACGAAGCTATCATATGCTATGCCAAAAAATTTGAAGTCTAATTCATTGTTTATAATAATATATAGATTCATTACGTTTGTTTTGTAACCCGAACAGGTGAAGTAGCTTCAAAACTTATTATCAGTTCAATAGTATATATGTATGGTTGTGTCTAATGGGTCGTACACACGTAGAGTTTTTTAAATCTTTTCACAAGACTTTTTGCTAAGTTTCTCCTACTTTTTAACGGAAATATAAGAAAAACGATAAATTAATCATTTATTTTTTCGTTTTTTCTTATATTCTCGTTGTAAAAGTAGCAGGAGCCAAAAGTCTGGTGGAAAGAAGACTTAAAAAACTGTGCTAGCGTTAAATAGAATATTTCTTTATTTACCTATTCAATTCTTTTTAAATACTAATAATAATGTGATTCAAAAGTACGCTTAGGGTATAAATACATTTACCGTGTGATTGTTAAACTTAAAATTCAGTTAGATTAGAATTTCACAGGTTATATTAAATATCAATTCAAAATCATTAGAAAAAATAAATATTTATAATAATTCGATATAGGTACTATACGTATATTATAATATTTAAATTAATCAATAATTATTATAATAGATCAATAATTAACATTAGCTTAAAATTATATATATACTTCCTAGAATAAATAGCAAATAGCTGGTCGAAAATCGGACTAAATTTTCCTCAACCCTATATAATAATCATTTTAGCGTATCTATAAAGCTATTTGATACAACTAGTAACTTATAATGAAACTTATCTTAATTATTGAGCAATAATATTAAATAATGCAATTCATTTAGTTCCTCTGAGCTTCAACTCATTCAAGTGACTTTTGCAGTGAAGTCTACATGGGAAAAAATATTAATTTATTTTATGCAAAAACGTAATTAATGAAGTTACATTTGAATAATGAAGTAATGATAAAATTCAGATGAAAATATAGAATCTCTTATATATTTTATCGAAATTTTCGAAATTCATCATGACGGTAAATATTGATGGTATTTTAACGTAAAATTCCTAATTTCAGGCATTATCGTCAGGATTTTTTGTCGAGCCAAGGATAGACTGTGAAAGTGTTTTTAATTTATGATAAATTTCGAAAGAAAATTAGAGAAAAAATATTTTTTCAGTCGAAAAATTCATAATCGAGAGACTGTATCATTCTGGATTGTGGTAAATTTGATCGTATTTTACCTCAAATTATCATATTTTCTGACATTCTAGTCTGTTTTTTTTATGTCGGGAATGTCCGAAGAAAGACTATAGAGTCATAGGAATATAAGTGTTTTAAATTTATGATAATTTTTAATTGGATTCGAATTATTTATCGTGATAGATAGATGATCTTTATATCATCAATTACTAAGAGGTTAAAATTCAGTTTAGTTTCTCATTTTATGCTTCGTGAAATATTGGGAATAATTTAAGTGAACTTATTCTAGATCACACTGGAATGTTGTGAAGCTAAAGTGCATTGCACTGGAACACTTTCTAGCTGACACAATTAAATATATGAAAATTATAGATCAAGTGTCTTTAGTTTGACAAAGCTATAATAGAGAAACATCTAAGATATATCACTACTTTTCCTTCTGTGTATTATAAAGATGGGAAGAAAATTCATTTAATATTTGAACGAATAATGAACATATGTACCGCGCAATTTACCTATTTGTGCTATTTAAATATTGTGCTGCACTTTTTCAGGATCCTGTAATTGCGCGCCAAACTCAAGATTGCGAAAGGCACGTAAGATATGAAGCAGGACTGCCACTGTTGAGGAGAATCACTTGTATAGGGGGATAGATAACGTACAGTGGTGCACTGCTTGGTGGAATACAATAACTTTACTTAGCTAAGTATCTTGGTACCTAGAAACGCCAATTTGACAATTGCAAATTAGGTATCAATATACATTAGTTAGGTAGTTACAGGTTAGGTACCAAGATAAATTAGTTAAGTAATTTAGACATGCTCATAGATACCCAGTTAGGAAATTACAACTGAAGAACCTAGATGCACAAGTTGAGTAGGTAGTTACACTTTATGTTCCTATATACTTTAGATAGATAATTACAAGTGAGGAACCTAAATACATTAGTTATGTATGTAGTTACCAGGAGGGCATGCTCATGTTTAACAGAGATCGCGACTATGGGTGCGGTGTAAAGATTAACCCAGCATAATCTTGAGATCTCAAGTTTGACGTACAATTAAAAGATCATTAAAACGTGCAGAGCAATCGCAAGATATCGTAAATCTTTAGAATACGAAGAGCATACATAATATCAAGATGCTTGATGTTTCCTCTGAAATGATTTTGAACCTTACTATTCAATATAAATAAAAATTAAAATTCTCGGATTCATTCTTGGATGACCCCTTAAGGTTCATACTGACATTCGTCGCTCATGAAGATCTGGTTAAACTTCGCCTTCTTACTGGCTTTATCACTCAGAGGTCTGGGTTTACCTGAACCTGAAAAGAATGTAGTTACTTTTACACAAATTAGAGACACAGTACTATAAAAGTAGGTGTTAGTATAGCCTATGGGCCATAGATCATGATAGGTTGATAATATATTTATAAAGGCGATGCTACCCAAGACTAGAAGTAGGTTCCTACATTCGGTACAATGAGTCATATTTGACACAAACAATGACTCCCTTCTCTATCTACAGTTTAGCGATTTACTTTGTATGAAAGAAATCGATACTCTCAGCAGTAACGGTTACTCTCGGCGTGAATAAATGATTTGCATTTAATTATTAAATAATCGCAGTGCTTCCGTGAACCACTATCAGGAGATATAAATTTCAGTCGAACATTTAGCTTCACTTTTATATTATATTATACTATACGTTAAGACAATTATGTCTCCAATAATTTACTTTGATTATAGAAAAGGAAATTATTATTAAAACGAAAAATATTTGGTCTTAATCAGCTTATTTCAGATCTAGAAGTTGTGCCTAACTCTTCTCACCATGTGGTAAGTACTGAGTTGGTCCTGCCAGGATGAACACCCTTTTCGGTTTTCTCTTTGCACTCTGAGAGTCGTGGACCTTGCTCTTGCCCCACATACTGTGAGTCAATTCGTAAAGTGATGGCGATATCAGAATCAAGAGCACATCCACCAAGTAGTCCAGGATTTCAATCAGACTGATAATTGATATACCCACGAAAAGACCAAGATTGCCTCCCATGTTAGAGATCAATGTTGCCCACTGGTTGGAAAAAAAATAAGTTTGAAATATCGTGTTTATGTAAACGAGTTTACATAAACAATAGCTGTCTTCTCATTTTACTCGAATATTTTGTTTCTAAATCTAATTAACCAGAACTGAGAATAACTCAGATATTAAAAATTAATATTTCACTTCAAATAATTACGGTGAACGCAGGTTTTTCTTCAATGACATCGTACTCGTCGTTCTGAATGTACACATGGACTCTCATAACTCCTGTGCTGTTTCTGTGAGTTTGGAGGTAGAAAATTATGTAAAAACGAACGAGGGAATTTTATTTATTTCGTTTGAATTTAAGATTTTTACAGGAGCTCATTCTATTTATTTTACTAATGAATGTAATGATGTCTAAATGTAAGTGCAATTATCGTATTCGTTCTCCATTATTGTACTAGTTTTGTACCCTAGCTAATACGAATTTACCTAGTTTTGTGACATAGTTTTGTATCATAGCAAATACGAATGTACCTAGTTTTGTGCCATTTTTGTACCATAGCTAATACGAATTTAATTAATGTCGGATAGTAAAACGTTCTGAAAAGTGTGAGTTACTGTTTGAAAGTTCTTCAGACGTAATATCCAAGTGTGTTTTGTGTTAATTTTATTTTCAAATTGAACAGTCATATGGTTACAAGATAATTTGTATAAAAATCCAACCGAATGTCAATTTAAAGTTAATAGCTTACGTGCAAATGTCCCCTCCTGTATCTGTTTTCTTGATATTTCGCACAATATTCAAAAACTCTTTGTTTTCTTCAGTCGAAGTCACTTGGGATTTGTATTCAAAGTACCTGTAAGCCGTTAGAAATTAAAAAAAAACTATATAAAATTGGCACAACAATGATGAAAATGCATAACTAAACGATTAAGAATTCTTTCCTTTCATATATTTAGATACTATGTCTAACTAAGAAAAATCTAGAAAACCTAGTTAGGTTTCATATTCGTTGTAACTGTTGTCAGTATAATTTTTCAATTTAATTGAGCATCAAGTGAGCACAACAAAGCTCTTCTTTAAATATTTTATCATTCTTATTTGTTTTAAGAAATATAATTTGTTAAACAAGCGAGAGAAGACTACAGTCTTTAATAATGAATTACAATACTCGTACCTGCACTTTTCGGTACATCCACAATCAATATGCTTATCGTTGATCAGAGTCTTCACTGCTTTTAAGCACACCTCTGTAACAATTTTTTTTTATTTATAACATGGTTTAATGATAAAACTTTCAGTATATTATTTGCTGAATGACTGACAATTGAATGACAAATACGGCTAAGTAACTATCGAACATTTAGAGGTCTTTTCTTAATCATATCGGGTGAAGGATCTATATACCACTATACTCTAACTTTCACCTACTCAAGCTCAATTTTCACGTTAGTGAAGGATCTATGGAAAATGAAGCCTTAACTCACAAATTTCGAATAGACCCAACCAATTTGCCATTTAATTTCTGATTATGGTTAGCTAATGTTCGTCACAACTTACCATGTTCCAATAGAAATGGGTTGCAAAGTTTTGAATCGTTAAATTCGTGTCCATAGTCGGCGCTGTACAAATCATCATTGAAAGCGTATTCGTAAGAATCATCATAATAATATTCATCATATTGTGAATATCTAGCTTCCGTTGCTATATCTCTAAGTGCAGAATATATATCGCCAACAGAAACTGCACACTTGCAGCGATATCTGTATTGTTTCTCGATGCACAATTTTTCACACAGCTGTAGAAAATTGGTACCATTTGAAGGAATGTTTCATATCTAATTATTTAAACAGTATAGACAGGCAACTCACAGTTTTCGAATAGTCGTACTTTGAGTAAGAACTGTCAGTACAATCGCCATGTGGCTTTGGTGCCAATATTTTGTAAGTCTGTACGAAATAAATTAAAGACAAGTTTGAGGTTTTTGCAAGGATTAGGAATGATAGATTAAGTGTGATTTTTGTTAGAATGAAGATGCAAATGAAGAAAGAAATGTGGATAAAGTGGGTGATTTGAATATTTTTTTATCTAAGGTGGAAAATTAATGGAATTGGAGTTTAGATAACTAAATTGTTCCTTACTAAAATTTGATGAAAAAATCCGGCTAACTTACAGTCATTATTGAACATTTTCTGATTATGAAACTAATTTGATAAATTACTTCTTGGTTGAGATTTTGTATATTTTATATTCATATATTTCATACGATTTAAAAAATGAAAATAGAACTACGCTTTTTTACTCTTCTTATTCCTATGGAGTGAGATTTTCCCGGTGCAAGATCAAATCCATTCTCGGATGGAAATGGAGCCTCCCACGAGTCGTGGATTGAGATGCGCAGTCCAGTGTTTGGAGAAAGAAGGGAGACATACTGTTCACTATGGAGGTTCAAAGTCAATCTTAAGCCACTCTGAAAATGAAAAATTTGAAAATCTTAAAATCCCTTAAAATCTTCTTCCTCCATCACTATCTCGTGTACCTTGAGATCATTCATAATTCTAATCATTCAAGTTTCATAATCGCTTTCAGATAAAAAATTTAAAAGTGGGCATTAGATTTTAAGTAGTTTCAAAAAGATGTAGATTAAGTACAAAAATATTTCATCTTTAGAAGGAAAAATTGAAAAAATAAAAATTACTCATTCGAAAATTCAACTAAGAACTCTCGAAATATGTTTTTTGAATGAAACAAAGGCCACATTGAAACATAAATATGGTGAGAATTTGGTAATCTCGTGAGCAGGCACTAACAACGATCACTCCATCCTATTACTCACTCAAATCCTCAATTCAAAATCACACTATCTTCTAGTGTTCCTACATCAAAATTGTTCGCATCGTAAGAACCAGAGGATGACAATACTAAATGAATAGCAATTTATATTCACCGATTAGTCAACAATAATTGTTCTTTAACTTTCATAAAATTTTTGGTTCACACGATGATTTCTAGGTGACTGTTTGCATATACTGATACCAAACGAGAAATTTGACGTAAAAATTTAAGTCTAATTCAAATGGATAAGTGTACCATTCATGTCTCTTTGGCATCCGAGAAGGTTTGAACCAACTTTAGCATATATGATTAAGGCAAATGTGCTAAGAGACTATTCCACGTCTGTGATAGTTGAGTGCTTAATTTAATTTGTCTTAGATTATACCTTTGGTCCAACTTTAGAAGAAGCACGAGGTTTGAACTTTTTCCTTCTCTCTGTATCAGTTAAATAATTCTCACTCAAATGAGGACTGTTGAAGGTATAGCAAAACCCATAGTCTGGAGTGTAGAATTCATTAAAGAATCTGAAATTAAAATACGCAATTAAACAATTTATTGATAATTTCTCTTTCAATTAAATTTTTATTACCACGTATGTAGAAAAAGTATGATAAGTAGGACAAAATTCTCCATTAGCGTCATTAATTTCAATTACCCAATTTTGTAATATCTTGTGGTTGGAATCTTTACATTAGTCCTATCCTAGATTAAAAGAGATCGATATACATAATTAAAAACAATATCGTGCGATATCTGTTTGAGTAGAATCATGTAGGGTGGGGAACTCATGGTAAACTGAACAAGAATGATGACATTGCGAAATTAAATTCTTTCGTTTATCAAGATCGGGTTCTTTCTAATTCTAGTTTTATATATTAGAACATTCCTGAGAAGTAACGGATTCAAAAAAGAAACTTATTAATGAAAATAATTAAACTTTTTTTATATATATTCCCTATTTTAGATCTACATACTACACACAGCTTACAAGTGGCTGCAGGGATTGTTGTTCATGCTGCAGGTCTCGATCAATTCTTTGGGGCTCCTCGTGATGTTGCCCTTCAAATCCTTCTGGCTGGGTGAAAACTGCCCGTACATATCACTAAGATCGCTTGTTTTGCTCCTGTGGATAAGGCCCTTGACTCTTGCAACCGAGATCGATTCATTGATATGTGTCCTGTAGACATCTGAAATCATTAAGTTGGAAGCCGTTACAACATCATTCTACTGAATGGTGAAGAGTATACCTAACATAATTAAAATTTTCCTTACTTTTAACGGAGAAAAGGTATAACTGCTACTAAAATTTTATTATCACGCTTAATTACCTATACTTTAATCTCCATTTTTAATGAGTGAACGATCTATTTAATGATAGACCCTTAACTATAGACCATAACTATTAGTGCAATGGTAGGGATCATTCCCTCTCTTTTTTGTGGTAAAAGCTCCTATTGTAATGTTGTGACAGGCCTGTCATTACGTGATTTTACACTTTTGAATTTTGCCGTTTCATAATTTTTTACGTCTGAATTTTATGCCACTTCATGACAAACAAAACATAACATGTGATTATTTATATTAGTTTATTGTGATCTTCATTGTGATTTAATATAATCATCTAGTACAACTAACATCAATTGTTTGATAAGAGGACTAGAACATTGAACGGTTGTTGTAGTATGTCTTTATGTTATGACTGCACGGAACAGAGGTCCTAGAGTTCTTACCTGAGTAGCTGTAGGTTTTGTTGCTTTTTATGCATGGAAGTGATCTTTTCTCCTCAGTTGGATTCATTAATGTGACCTCTGTTTGAAAAGAAACACACAATAATTTTCAAAAATGTACAATTTGGGTGAGAAAACTTGCTATGTGAAAATGTAACCACGTTTAACTATTGTGGTGTAAGGGATAAAAATAAAATATTGCCCTAGCTATGGAAAGAGTATCGTTCTTGAATTGATCATAAGTTAAAAGAGTAAGTGGGCTCTATAACCACATATGTTGGTTTGAATAATCAACCGTGTTCTTAGATTCAAAAACCTCGAATTCGAGTAGATTAAACTAATCACGTATTGTTTTCATGAATGTATTCGTATAATCAATATTACCTTCCACCATATTATAGTAAGCACCACGAGTGTCTATGTAGATGGTTTTCTTGCATTTCTTATTGTAAATCACTTTTTCATCTTTAAAATCTGCGAAAGAGAATAAAGGTTATTATTATGAGTTTCAGAATGAATAGATTGTTTGCCTCTCACATTTATAGTGTAAATAAAATCCCATCCTTCAGAGCCTATTGTAATTATTGTATAATACAACTTATGTAAAAATAAACTTATTCGAGAAGTATTTGACCAACTTGCCGCAGTGATAGTATATCTCGCAGATATTTTAACTCCCTTATTATTCAGTCAGATAAATCTACGATGGGTACGACCAAGGTTGGTGAAAACAAGGACCGAGAGCCATACTAATTAGTCCAAGTGTGGTCCCTTGTCCACTTACTTTTAGTTATTTACATAAGTTAACCTCCTCTTGAACGAAAGAAAGCAGTTCTTTAAGCATCCACTGCTACGCTTGACAAGAATAAAGAATTGTCATTCGGTAATTAAACAGTCGCAGTAATTGTCTGGATTACTATCAAGAGACTTAAAGTTCTGTCGGACATTTAGCTTCATTTCTATATGCTAACCATACAAAAATCAGCCTCTCCTTAATAATTTACGTCAGTGAGAGAAAATTCAAAAGAAGCAATCGTTTGTGGCCCTCAAGGTTTGGTTCCCAAAAATATCGGTTTTGCCCACCCAACTACTTTCATTATTTTCGACTTAATCGATTTTTGCCTCGAAATAATTAAGAATAAGTTTCTATTTATATATTTCAAATAGGGTTCGCTTCTAATTAGCCATCACATTTTAGAAGTATTCATGATCTAGTACATAATCGTAAAACTTTACTAATAAAAAATTTCATTGTCATTTTCAAAAAATAATGAAGAGTATTACCAGGATCTGGACAGTTTGACATGTCTCCAAATTTGACTCCATAAGCTTCAAGTGTTGGAACGTACACCCCACCAGGATAAGTGAGAATCGATTTAAAACTTGGTTTGCTGGTCATCAGCACAAGGTGCTGATATATGAAGCTGCATTTGATCCTTATTTCTTGGTCCCAATAATCCATTAACTCAATTTCTGTGAACAAAAGAAGTATTATTATCTTCATAAGTCGGCTCATCCTATCACAGTATATCCAAAATAATAATATGCATGCTTTTAATACCATCAAAACAGATATTCAACTCGGTTTTTGTACTAGTGACGTTTCAAATTCTAGATGTTGATATAATATCGTATTAGGTACTAATCATTGGATTTGATATTTAGGGTCTGGAAAAATTATCAACAGAAAAAATTGTCAACAGAAAAATAGAGCAGATCATCGACCAGGTCCATTGTTTTGATGTGGTTTAATATTGTTTAAGACGTTTCCTGCGATGAGACCCACCGTTGGGTCACATTTTTTTAGAATAAATTCTATAAGCTTTTTCTCTTTAACTAATGTTGCTTTTAAAGGTCTATGTGTATTTATATCCTAAAGAAGGATACACAAAATATGGAAAATTTACTAATAAAAATTAAATTTTCCAAATTGAACTGAAGTTATGACAAGTAAACTGTCGCACGAAATGTGTTTAAATTAATGCCCTTACTAAACTAGTGATACTAATAAGCTGGTTATAGAGTATAAGCTACTTATACTAAGCTTGTTAATCATTTTAAATATTAATACTTAAATATAGTAATAAGACTGATAACTGTATAAGAGGTTAGCTCAAAGTAATAAAATTAGAAAAAATACTGAACAATAATTTCGATACATTAAAAAAATTCAGTAACAAAGAAGAAAAGAATCATTTCTGAAATAAAAAACATTTACTAAAGAAACAATGAAGAAACATATAATGACCCAAAAATTAACTTTATTGTAAGAATTGGTGCAATCTCATATTTTTTCTTATACTCATTTTGTAAATGCTAGATTTTAATTGAATGCTTTTTTTTTGGAATTGAAAGTTTTAATAATTTTTAAAACTCACTTTCTTTAAATATTTTTATTAAATTTTAATTGTATGTTTCTCCGGAAATGTTACTGAAATTTTCTTCATGAATCGCAACTTTTGTTCCAATATTATTTTTTAATACTTTGTAAACCACCTATACAGTTATTGCATTATTTTCGTAGTATCATTATTCAATTCAATACTAAATCTTCACATTTTATACTCTATAACCAGTTCATTAGTATGACTAACCAGTTCATTAGTATGACTAACCAGTTCATTAGTATGACTAACCAGTTCATTAGTATGACTAACCAGTTCATTAGTATGACTAACCAGTTCATTAGTATGACTAACCAGTTCATTAGTATGACTAACCAGTTCATTAGTATGACTAACCAGTTCATTAGTATGACTAACCAGTTCATTAGTATGACTAACCAGTTCATTAGTATGACTAAAAATAGGCCTGGAGATAAATTTTTCTGTACTACAAATATTCCAGATCCCTAACATTTACGTTAGCTCTCACTCAAGTTACTTACTCAAGTTACTTAATTATAGGTTATAAGCAAAGTTATAATGCTATCTATATTCTACATGATCTAGTATTATTATCACTTTTAATGATGTTAGAGCAATGATTACTATAGTTAGATAGTAGCATAATGATAGATTTCGTATATTTATTATGCACATTAATTTCGAGTGATCGAGCATGATTTATATGCCAGCCAACATTCTCCTCATCGGTTTTTATCCAGGACAGAATTAATAATTAAATATATACGTAAAATATTATTCACTTTCAAACTCCAGAGTTTCTCGTTTTTTTCTGCTGTGGTTTTTATTATCATAGTTTGCGTTTTGAAAGCTTTCTTCATATCCTTCCAAGTTTTCATCGGTTTCAGACGACATCTGAAATTCAAAATTTTAAAATATAGGAAAGGTTAGCAAAAATTTCAGATTGAAACTCATTTGGTAAAATGGAAAATAACCTCTGAGCGTTTCTTTCTCTTGAGTGATGATTCTTCCGTAGTTGATTCTGTGTTCCCATCAGTAGAAGATTCTGTTGCTTTATCTGTAGAAGATTCTGTTGTTCCATCTGTAGATGATTCTGTTGTTCCACCAGTAGAAGATTCTGTTGTTCCATCTGTAGAAGATTCTATAGACGATTCTGTATGCGATTCTGTAGAAGATTCTACAGGAGATTCTGTAGAAGTTCCTGTAGAGTAATTTGCGGAAGATTCGGTACGCGATTCTGTAGAATAATCTGTAGAAGATCCTGTAGATGGAAATATAGAAGGCTCTGCCGAAGATTCTGTAGAAGGTCCTGTAGATGGAAATAAAGAAGGCTCTGCCGAAGATTCTGTAGAAGATCCTGTCGCTGGAAATAGAGAAGGCTCTGCAGAAGATTCGGTAGAAGATCCTGCTGTTGGAAATAGAGAAGGCTCTGCAGAAGATTCGGTGGATTCTGTGTTCCCATGAGTTGAATCCTCTGTAGTTGATTCTGTATTCCCATCAGTTGAATCCTCCGTAGTAGATCCTGTACTACCACCAGATGAATCGTCTGTATTAGATTCTGGGTTCCAGTTTGAATCCTCCGTAGTAGATTCTGTGTTCCCACCAGTTGAATCGTCTGTATTAGATTCTGGGCTCCAATTTGAATCCTCCGTAGTAGATTCTGTGTTCCAATTTGAATCCTCTGTAGTAAGTTCTGTGTTCCCACCAGTTGAATCGTCTGTATTAGATTCTTGGCTCCAATTTGAATCCTCCGTAGTATAATCTGAGTTCCAATTAGAATTTTCCGAAGTAGATTCTGTGTTCCAATCAGTTGTAGTGTAATCAGTTGTGTAGTAATCAAGATCTCCTAGATAATCATATTGATAGTCCGCTTCGTAGTAGTCTCCATCGCTATAGTCCCCTTCTAATAATGCATCAGCTGTTGTTCAAAGAATGGAAATTTTATTAGAAATAAAAGAAATTATTTTGTTATCAATTAATACTTGAGGTCAAATACGATAGCATTACCACAAAAAAGGAAATATATTAACTTACTAACTTACTAATAGTATCATATATATTTAATGCATTCAATGAGTATAGTATTGTTTAATGTGACAAAATATGAATACAAATAATTGTGAAATATGTATAATTTACCTTCATTTCCAAAATCGGGTCTTTCAATTTTGAGATCACAATCTGTGAAAAAGAATAATGAATCATTTTCCAAATAAAAGAGATTAGATTTTAAATTTATTTCGTTTTGATATCCGGTATACTATGATCACCAAGGTAGTCTCACACAGTTTGGAATATCTATATACCTAATTGGATCAATTTAATGCCTGAAATTTAATTCATCAGATGGTTCTTTGAAGCAAACCTGCTTCTTTTAGTTTCTCCTGTACTTCCACGAATGCCCCGTAGATGGAATGATGAGCGAGGTCATTTTTGGTGTTCAGAGGGTTGAGGTTGCATATCGTCACTGCCGGGAAATTTATTGGACCTTTTTCATGTTCCACCTAATATATAAAACTTGATGTGAGTGCATCATTTTGTGTATCTTTCCAAACGCTTTGCAAGTTTTAGTGAATCGCAACAGAAGCTAATCTAAAACTGTAATTCAGTATCATAAAATTCTAAATTTAGAATTTATCACCAAGATAACTCGGTTCTAGGTAAATTGCTCGAAAACAATTGCTCGAAAGACAATTGCTCGAAAACAATTGCTCGAAAGACAATTGCTCGAAAACAATTGCTCGAAAGACAATTGCTCGAAAACAATTGCTCGAAAAACTATTGCTCGAACGAACAATTGCTCGAATGAACAATTGCTCGAATTATCAAATTGCTCGAATGAACAAAATTGCTCGAATTCTAAAATTGCACAGTTTTCGATTTTATAAAAGTCAGTTATTCATGAAGTGGAGCTGCAACTAACAACCTTGTTTCTTTTTATTAATTGATCATTAATCATTCTATAAATGATTTTAATTATTACTCATTCTGCATAATCTTTTTTTCTAGAGACCGTTTCTGTCATCTCGTATGTATCATGTGAATTGGAATCATGTGGTGAATCAGTACTGTTCATGTTTTTTATCATAAAACTCGAAAAATTATTTTTTACTAGCCTATCTGTATGTGGCACCTCAATAGGTGAAATAACTTTAAGTTAACGCAGAGTTTTAATAAATGTACAAATTTTTTCGGGTTTTATGATAAAAAAAACATGAATATAGTACTGATTCACCACATGATTCCAATTCACATGATACATACGAGATGACACAAACGGTCTCTAGAAAAAAAGATTATGCAGAATGAGTAATAATTAAAATCATTTATAGAATGATTAATGATCAATTACTAATAAAAACAAGGATTGTTAGGTGCAGCTCCACTTCATGAATAACTGACTTTTATAAAATCGAAAACTGTGCCATTTTAAAATTCGAGCAATTTTTTTCATTCGAGCGATTGTTTATTCGAGCAATTGTTCGTTCGAGCAATTTTTCGTTCGAACAATTTTTTTTTCGAGCAATTGTTCTTTCGAGCAATTGTTCATTCGAGCAATTGTTTTTCGAGCAATTGTTTTCGAGCAATTGTCTTTCGAGCAATTGTTTTCGAGCAATTGTCTTTCGAGCAATTGTCTTTCGAGCAATTGTTTTCGAGCAATTTACCGGCTACCAGATAACTCCATGTATTCTATTCCTACACTCAAATAACAAAATTTTTTTTTTACCAAGTTTTTGAAATTCACAGCAATATTAATACATTTCCCATATTCTTAACACTGGTCATTGATCATGTCTATCTGTCGATGAAGTATATTAATACATTTCCCATATTCTTAACACTGGTCATTGATCATGTCTATCTGTCGATGAAGTATATTAATACATTTCCCATATTCTTAACACTGGTCATTGACCATGTCTATCTGTCGATGAAGTTAAAATTCTATTGGGGAAAATTATCAAATTAGTGTTAATTGTAGTACAATATTTGATGCAAACCTAAAATGATTTGGTATTCAATTTTATCAAATATGTTATTCCATTAACAATTTACATGAAGTTGCATAATAATCGTAAGAGTTATTCTGGCAAGAACGGAGGTACACAATATTATGGTTTAATTCTGGATGTACATATATTTTAATACAATCGATCTAAATTAAAATTTTAGTATTAAAAAGTGGTTGACTTACCCTCAGAGAAGTCAGGGTCGGGTAGTCGAAATACTCCATCAATATGATGACGCATTGGTAAATACCGTACCCGACCAGAACGTTGAAGATTACGAACCAGATTAACTTTCTGATGATGTTCTGATTGCTGGAATAAAATCGTAAACACTTCATGCTACTTTTGAAAACAAATTTTACAACCTAATATATATTTCGACATGACAATGAAACCATACAAAACGCAGCGCAAAAAAAAATGTTTTATTTAAGGTACGGTTGGGGGTCTAGTTGAGGGATTCTTCCCTCTCCCCTTCTATAGTGGCTTCGATAATCGAACATGACAACAAATATAGTTTTGAACATTTTTGGTAAGGGGTTATTAAATTATTGAAGTACACAAGCTTACAACTACTTATTAAAACATACAACTATTATTACCTACTTAATAGTTCTCACCTATAGAACCTGAAGGGCCCATGTGCTGTGAATGTCTCCATGAAACTCCGAGACCTGTTTTTCAGATATTCTATGCGAGACTGGGGGGTGGTTTGAGGTAGAAACTCCTCTGGGGGAGACATCCAGTCATCTTCATCCCTATTGGAGGGGGGGGAAGATACTTTTAACATCTATCATATCTAATTTTAATTGTCATGTTATCTCTAATATGGTAATATTGTATACAGATAGAAAGTAAATTTAACCTTTACAGGGAAGTTTTCGCGTTTTTACAATTTTTTTCCACATTTAGGACACGTTTGCTCTCGTTCTTTTTTATCGAATAATTCTAATTAGTGAAATGAATAATTAGTGAACAATTATAAATCACATAATAATAATGCCATATGGGGTATTAATATCTCATTTCCCGAATGTACTTCTGATTTAATTGTAACTGAACATTTTCGTGAAAATATATAAATAAGTAAGTTGTATCATAACATTAATAAACAATTTCACTAACTTTTTCCACATTTACCACCCAATTTTACCATTTTTCACCTCATTTACCTCTTAATTTTAATTATTCAATCACATTTACCATTAATTGTATTTAATTTTACCACATTTACCATTTAATTTTTCTAATTTTAGCCACATCAACCGTAAATTTTCATAATTATTTACCACATTTACCAACTAATTTTACGGATTATTTACTCATTTATGGTCTAATTTTACTAATTTCTACCAAATTTTATTAATTTCTTATCTTATTTTCCTCCTAATTTCACTAATTTTACCAAAATTACCACCTAATTTTACTGATTTTTTTTAACATAAATCACCACACCGTGAAATACTGGTGAATTTAACAAATTCGAAGTGATGTTAGACATTCCAATTAAGTTATTATAAATAACTACATATATTTATTGAGAACAAAGAGAACTCTTTCTCGACACTGTCATACTATGTCATTTATTATTAACATCGGTATCGATGTGTGATAATTAGGGTTGTGAAAAAATATGCTTTTAACCAAAGAAAGACTAGAAATTTTTACAGCATTAGATACCAGATGGACCTAATAGGCCCGCTCATAATTTTATAGTTAATTGCCCTTTAAATATCCCTTTTCAAACCAAATATTGAAAGGTTCTGTTCTAATTATTCCAATCTTACTTCCTACTCTACACTGATTACATAGATTCACACTATGATCGCTACTGTTAAATAGATCCACACTTGATCGATTCCAATGCATAGATTCACACTATGATCGATTCCAATGCATAGATTCACACTATGATCGCTACTGTAACATAGATTCACACTATGATCGCAACTGTTACATAGATTCACACTATGATCTATTCCAATGCATAGATTCACACTATGATCGCTACCTGTAACATAGATTCTCACTATGATCGCTACTGTTGCATAGATTCACACTAGATCGATTCTAATGCATAGATTTATAATTTATACAATTATAATGCTTAATACTAACTTTTTTACCTACGAAAACATATTTAAACTCAATGCATGATTTTATCATCAATTAAAAAGGACGAAAAAATCAAATATCCGTATAGTGAAATATGAACATTCTTGAGATATACTAATTTGAAATTGTTGACCACCGATATGAATATTTTTGGGATATGACGTTATTGAAATTACTGAGCGATTTGGACATTTTATAAATAATTATTGAAATTATTGAGCGATTTGAATATTTTGAAATATGCCATTATTGAAATTAATGAGAGATATGAACATTTTAGAAATATGCCGTTATTGAAATTAATGTGCGATATGAACATTTTTGAAATATGCCATTATTGAAATTAATGTGCGATATGAACATTTTTGAAATATGCCATTATTGAAATTAATGAGCGATATGAACATTTTAGAAATATGCCATTATTGAAATTAGTCAGCGATATGGACATTTTAGAAATATGCCGTTATATAAATCAATAAGCGATATGAACATTTTTGGAGATATGCCGTTTTTGAAATTGATAAGGCTTGTTATTTACAATATAGGTTATTTATCTCTTTTTTTACTCACCCTAGGTACGCATTGTACATTGCCCATTTGTTATCTTTCGAAGAGAACCGGTAGTTTAGGTCCATCTCCGAGACTGGGACATCGGTACCTCCATCCATATTACCGGTAGTTCAGCTCTTCACCGGTAAGTCAGGTCTGCACCGTAGTTCAAGTCTTCAACGGTAATTCAGGTCTCTACCGGTAGTTCAGGTCTTCACCGGTAGTTCAGGCCTCCACCGGTAATCCAGGTAAGTCTACTTTAATAGCTTAGGTCTCTTCCAGTAGTTTAGGTCTCCTCCGGTAGTTCAGATCTCAACCATTCGTTCGCTAGATTAAAAGGCTACTAAATATCGGCAATTCTTCTTCTTAAAGACAACCTTTAAACTCTCTGAATAATATATCATCACTATGGTCACCTGTAAACTG
The DNA here is from genome assembly GCA_947561585.1 of Caprella mutica. Taxonomy (NCBI): domain Eukaryota; kingdom Metazoa; phylum Arthropoda; class Malacostraca; order Amphipoda; family Caprellidae; genus Caprella; species Caprella mutica. The sequence continues at coordinate 190,753 of CANNZV010000330.1, read as the reverse complement.
CAGGTGAAGGCTCATACTTGAACTTAATCACTGCAGTGAGATTTCCTTTGTTCGAACTATGTCTTATTTAACTCAGGGTCAGGCCTTTTTTTCATTGATCATTGATGTATGCTATTATTCGTTGAAAATTATATACCACAAGTTCAAATCCATGGCGACGTTATTGATGAATGCCGTTAAAACTTGTACATTGTTATATAACTATGAAGTATTCACAATTTGATTTTGAATATAAGAAACATAAATAAATTATCATACAGTTATTCATATTTTATTGTATATCTCACAAATATAAATATCGTGCTATTTAGAGTAAGAACACCAAAATCTTAATTTATGTAACCCCTTATGCTTATATCGTTAGGTAAAGCCAGTTTTCATATTTACTTTTTAGGTATATTTTCATGTTAAGGTTAGTTAGAGATTATTTTCCATATTTAGTTTATTTGGTTCAATAGTTTTGTTTAATATTTATTTAGTTTAAGGAGTACAACATTACGAAAAAGGCTAATGACATTAAACTTCACTTCTATATATAATATATATAATCAACTTCTCATAATAGATAAAATACACTCATGGAAACAAGAATAACGTATATAAATTAAATTTTAAATAGAATTTAAATGATTTTAATTGATTGTTTCTTTAATTATCGATAACTATAAACACACTCGTAAAAGTTATTAAAGTTAAATCGTCTGTTATTGCCCATTACTTTAAATATTTTATCGTAAATATGATATATTCAGACAATTTCATCCGGATTTTTCGTCAAAAATTACCGACAGTAGACTGTAAGTGTTTTAAATTTATAATTAATTACATTTTTTATTTTCGTCAAATCATTTACCGTCGAAAAAGATAATTTTAATCGTTGATCGAAGGCAAACCATTAACATTTTCCCACCGAATAGTCCTATGATTATTTTACGAATAATTAATTAAATTGAAAAAAATTATTCTTTAGAAATCAGAACACTTAGTAAATATAATCTAATGGAATATATATAAATGATCAACGCTTTTCAATTCTGATATAAATTCACACAAAATGGTATTGATGAAAATGGTCGTTAAATTTCTTAAATAATTATAAAAAAAAACCTTATAAGAGAAATATATTAAAGGGAGGCTGCGAGTAAATTCAAGCATTTGATAAAATGTTTTTGAATAAATATAACAAGCATAATTACTTGTGTATTATGTTAAACTTGCTTCATATAAATAATGAACAATTATTTAAAGCGCCATCTAGTGATGAACAGGTCAAGTTTTTCGGGAGTCACCGTCACAATCTTGCTATAAACGTTACGCAAAAAATAACGGATATATCTTTACGTGTAATATTCATAATTCTAGAAGTCATTTATTAATAGATAAAGAGTAAATATTTCATAAATTCGATTAAACATCACTTGTTTACGAAAAGCTGACATTATGTTAAAATGAATTGAAAAAAGCGCCATCTATCGGATGTTTGACCTAACTTATATTAACAAATGAAAGCCCTATTTTCTCAGAAAGTAAAGTGATTTCAGCAAAAATATTTCTTATCATTCAGAAATTAATGTTCATGTATCATAATATCACCCGATATAGTATATATAATAATAATATCACCCGATATAGTATACAAGAAAAATGTCACGCTTTTACACTTAATGAAGACCAAAATAAAAGTCAGGATAACAACATATTTGATAAAAAAAACGAATAGCTGAATTCCGGATATCATAATAATCCGGATGATATAAAAAAAACAGAAAACCCAGAAATCCGAAAAAAATGAAAAAATTAAGAAAAGCTCAAAAAATTCTAAGCAAATAAAATCAATTCTGAAAAAAAAATGGAAAATAGGAATATCTGCAATTCCCCAAAAAATGATATACGGGAAAAATCAGAAAAACCATATTATCCAAAAAAAATTGGAAAACTGAAATAAAAATGGAATCCGAAAAATATAAAAAATCTGAATAATAAAAAAAAAACGAAAAAACTGAAAAAAAAGCGAAAACCGTAAAATTCAGAAAGTCGAAATAGGGACCAAAGGGGAATTATCCTCCTTGATCCCCATCTGGTAGCTGCTGAGAACCAGTAGAGGATTCGATGTGGTTTGCTCAACAACAACTACTAGTCACTCATGAAAATATCGTTGAACTTCTCTCCTGCTTTTGGAGGTCGAGGTTTACGGAATTTCGCTGTTGGAAGGAAAATGGAATTCAATAAAAAGAATCTTGTTTTAATGGAAAAATGATGACTTGAAAAAAAGAATTGAAAAAAATTTATCATATAACTTATGAAATACTTGAAAATTGATTTTAAATAAAAAATTTGATTTGATTGCATAATTAACTCATTGTTTGGTCCGGAGAAGGTGATACAGTAGCGACCAAAATATAATGATCAGTAAGAAGATCAAGTTATACGTATAAATCATTAAATACAAAAAAAAACTACCAGACATACATTCTTGAAATTTGGCACGTATTACCTCATATGTATTCGTATCAATCTCATAACTATGTATTCGTATTAAATTTCAAAACATTTGATCTATTATTCTATCAAAAGATCGATATTTCACTTCAAACATTAAATTTAGCTCTGGTAGTAAAAATTGAGGTTCTCCATTTAAAATGTTCGAATTTGTCTATTTAATTCATGTTTAGAAAACTTGTTGCATAAACATAACCATGAGGTATAGGGAAACATTATTGGAACAACCTGAGTTGAATTTATTGTTTAAGGTGAAATATCAAACTATTGATCGAATATTTTGTTCAAATTCTTTGAAATTTGATACGAATACATATGAGCAATATATGTAAAGTCGTGCAAATGATGTGTGTTTTGTATTTTCAGCTATTAATGATTTAGATAAATTTCTGCTACTGTGAATTACATTGAATTAAAGTTGAAATTATGATTAAAAATATGTTTTTTTCTTCCAAGATAAATATATATATACGGTGTGGTATATATTTCTACCACCTCGTTACTAATTTAACAATATGTTCAATACAATTCTTACTGTGCGGTAAGTAGCTCTCCGGTCCTGCAAGAATCAACACCTTGCGGGGCATCTTGTCCTCCTGGGGGGCGACGGTCCTTTTTCTCTTACTGTGGGTCCAATCGTAAAGAGCTGGAGACACTAAGATGAGCACAACATCCAAAAGGTAGTCAAGAAATTCTATCAGACTGATCAGGGATAGGCCTACGAAGAGGCCCAGGTTACCACCCATTTGTGATATCAATGTTTCCCACTGTAAAATTGAAATTCAATCAAGAGTTGTAGTTCTTTTAATCCAAAGTTTATAATAAAGTTTTTATCATTTGACTTATAAAATCTATCAACATGAAATTAATTAAGTTTCTGAAATCCATTTTTCCAAAACATTTGTTATGAAATTATGATTATAATCATAATGAAATAATTCTAGAACATCTTTTAATTCACTATGAATATCAAGATAAAGAGAAGGAGGACGACGATTCATAATTTTGTAGTTTTTCTCATGAAATAGGCATATTACTTTGTACTTTTTGTTTAAATTATATGAAAAAAATGCAAACTCACCGTAAAAGCCTGTGCATCTTTGATAACTTTGATGTCGTTATTTGTAATATAAGCATGAAAGCGAACCACAGATGACTTGTTGCTGTAAGACAAAATAGGGCAATTTTTTACTGTTAATAAATGAATGTCATTCTCATAAGGAGTTCATTCTTAATGGAATAATATTTGTATTGAATGTAAAAAGATATTGTATGGATTTTCTTCGCCGTAAAAGTTCATCCCTAGTGAAATACGATTTGTATCTCTTGCAAAATTGAATAACTTCTCATAATTTAAAACTGTCCTGCAACTTCTAGGACAGTATATAATACTATAGTGTCATAAAATAATTATTTGTTAAAGGTCTACTCTTCTCCAACATTTTCTCCTCCCTAGAGACATTTTTCTCACTTGCAAAGATCCGCCCCAGTGTCCGTTTGCTTGACGTTCCTAACAACCGTCAAGAACTCCCTATTTTCTTCTGTAGAAGTCACTTGTGCTACGTACTCCATTTCCCTGAAACACATTAACAATTAATTGGTAGTTTTATTTATTATTAAGTAAATGATGTCAAAGATGATTCCGAGTGACGTACTTTGATCTGATTTCGTCAGTTGGTTTTTCTAGCATATTTCCTCCATTCAAAACATTATGAATAAAACTTCTTACATCATTATAGCAACAGAATGACTCTATAGTCAGTTTAACCATAATGAGTTTCACTGTCAGAATCAACGTGAAGGTTATTTAAACCTACGGTACTGTATTTTTTACAATTTGTTAGTATGTATACTAAACTAATGTCTGCCAAATCTCAAGTAAAATATTGAACATATAAGGATAAATAAATACATAGGTATGTAAGACATTGGCCACTGAGAGAGCAGAGCTGTGATTGGGTGGAGTGTGACCCAATCACAACTTGTGCATGTTTCTGTATTTTATGAAAACGTGGACAAATTCGTACGTATTGGTTAACCAAACTGTATTTCTACGTTGCCACACGTCACTAAAGTACAATTAATTCCATAATTTACGTGATTTACGCTGATTTACACCGATTCGAAAATATTTTTAAACTTTTAAATACAAAAATATATTTGGTAAGGCCAGTAAATTTAAAGGAATGACATTAAAGATATAAAGTAATTCTAAAATGGTATGCCTTGAAAACACACGTACTCATTAGGGTAAAGATTTAGTGAATCCTATTAGCCTTTTATCGTTTCAACAATAATATTTAGTCACTTTAACTGAGTAGGAAACCCGGAATTTCAGTGGGTTAGACATGATCATGAACTATTTTCTTATTGTGGGTAACACTCACTCACAACTGCTAGGGCAGTCACAATTGAAGTTGTTGCTGTTGTAAAGAGCCACAACAGCATTGATACAGAAATCTGACGTAGAAAGGAAATATACACGTTAAGAAATCATTTTAATACTGTTATCTTACATAGAAATTGAAACTACACATTACGAAATTATTAATTATACCGTTACATGAAGTAGAAATGAAAACTACGCTTTTGGTAAATGTTTTGATACAGTTATCTGACATAAAAATGAAAATGTGAGTGTGGCATTTGGATCTAGCTAAATTATTTCAGAAAAACAACGCTCTAAAAATAAATCATACAACAATTAGTCTATGAACCTATTCCCATGTTTTTTTGATTTTATTGATAATAATAAATGAGACATGTGAAATTTATAGGGAAATTAATTAGTGCCAACTTCTTTTGAAGTTCAGACAATGGACTACGAGTCTATTTATTCCTCTTGGTTAACAGCTTGCCGAAGGGATTAGTGGGGTGCCAAATTAGTTGGTATTTTCGACTTAAGCGTAATAAAGACATTTGTAATGGAAGAACTAGTGCCAGTTGATAGTTAGCAATTGATTGTAGATCAATTAGCATGGTTCCATTACAACTCACCATTGTCAAATTAGTAGCTACTATACTCTTCCTTCACTCACCATCATTAAGTGAGTAAGTACTACACACTATCTTCACTCACCAGCATTAAGTGAGTAGGCATTACACACATTAAGCAAATCGTCTGGATCTAAATCCTTGAAGGCATCTCCTTGTTGCACCTTACAGTCACATCTACTCCGGTATTGTTTTTCTATACAAATTTTCTCACAAAGCTGGAATAATAAGTTGATAGGTAAATAGAACGAACATTTACAGTATGAGTAAAGTTATCTCATTTGGTATAGTTTAGTATTTCCAATAGATCCATCTCTCACGGAGAAATAATACGTGAGTAAATTATCAAGTGATATATGATATGCCAAATATGACTGAGAAAAGAAAACACTTAAAATATCTGAAATATGATTTACCCCATTTCCTTTTCATTGAGTTTATTGGACAATATATCAAAATTCCCAAGCAACCACGACACATTGTGCCAACATGGACACTAGTTGGTTAGATGGGCAAGAGATGGCAGACTGAATATTAGTCTAGAAATTACATGAGGATATTGTGGTTTTCCATTCTCATGGAATGTTACCTAGGGAGAAGGTTGGTTCAATGTGGTGAATCCATCCCATTGAATTGTCATATTGACCCAACCTGATTAATATGGCACTAGGACTTTTCCCCACCGGACCATTCCCCACCGGACTTTTACCCGCCAGGACTATTCCCCGCCGGACTTTTCCCCGCCTGGACTATTCCCCGCCGGACTTTTCCCCGCCGAATTAAATAATAGTATTTTGGGCAATTAAATTAAAATTTCGATAAAACAAACCCTTTATCAATAGAAGACACATTTTATTAACAGACTTACACAATAATACAGTCTTATTTACAGCTTTGATTTCCGTATGGGTCCATTTTGGTCGTTTTTATTTTAAGACTGCACCTTCGTACATTTGCATATAAATAAAATATGCTACAAAGTTCAAACATTATGGCAATTCTAAGGAATTGACAAATGTTGCAATTTAGTCTAAGAAGCTACGATTGAATTAGTTTATTCCAGCTCTATAGTTATTCATATCGCGAATTTATTATTTTCTTTGCCAGCTATTATAAAAAATGGTGATCTATTTACTTCTCATTCAAATACATACTTTTCAAGAACACTGATAAAATTATTTGTAGTTTATTAATTTGACAATTAATATGGAAAAGAATTAATAACCCTACTATAATATATTTATTACACTTACTATTGGCCTCTTTTTATAGTGTTTTTTTCTATGTACTATACATATTTAATATTTTTACCTTAAAGAACTTACGATGGATTAGTGTAGAAATTCGTAAATCAAGACTTTTCAAGTAGTCAGGTTTGAGAACGATTTAGATATATAATAGCACATATTCTCTAAAAATCTCCACTGAAAACTAATTATCAAAAGAATAATTACAAAACGGGTTCGGTTCAAGGAGTTGGTAGGTGACAAATTTCCATGCAACAATGTTTAAAAAAAAATCAACAAAAAATGGTTAGTGCGACATCAGACTTTGATTTACAATTTCATGGCAATAGTTCTATTGGTCAAAATAATTTTTTTCAAAAACTAATTCAAAAATCAAAATATGAAATTGCATTCAAGATTTTAATTATAAAAAATAATTAGGCGGGGATAAGTCCGGCGGGGAAAAGTCCGGCGGGGAATAATCTGATGTGGAAAACTCCGGCGGGGAATAATCTGTTTCCCGATTAATATATAGCATATCAACATTATAAGGTAGAAACTTGATTAACATATTGGCGGCTTCTTGAGCCAAGATGGTTTCAACATAACAGCCCATGCTGTCATCATGTTGGCCCATTTTGCATAAAAACACACCGTACCAATACGACTTGTCAACCTAGTGCCTCCGTTGGCCCCATCAACTTGTGTTGCTTGGGTTTAACTTAGTAAAAAAAAATATACTAGAAGTTGAATCAATAATTGAAATATGCTTAATTTCTATCTTGAAACTCACGGTTTTGGAATGGTCGAACCGTCCGGTTTTGTCTGTGATGCAGTCACCATGTGGATCAGGGACTCGTATGTATTTAGTCTGAAACGATAGACTTTTGTCAATATCTAACAAACAGCAATATATTTTTTCTTCTTCGTTTGAATATTTTAGTGTTCGAAGTTTTGTTAAATACGAGAATAGTCTTGTTCTTGCGTCTTTGAGTTATTCAAAAACTTCAAATACAAACGGTTAAATGGTTCGTCCATATTATCCTATGCTTTTATTGTCAATATTGTTAGAACCTGCAATTCTTTTTCTACAGAATTGAACATACAAAGATACGATCTTGTAGAATAAAAAAACTGAACCGTTTAATCTTCTATGGCCCAAGTTTAACCCATTTACGACGAGATAAAATGAAGTTGTTGATACGGATTTGAAACTCACACATGTGTTCAAGTCGGGCTCGGACATCACAAAAGAACTGTTTTCGACCCATATTTGTTTCTGTATTTTAAATAAACATTAAAATATAATGGTGCAAAAACGAACCGAGCGGCACAACACATCGTAATTTGATAAATTGTGCGTTTCTCATAATTTGAGTAGAGTAATAACGGAATATGAATATGAACTATTTATTACCCATAAATAATCGTTACTGAGCACTAAAGCACTTTCTGGGTGATACCAAATATATCATTATTTTTTATTCACATATATAACCGTTTTTTCATACCACACATAATCTTGCATAAATAATTACTTTTGCTGCAGATTGTATTGCCTGCAATATACGAACGATAGACAACTATTATTGTAAAGAAAGAACAACAACGAAATCCTTCTGAGTTTAAAATTTACCATTTCACATTATATTACTTTGTGTGATATGCTACCGTATACACTTTTGATGTAGATTGCATTTCTTGCAGCACTATAGAGTATGGCTTTTGCACTGTTTGCATCTAAGCAAATGGCTATTCTTTATAATATTATGACATAAATTGTCATATCATTGATGTGATGTAGTATTATTAGAGTGTATAAGTGAACTTGGTCGTCCGACTTTTTCTAGTAGGCAACTTGAACCATTCTTGAGCTAATGGTCTTATAAAACAAACAAGTCTTATTTGCAACTTCCTCTTCGAGCAAATATCCGCACGCTATTCATGGAAACATTCTACAGATTGGCAATAAATAAATTAATAACCTGTTGACTCAACCCACATTAGTGCTGTATTTCATTATATGTAATACTGGGCAACGGGTTTGTCGTTCTCAGATTGACGTTCATTCATTTTCTACTTTTAGTTTTTTTTTTATATATGTTGTTCTTCTGCCATTCGATGTTGTAATATTATCGCATTACTGTTAACGTAAGTCTCAAAATTTAGTGGATATCAGGTAAATTGTCAGTAGTGTCAACGTCTTCTCCAGATTCCTCATCAAATATCTGGTCATTGGCAGATGGTGTTATAATACGTAGATTCAACTTCAACATAGTAGGTTCACTTCTACCTTTTTTTCACATCATTTTCTTGGGAGCTTCCACTATTCTCAGATTCTTCATATTTTTGAAGTTTTTTGAATAGAGGCCCCTCGAAAATTAAATTTAATTAGCTAGACTAAAGGAAAATACCTTACAGACGTATAGATATATTATTGAAAGCAGACACTTTCAACAAGAACATACTGTATCAGTAAAATAGTGCATAACACATCAGAGCCATAATATGTTTTCATGTTGAAAATACATAAATAAATACCAAAATGTGTGGTGTCTAATTAAGTTGCCAAGGATTTACATTATATGTTTGATATCATTTTGAAAAATGTATTGTGTTTGCTTCTGAAGTGAAAAAAAAACAATTTGGTTATGCATATATGTAGTTCCGTTGGGTGCACAAACTCAAATACATGAAAAAATACATGAAAAAGAAAACTCAATGTGTCAAATTCAAGATGCACATTGTGAACACCTTATTAAAACAAAAAATAAGTAGATACAATGTTTTAACTGAATCAGTAACCCATTGATATGAAAATAAATAGTTTTTTTTTTGCGAAGCAATGATTTTTAGAAAATTGGGTAAATTAAATCAGTAATTCCGATGGTTGTTTATCGCGTAGAAGAATGTTACACGTTACAAACAACTTTCCTGGTTTACTATTTTCGAAGGAACATAGTCATGTTGTAGTAGGCTGAACCAACAGCGTCACAGGTCGCAAAATGTAAACACATATTTTGTGGTGGGAAAACGCACCAAGCGTCGTAAATGGGTTAATTTCCGGGTGTAAAATTATTCGACTATAGTTTGGACATTGGCAGTAAAATTATCTCTAGTTTCCACTGATGAAGAAAAGGTGAGATCAAAGATACTAAAATTAACAACTCTCTGATTTCACTAACTCTGGACAAAGCTATGGAATGAGTCAGGCCCGGTGAGAGGTTGAAACCTTTCTCTGATGGAAATGGAGCCTCCCACGGGTCATGGATTACCATCCTCAGACCAATGCTGGGGGAGAGAAGGGAAACGTACTCTTCGCTATGGAGATTCACCGTCAGTCTCAAGCCGCTCTGAAATAAAAAAAATGGAAATACGTAATATATATATATTATTGATTCACAAAATAATATTTCAATTTGAAGATTTATTATTTAAATTGTGCGAATTTTTTTCCATTACATTCCTTTGTATGAGACTAACTCACAGAGTAGTTTTGCTGCATTCATAAGAATTCTCATCTACAAAAGCAAAGCTTACAAAATTTAGACTAGTTCCACAGTACAAATTTAACCAAAACTGATATAGGTTGATAAAGGTTAACTTCGAACTATATGGACACTCAAAGTACTCGGAAAATGAGCTTCACCAGAAATGATGAATCAATTTATCCTTCAGATGTTTCTTATTGATTTACTGAACATATTTTCCGAGTACTTTGAGCCTAATTAAATGTCCGAGTACTGCGAAGTTCTTTTTACATTTCTTTTCTGATGGAAGAGTGTTTTCAGGCGCACTCACCTTAGGACCCACGATGAAGGAAGAGTGAGATATGAACCTGTTCCTGCTTTCCTCAACTGATAAGCCCTTCGTTAGGTACGGACTGTTGAAAGTGTAGCAAACTCCGTAATCTCGAGTGAAGATTTCGGTAAAGTCCCTGTATACGAAAAGAAAGGTAAGTATTATTAAAATTAGTTCAAATACCCCAATTACTATATTAAATATGTGGGTCTTTCTCAAACTAAACTCTCAATTTAAACGAATTCTTTGGAGAATGATTTTAACTTGAGAATTTTCTTCCTCTTATTCTTAACTGTACAGTCTGTTGTTTACACTCACTTGTTACTGTAATGCTTGATGTTCACACTTACTTGTATCTGTAATATTATCTGTTCACACTTACTTGTAACTGTAATGCTTGCTGTTTACACTCACCTGTAACTGTAATGCTTGATGTTCACACTTACTTGTATCTGTAATGCTTGCTGTTCACACTCACTTGTAACTGTAATGCTTGCTGTTCACACTTACTTGTAACTGTAATGCTTGCTGTTCACACTCACTTGTAACTGTAATGCTTGCTGTTCACACTTACTTGTAACTGTAATGCTTGCTGTCCACACTTACTTGTAACTGTATTGCTTGCTGTTCACACTTACTTGTATCTGTAATGCTTGCTGTTCACACTCACTTGTAACTACAATGCTTCCTGTTCATACTACAAGAGTCTATAAAATCTTCACGTGGTCTCTTTATATCGTCTGCTTGAGAATCTTCTTCAGTGGGCGAATACCGTCCAGATAAATCACTCAAGTCGTTGGCGTTGCTCCTCTCTATCAGAGTCTGGATTCTTTTACTCGTTAGAATGTCGGGGTAGTCGATCATGGTATTTTCTGATAAAAAACCATTACGTTTAATCATTATTAATTTTTAATTTTCTTCATGTGAGTATTTCATAATAGTAGTTAACTCAATTTATAATGCAGGCCTATACTATAATAAATAAATAGTTAAAAGTAGATCCTGGATTCATAATTCGAACAAAAGTAGTCGAAATCGCTATTAAAAATAGTTCTAAAAAGTAGTCGTATAGTCGAAAAAACTAGTATAATAGTCAGTATTATAACAGAGTGTGTCCTAAAATTTACTCAAATTCTGTAATACCTCATTATAGAAAAAAATTACAATTAAATACAATCCCAGAGTTATTAATCAAAAGAACAATAAGAGAAAAAGTTAAAATTATCAAAACTTAAGTGTGTACTGTATTTATTAAAAGCGGATAACATCATTAACTGTTGTAAAATGATACGTAACATTAGTAATTTGAACATGTTTTGACATTTATTGAACATAAGATTTGAGCGGTAAATTCGATCTCGAAACCTTCGGTCTGAGGTATAAATATAACTTGTATAAGTAGGGTTGTGGTAATATGCGTTTAAAATCATAGATCTTAAGAATATCATAGATGAAACAAAATGGTATCGAATACTATATACCCCTGGATTAGGACGATGAAAAAGTCTTTTATCCGTATATTAATATTTTCAGATCTATGATTTTTAACGCATATGTCACAACCTTACTTATAAATTAGATGTATCGGCGGGTTGAATTTTTCTAGAACCCAAACTAATATGTCATACTAATATCTGAATTGTTCATGTTTGATTATTATTCGTAGAGCTTACGCAACATTCGAGGCAGTTGTGTGTATGTGTTTGTCAGTTGTGTACATTAAATAGTAAATAAAACTATATGTCATAATTTAACGATATATATTTTATAATACAAAAAGCCAACAACAGTAAATAAATCAAAACAAAAGTTAGCCCTAGTCACGTTAACGGTTCTTCGTAGCCCCGACAGCTAATCAGCCTTCTACCGCGGAATCATTGAGGTGTGTCTCGGCAAATATGTCGACACTTTTGCAATCCCAAATCAGATTCTTTCCATTCATGTAAGGAAACACAGTAATACCCTCTGGGCGTTTACCATCACCCCTGTCAAACACTGAAGGGAGTCCAACTCTCTGCAAACCCCGTTTTACAACATCATTCATTGCCGCATGTCTTGGGTGACAATCAGAACTGTACCAACAAGACAGGCCATACAGTCCTCTGACACCCATCCCACTACCCTATCACATTAGCAGGAATAAGGTCCATAAACTCTGGCACCCACTCTGAGAATAATGGTTACCCTACATTTATGTTAGGAAAAATAGCTTTACCAAAATCACTCACAGAATACATTGAAGAAACATAATCAGGTAAGGCAATGTCAGCAGCTCTCCTACAACCCAGTCCAACAAGGCCAACCGATTGAGTTGCCTGAACCCAAAAATCAGCTGACATCTCTACATTGGTCTCACTGACAACAGCAGAGCTAAGTGATTCATCAAAACAGCTAAGCTCGACTGCGTGCATGTAAACTGGAGAAGCCCGCTAAACATATTGCAGCTTCGGAATGGAGAAAACATTTCTCAACAAAAAGATGGCTTGGCGGTTATCCGACTTATCCGCACCCGCAACCGAGAGACCATGAGGTCCAGATCTTCTTTCCTCCTTAAAATCCTCATAGGAATACCAGTCACTTAAAGGCGATTACAACAGAGAGCATTTGTTCTTATGAACCACCTTGACATTAGGAAGTACTGGCCGGAACAATAATTCTGTTTCACCAGAGGCAGTATCATCTAGGACGGTCAGCTCACATTTCATGCTATTAACTTCAAGTCCAATGGCACTCAACGCATTTATCAAGATTTTCATGTCCCCAAAAACGCAAGGCTGCGCCGTCCAAATACCAAACATTGAACTCTTACTCAACCCTTTGAGTCACCTCACCAATTCAATAAGCAAACATAGCCGGTCCAAAAAGGGTCACCCTGCTGGATACCTGTCTCTGACCTCAGTACTTTTTCCCCAAAAAAAGCTGAAGGCGAAGAATAAGCTTCCCGTAGAAGTCTATATAGCTCCGGCACACGGTTAGAAATAAGAGTTAGGAAGGTGTCTCTTTTCTGGGAGTTGAAGTCGTTTTTCATATCCACCTTGAGAAACACCCTTCTATTGTTATAGTAACTCAAGTATCGTCTAGCAGAATGTGCGGCAGCTTCGCAGACACTCTTCTTAGAGAAATCAAGCTTAACCGGTATTAGTTCGCAACCAAGAGAATGTGATAAGAGGCGTGCATCAGCCTTGACAACCTACCTCAACAAGGTATTACCAACTGCTATGGGTCTGATGACACCAACCTCTTTGGTTAAAGCGCACAATGTGGCACCATAAATAGTTGACAAAGCAAAATCAGGAACCTCTCTTCTCAAAATCGCATTCAAAAAATCTGTCAGAGTAGTTAACAGACCTACTCCATCCTATGCAGAAGAATGGGACAATAACGTTTTCAAATGACCTGGCCTAAGGCCATCAGATCCTCCGGATATCCTCCTCCAAAATAATAGGCACAATTAAAGAATTATAATGAGGCTCTGGCACTATCAAATCTAGCGGGGCAGGTGGGGATTGGACTTCAACGCTTTGACAGTCTGTTCGTTTCGTTGGGCCAGTTCATCTGAAGATGATAGCTCACGAACTGCTTCACTTAAGTCAGTGACGTCACCATCTGCGAACTTAGCTAACACACTTTTCGACTTATGCAAATTGTCATCATCTGAAGCATGTCTATTGTGAACAACTGGGACTATGGGTTCAGGCAGCGTAGGCAGGGAGTCAGTCTCTAAAATCGGGCCACCTTCTGATTGATTTTAGTTGCAAGAGAAACCTTACCAGCAACCATACCACCATCTGGACACTGCAGCCCCCAGTAACAGAAGCTCATAAGACTTGTACATGCTAACAGTGTCTTCTAAGTCAGAGCCTCCTTTAATAACAACTATTGGAAGGCTTCCGCCAGGGCTATTACTGTTCCCATCGGAGTAGTATTTAGGACTTTCAACCTGCTACGACAGCCACCAATACACATCTCCAAATTAACCAGCTGATTGGGCCGCTCTTGGGGTTTATAGATTGTACCCCGCCCTCGATGCACCACACAAACCCATTTAACTATGACTGACGCGGTTCTGGGATTTGCCGAAAACACAACATTGTCACCGAAAAATGAAAATTATTTACCTAAATAAGGTATACGAAGTGTCGTTCGGTGAAAGTGTCGTGCGTCGAATGTTTTTTCGGTGAATGCGTTTTCGGCCAAAGTGTTTTCGACTAATGTGTTTTCGGCGAATAGACCGGTCACCGACTGACGCCTTTGCCTTGTTCAGACCTACACACGACCTGTGGAACCATCCAACACACAGTGCACATTAAACCCTTTTGTTAATGTTGCTGTTGGTTAAAAGTTTTGTTCGATAAAAAAATATGTTTAGATTTTCATTTTAAAATATGCCCACGGTTTGATAATTTAAAGAGAAATAGCTCCACATAGTTCACGTTTCGAAATTTTAGAAATTAGACATTTTATTTTGAAAATTGGTAAAAATTTGTGTCACTTTCAGGTTTACTATAAAATGTCATACCAGATTCCTGTCGAAAATTTTCATAAAAATCAATACTAAAACAAACAAGTAGGTGATCAGAAACTTCGAATTCGGTAGCAGCTGATTGAATATTGTTGATTGCGGTAAAAATTGAGCCAAATTTGGTTTAAAAGCGAGTATTTAGTGGGGCTATTCTCAGGGGAAATACGAGTTGGTTTGTCAATCGCTGAATAAAAATTACGACTAGACATGGGTGAAATAAAATAAATTATTATTGAAAATATTATTAAACTAAATTACTAAAGAAATAATTACATAATTTTATTGGAACGACGAACACACAAACTGTAGCTAAACTCACATCTGTTTTAACAAAGCCATTAATTTTGAAATATCCAGATTACACAAAATCCATTTGTTTGTCAACAGATGCATCCAGTTCTTGTATAGGTGCTCTTTTGATGCAAGAAATAGATGATATTCTACTTACGATATCGTTCATATCAAAATGACTAACTTAATCTCAATCTGAATACGCTACAAATAAATTATAATTGTTACTAATAGTTCATACTTTACAACAATATAGATTAGACATATCATTTTGAATTATGACGTTACAATATATACTGATCATAAAACCTTTGATTCATATGTTTAATAATGAGAATTCACTTGGTTGCTTAGGTATATAGACCACTCTCTGTATTGAATACAATTTACTAATTAAATATTTGTCAGGTAAATTTACCCTCTTTACAGATACACATGCAAGACTTATTGAAATAAATTAACAAAGTGAATTGCTAATTGAGAATATCGAGTGCAATCTTACAAAATATGTCTAATATAAATGGTAGCCGGTAAATTGCTCGAAAACATTTGCTCGAAAGATAATTCCTCGAAGACAATTGCTGAAAAAAATTGCTCGAACGAACAATAGACAGAATGAACAATTGCTTGAATTCACGAATGAACAATAATTTCTCGAATTATAAATCGTTCAGATAATATGAAATAAATGAAATACAGTTATTATTAATTACTAATTAAAAAAAAAACGATTAGGTGTAACTAATTTCTTTTCATGATTAACTGACAAATTATCTAATGAACAATTGCTCACATTATCAAATTTCATATAATCAATTGCTTAATGTAAATGAACAGGAAAGTCGGTAAACACCTAGATAACGACAGCCCTTTCATTAACTAGGATGCTGGTTATTGACATATTCTATATCAGCTTCCTAGTTAACGACAGCCTTCTATAGAATATTTAAACTTTTGTACAAGATTAGGTTAAACAATTAACTAATGATAATAAGGCTTTATTTCATAAAAAATAATAATAAATAACAAAAACTTAAAGAAAGCACTAAAAAGTGTTCTCTCTTAACAAAAACATAACTTTGCATGTTATTTTCACTTTTCCATATTTCTTACATGTTTTGATAAAGCATGAATTCCTAAATTTACTGATAAACATAACTCTGTAGAAATGACCATAATCTACTTTCCGAATTCCGACCAATTTTCAGCACTTTGAAGAGAAATGTCATTGGACATTTTGGGTTACATTTGGAAAAAATATAGTATAGTGTCGTAACTAATTGGATACGGCATTAATGTATAGAAGATTGTCATTAGCTATCAAGTTTTAATAATGTAAAGAATCTGTCATTATCAGGGCTTTCATTCTCTAAGAATTTACGGAAAAGTCAACCATGGTAATGCCTACCGAAAAGGGAAAAATTAATAAAAACAAGTTGCGCGAATACCAGAGGTTATGTTTAATGCGTCGGAATTAACCGCTCCTCTGGAGATCGAATTTCCCATAGCCCGAATTGCTAAAACCTAACAAACCTAACCTAGTCACAAAAACATCTCATCGGAGCTCAGTGAAGCGATAATTGAAGTACCCAAAATTGCTGCATATTCCTGTTCAATAAGAATAGGAAAACCAGGAAGATAAAATATAAAAAGATAGAAGACAGTAAATAGCGAGGAATTCTTATATATTACTAATTAGAAACCAAGACGGTTCGCTGTACATAATCGAAGTGGTTCAACTTTATGATTGACCGACTTCAATTAATTTGAATACTGTGAATAATTCAATGATTCGAGCTGTTGATGATGATCGAGCCTATGTTCATTCGATCAATTGTTCGTCCATGCGATTGTTTTTCGTGCAATTGTATTTCGAGCAATTCTTTATTCGAGCAATTCTTCATTCGAGCAATTGTTTTTCGAACAATTGTCTTTCGAGCAATTGTTCAATCGACCAATTCTTCATTTGAGCAATTTTTATTTTTTTCGAGCAGTTGTTTTCGAGAAATTAAACTAGAACCAATATAAATAGTATTCATCTCGAACAATATCCTAAAATGAAGTGCTTAGTACTGATAGACCAACTAACGTTCGGGTGCCCGTACACAACGCATACCAAACGTATTGACAAACTGTTTGTTCGTGTGTACAGCACGGGACCAGGAAAAAAGCTCACACGACAAAATCCCTAGTGTCAAAAGCCCATGCAACAAAAGCCCATACCGATAAGAGCCCACACAGACGAAAGCCCACACCGACAAAAGCCCACACTGATAAAAGCCCACACCGACAAAAGCCCACACCGACAAAAGCCCACACCAACGAAAACAAAATTAGTATTCCTGCATTCTACCGAATCATTGTAAATATGTATTATGTACCAAATTTAGGGACACTGTTATCGCAGAACTTAGTATTATAACACTTTAATTTATGTACTAAAATTTTAGTATATAATGGAATATTTAGTCAGACGGCAGGTAACCATCTTGTTCAGTTGTCATGTAGGATAACTGATCGAAAGTCAAACATCAGCCTCTGTAAACTTTGCTAGCTATAGTCTTAGATTCTATAGCCAGATTCATAGTATATGTACTTTCCTTTTACTATCAAAAATTTTGAAATGTACTGTTTATTACTCTACTTCATTGTCAAAAAGATTATTTCAATTAACTTTGTGCACAGCATAATTCAGGCATACCATTCACAAAATATTTGGCTGCAATTGTTTTATGTTCAATGGAACCGCACTGCCATTAATCATATCCTTATCAGACAAAGATAACATTGCTATGCTGGTTATGTACTACCTGTAACCAGTACATGTTAAACACAATTACTTGTACTTGTCTATCGCATTATTTAAAATTTGTTACGTTGCAATTGTTTAACAAACAAATATTTTGATACCTTTGATAAGCTTTTTGTCGGTGTGGACTTTTGTCAGTGTGGGCTTCTGTCTGTGTGGCCATTTGTCATATAACTCATCATGAAAGGTTTGAAAAAGTTTGTTATTGTGTATGGTTTAGAACTCACCTCCAAAATGGAAATACATTTCCGGACTCTGAGAGCATGAATACTTCGCTTGTGACGAACCGTCCCCATTTCGAGTGATTGTCACTTCTGTAATAATAGTAAGGGTTATCGAATATTATGTATATGTTTATTAATGATCTGAAGACTACTTATATAAGCAAGCTCGAATTTTCAATTGAAAATAAACTGTTTAAAATAATAATCGGATATTTCTAGTTATCTGAAAGTACATCGTTTTTGATATTGGTTTCTGTTTGAACTTTCATGACCTAAGCTAACTAACAATTTCTGAGTACTATGGGTATTCGAATAGAAAGACTTTCCTATTCAAAGATGTATATTGTATATCATAAACATTATTATTCACAGTTAATAGGGAAGGCTTCTTCCTCGAAATACAAACCATGTGTCGCGTTTTCGAAGAAACCAAATATGTCGTTATGAAGAATTTTCTTACACGGTATAGAGTAGAAGGCTCTGGAAGTTTGCACTAGAAAAAGAACGACAATTCGTGTTGAATAATTAGAAATCAATTTTTTTTCCATTTTTTTATCTATAAAATCTTGGTTCAATCTGTTGATAAATTGTCTGCTAAATGAATAAAATGATAAATTCAAGCAAATGAATCAATTCATAAAAATTTCAAAAACTTTTATCCTGCACAATTAGTATTATGCTCCATTTTTTGAATAATGAATAAGAAAAATAATAGAGTCAATTCTCACCTTGAAATGGACACTTTGACAGATCTCCAAACTTCACACCGTTACTAGCAAAAGAGTGTTCAGAGTTCTGGCTTATTATCATACTCTGTTCGGCAAGGTAAGTCAAATATTGGAACACGAAATTGCACTTCAGTCGGTAACGGAAAATGGTCATGTTCATGGGTATTCGTATGGCTTTATCTGCAATAAAATTACGATGTTTTTATGAGTTCTTTTATCAAGAAAGTATAGGGTAAGATTATATAAAAACATGTTTCACAACGCCAAGCAATGATTTGGAAAAATACTTTCAGATGATCTAACTATTCACACTAGCTGTCCGAAATATAAAGTAAAACTATATAAATATATAGGAAATATATTGGAAAACTATATCCAAGTGGGGTACTTACTGTGGTCAAATATTGCTAACAGTGTTCTGATTGAGGTACTTACTTTGTCCCTAAATTACTAACAGTGTCCTAATTATATCGTTCTTACCTTCCACGATAAATCTTTTCTTCCTCTGATTGAATCTTCCACTTGTGTTTGTTGAGTTCTTCTGAATTCGAATAGTCTCAGTATTACCATCAGTGAGGTACAAGGTATCCGGCTCAGTTTCTACTGAAACCCCTGAATCATGCAAGTCATTCTCATCAACACCAGTATTACTTGCACCATCAGCAGTATTACTTGTATCATCAACAGTATTACTTGCATCAACACCCATATTACTTTCGTCATCAACAGTATTACTTGCATCAACACCCATATTACTTTCGTCATCAACAGTATTAGTTGCATCAACACCCATATTACTTGTATCATCAGCAGTATTAGTTGTATCATCAACAGTATTACTTGCATCATCAACGGTATTAGTTGTACCATCAGCAGTATTACTTGTATCATCAACAGTATTACTTGCATCAACACCCATATTACTTTCGTCATCAACATTATTAGTTGCATCAACACCCATATTACTTGTATCATCAGCAGTATTAGTTGTATCATCAACAGTATTACTTGCATCATCAACGGTATTAGTTGTACCATCAGCAGTATTACTTGTATCATCAACAGTATTACTTGCATCAACACCCATATTACTTTCGTCATCAACAGTATTAGTTGCATCAACACCCATATTACTTGTATCATCAGCAGTATTAGTTGTATCATCAACAGTATCAGTTGCATCATCAACGGTATTAGTTGTACCAACAGCAGTATTACTTGTATCATCGACAGTATTAGTTGCATCATCAACAGTATTAGTTGCATCATTACCAGTATTAGTTGTATCATCAGCACTATTATTTGTATCATCAACAGTATTAGTTGCATCATTGCCAGTATTAGTTGTACCAACAGCAGTATTACTTGTATCATCAACAGTATTAGTTGCATCATCATCAGTATTAGTTGCATCATTACCAGTATTAGTTGTATCATCAACAGTATTACTTGTACCATCAGCAGTATTAGTTGCATCAACACCCATATTACTTGTATCATCAACAGTATTACTTGTACCATCAGCAGTAGTTGTTGCATCATTACCAGCATTACTTGTATCATCAACATTATTAGTTGCATCAACAGTATTAGTTGCATCATTACCAGTATTACTTGTATCATCAACAGTATTAGTTGCATCAACACCTGTATTACTTGTATCATCAACAGTATTAGTAGCATCAACACCTGTATTACTTGTATCATCAACAGTATTACTTGTATCATCAACTGTATTAGTTGCATCAACACCTGTATTACTTGTATCATCAACAGTATTACTTGTATCATCAACAGTATTAGTTGCATCAACAGTATTAGTTACATCAACACCCACATTACTTGTATCATCAACAGTATTACTTGTATCATCAACAGTATTAGTTGCATCAACACCCATATTACTTGTATCATCAACAGTATTAGTTGCATCGACACCCATATTACTTGTATCATCAACAGTATTAGTTGCATCAACACCCATATTACTTGAATCATCACCAGTATTAGTTGCATCAACACCCATATTACTTGAATCATCACCAGTATTAGATGAATCATCACCCATATTACTTGAGTCATCACCAGTATTAGATGCATCATCACCCATATTACTTGAGTCATCAGTTGAAGGAAGTGCAGATCCGCAATCACTATCCATTGAATACTTGCAATAGTCTGCAAAAGAGATCATTGGATATAATATTTAGGATAGACTCCTGTTTAGGTTATCACTTATCACCTATCAGGTCTTATACAAAAGTAGCACAAAATAGGTTGAAAACTTTTTGGATTAAAATACGACAACAACCACGCATGTAAATCTTATTAGAACTAATGAAAAATTATCTGTTCTACGGAACAAGCAGCTCCTACAACGACCTGTTCAAATTATATAGGTTTAACAAACATATCCTTCGCCTATCAAATTTTTCCGGGACTTGAACTGGCAACTTGTTGTCTCCTATTTGCGACGCTAACCACTTGACCATCCTGTACACAGTAGAAGTAGGATTTCGAATGAACTTTATCCAATATGTTTACTCAAGTGCATCTTTAAGTTATCATCGATAAATATAGTTTCATATTTCATAGATTATTTCTTTCTTTCTTTTATAATCGTTTCTTTAATAATTTCTAGGCAATGAACTATTTATCACTAATTCCTTTAATATTCCCTCGACATCGTTAGGGGATCAACTAATTTTTAGTAATTCCTGGAATATTCCCTCGATATCCTCAGGGGATCAATTAATTTCCACTATCAAAATTGTTAATTAGGTGATAAATTAATTTTTACTAACTCCTGAAATATTCCCTCGATATCGTTAGAGGATCAAATAATTTTCAGTAATTTCTGGACTATTCCCTCGATATCGTTAGTGGATCAACCAATTTTCACTAATCCCTGGAATATTCCTTCGATATCGTTAGGAGATCAACTAATTTTCACTAATCCCTGGAATATTCCCTCGATATCGTTAGGGGATCAACTAATTTTCACTAATACCTGGAATATTCCTTCGATATCGTTAGGAGATCAACAAATTTTTCACTAGTCCCTGGAATATCCCTTAGATATCGTTAAGGGATCAACTAATATTCACAAATTCCTGGAATACTCCCTCGATATTGTTTGGGGTCAACTAATTCTTACTGATCCCTGGAATATTCGCTATCATTTAACGATAGCGGATAATGAAGGAACAAATAGATATCGAGGGAATATTCCTGGAATAACCTGGGATGTGAACATCACTCTTCTCTCCCTTCTTACACACACAGAATTGGGAGGGCGGACTCGGATCTGTGAGATAACTGTTTTATGGATCCGAGGACAATTTTCCACACTCCCTCGCAATGTGCAACACTACAAAAACACGGACCACACACATCAAACACTCACTGGAGCACTTATGGACCACTTACACCCACACTCCACACGTGCTTCGGTTGGATAATCCCGAGGCGCACTCACTCGTTCGCCACCCTGTTTCATGAGGGTGGAGGGGCGCTACATAACAGAAGCAACAACAACAACAACTAGCTAGCTATGGGTTATAGTCTCGTTTTGAAATTAATGAATAGTTATTATTGCATCGGACATTGAATTTACCTCTATCGCGTGGGTGTTCTGCATCATCGAATGGTATCCAACAGCCTGAAAAAAAAATACTATAAATTAACTTTCAGTTGGTAAACAAAATTTTAAAAATGATTGAAGAAACTCAAATTATAAGGCAAATATAAGTAGCAGAGAAAAGATACTATCCAATATTTCAAATTTGGATTTAGACGCAGCAGATGTACTTTGCAAGCCATTTTAAGACATACCGATTATGGGTATAGGGGATTTCGGATTTTACCGAAATCAAATTTACCAAATTTACAGCAATAAATATCACCTAGCAGGAATCTCCGAATACGTGTTGCAGAATCACAAATAGTGATTAGCTGAAGGACAAATTTACCGAAGAACAAATTTGTCGAAAATCATATTTAATTCAATCAAAAAGAACACTCTGTGGAACTTTGTGGTTTGATCATTATATCTAATGCCTTAAAAAAAGACATTTTGTATTCCGCTAATTCCGTGTCATTTCATTAATTTCATATATAAAACTGTATATATTAAATATTAGTATGAACAAATATGCATTACTTATAAAGGGTTCATAGAAATCATGTTTTTAACTCAAACAAATACATTCGTTGAAACCTGAGGTATATTGGGAACATATAAACATAAGTAATTAGTTATTATATTTCATGACTAACAATTCGAAACAACTTGAAATATTGTAATGAACGACTTATTTGAAAGCAAGACTGTATACAATACAGCAGTTAAATATTCTAAAATTGAGACAAAATGAAAACTTTTTCCAAAGGTGTTTACTAGCTTCTGATAGTAAGGTAAGGATTGGTAGTAAGGTAAGGATTGGTAGTAAGGTAAGGATTGGTAGTGAGATAAGGATTGGTAGTAGGATAAGGATTGGTAGTAGGATAAGGATTGGTAGTAAGATAAGGATTGGTAGTGAGATAAGGATTGATAGTGAGATAAGGATTGGTAGTGAGATAAGGATTGGTAGTGAGATAAGGATTGGTAGTGAGATAAGGATTGGTAGTAAGGTAAGGATTGGTAGTAGGATAAGGATTGGTAGTAGGATAAGGATTGGTAGTAAGATAAGGATTGGTAGTGAGATAAGGATTGATAGTGAGATAAGGATTGGTAGTGAGATAAGGATTGGTAGTGAGATAAGGATTGGTAGTGAGATAAGGATTGGTAGTAAGGTAAGAATTGGTAGTGAGATATGGATTGGTAGTAAGGTAAGGATTGGTAGTGAGATAAGGATTGGTAGTGAGATAAGGATTGGTAGTGAGATAAGGATTGGTAGTAAGGTAAGAATTGGTAGTGAGATATGGATTGGTAGTAAGGTAAGGATTGGTAGTGAGATAAGGATTGGTAGTAGGATAAGGATTGGTAGTAGGATAAGGATTGGTAGTAAGATAAGGATTGGTAGTGAGATAAGAATTGATAGTGAGATAAGGATTGGTAGTGAGATAAGGATTGGTAGTGAGATAAGGATTGGTAGTGAGATAAGGATTGGTAGTAAGGTAAGAATTGGTAGTGAGATATGGATTGGTAGTAAGGTAAGGATTGGTAGTGAGATAAGGATTGGTAGTGAGATAAGGATTGGTAGTGAGATAAGGATTGGTAGTGAGATAAGGATTGGTAGTAAGGTAAGGATTGGTAGTGAGATAAGGATTGGTAGTGAGATAAGGATTGGTAGTGAGATAAGGATTGGTAGTGAGATAAGGATTGGGAGTAAGGTAAGGATTGGTAGTGAGATAAGGATTGGTAGTAAGGTAAGGATTGGTAGTGAGATAAGGATTGGTAGTGAGATAAGGATTGGTAGTGAGATAAGGATTGGTAGTGAGATAAGGATTGGTAGTAAGGTAAGGATTGGTAGTGAGATAAGGATTGGTAGTGAGATAAGGATTGGTAGTGAGATAAGGATTGGTAGTGAGATAAGGATTGGTAGTGAGAAAAGGATTGGTAGTGAGATAAGGATTGGTAGTGAGATAAGGATTGGTAGTGAGATAAGGATTGGTAGTAAGGTAAGGATTGGTAGTGAGATAAGGATTGGTAGTGAGATAAGGATTGGTAGTGAGATAAGGATTGGTAGTAAGGTAAGGATTGGTAGTGAGATAAGGATTGGTAGTGAGATAAGGATTGGTAGTAGGATAAGGATTGGTAGTGAGATAAGGATTGGTAGTGAGATAAGGATTGGATGTAAGGTAAGGATTGGTAGTAAGGTAAGGATTGGTAGTAAGATAAAGATTGGTAATAAGATAAAGATTGGTAGTAAGGTAAGGTATCAACGATTCAACACCCATTAATTGTCAGAAGGTCATCCATTTTTCTCCAATTCGGAAAAAGTTGATCATATTTTATCGTAAGATATCATAATTATTTCAAACATTACTGTAGTGAATTCTTATCTTCAATTTCGGCCGATGGACTATAATAGATTATATTTTGTGATGAATTTCAGTAGATCATTTTAGACCTTAGATAAATGTTCTTTCTATAATCGATCATAATTTCAACTTATTGAAAAACTTACGATCAGGTTCTTCATTTTCTTTTTGTATGTCGAGAAAAGCAGCGTAGGTTTTGTGACTTCCTAGTTTACTTTTAGTGGTGACAGGATTGAGATTACAGATCGTGATTGCCGGGAACTTAATGTCACCTGTTTCATGTTCGACCTGTGGTAAAAAGATTAACATTTAATGTCACTGGAAGTATGGGTATATCATGTTCCTAAAAAGATTGAAACTTAATCTCACTTGTGTCATGACTGAGCTGTGACAATATGCTTTCAAAATCATAGATCCCGAAGAAATTTTAGACGGAGAGAATTAAAGAGTATTGAATAGTTTTACAGCAGCGCTGTATGTATAGTATTCGATACCATTTCATTTCGTTTCGTCTATGATATTCATAAGATCTTTGATTTTAAAAACATGTTGTCACAACCCTAGTCATGACTCATGGGTCATGGTAAAAAGATTAAAAGTTGATTTGTGTCATGGTAACATGCTTTTAAATTGACTAAATATTACCGTCACTAATGAGATGAGTTACCTGTTATTAATTTCAAATATTGAAATAATTATTTTTAAATATCATGATTAATCTTTATACATATTGTTCGTATCAATAATATCAATATACAGTCATATGTAGGTCACTGAATGTTTTCATTCGGAAAGAGACCCTTTCTTGTTATTTACCATAATTTAGTAGGTATATTTATGAGACTATTATTATATTTAATAAATTGTCATAGCTTCATCACATGCAATCTTCTATCGTAAATTACAGAGAACTGAACTGAATGTATTTACACAAGACAAACTGAAACTATTAGAAATATATAATTGAACCAGCTATTATAAACCAGCTGAAACTATCAGAAATATATAATTGAACATGCATGAATTGGTGTTGTTAACGTGTAAATTATATACCTACATTGTGTTCTGGAACAAAGAGGTCATGCTTTCACATCATTTTTTCTATATAAAAGTATATAAATTAGAGTTATCGGTCTGCATCACATTTTCAATCATATAGGAAATCTAGATAATAATTCTAATTTAACTTTTATTTTAATTGAAATCCATGATATCTGCAGGCATAGTAAATAGAGAAGTATGCTTAGTTTCGAATTCATTGACGGTGAACTTGATCCATTATTCAGAAACGATGTAAGCAAATGGCGTCGCACAGAGTACTCTCAAATATCATAAGTATTATTAGATCAATATTGTTAGTGAATAGACTGTAAAACGTGATAAAAACAATTTTTTGTGAGTTAATTTCCATGAAAAAGCACATTTAACTGAATTATAGTACATTTTTTATTTGAAAACAAATATTTTGTGTGATGTCATTCATAATAATTTCGGATGTTCCAATATTGCACTTGGTAAACTTCTCTGTTTATTTACTATGCCTGGAAGTATCATGGGCGTGGAAAATACCTACCTTTTAAACTTAGTAACCTAGATTCTGGCGCTCATGGAAACATAATACTATCTCTAATTAAGCTGTCTCTTCAAGACTTTCACATAATTACATACGATTAGACAAATAGAAAAGTGTTAAATGGTAAGATACTCATATTGTGAGCAATTATTCAAATATATTAGTAGCCTATCAGAGCTCTCTTCAGTCATGAGATGCACAAGTGTGTTTAAGTACATAAGGGTGAATGTCTCACTATAATCAGTAAACTGTAACCCTTAGGCCCCCTTCACACTTGCGTTTCTCAACGCCACGTTAGAAATACTGCTCATGGCAAAAAGTTTAGCTTCAATTAATTTTAACGGAGCTCTTCACACTTGCGTTAGAAAAAACGCAGCAATTTTTCTAACACAAGTGTGTAAGGCTCCGTTAAAATTAATTGTAGCTAAACTTCTTGCCATGAGCAGTATTTCTAACGCGGCGTTGAGAAACACAAGTGTGAAGCGGGACATGAGGCTTAGTGAGATGTGCTAGAATTTCCACCTCGCCAAGCTCCGTACAGTGGAGAGCCCTGCCCATACAACAATACCTAAGAAACATATTTATTTCGAAACATTGCTTGTTTCTTTTATTTCAAATGAAAAATTTATTCTTTTGCGTTTACCAATGAATGTTTAAATATCAAATGGAGCTCTTTATGAAAAAAAAGGTCGAAAAGTCAATTCGTTAAAATTGTATAATAATTTTATAGTAAAAGCTGGTTCTAGCGCGCCAGTAGCTTTGTTAGTGAACAAACTTATGAGGGTTAGGTTACTAGGGTTAAGTTGTAAAGTAACTACATATAGTGAGTGGATGGTACCTACCTACCTTGTAGGTTGTAAGTATTGGGTACCTACCTTGTAGGTTGTAAGTGTGGGGTACCTACCTTGTAGGTTGTAAGTGTAGAGTACCTACCATGTAGGCTGTAAGTGTGGGGTACCTACCTTGTAGGTAGTAAGTGTAGGGTACTGACGGTAGTCATTTACCACCTTGTAGCAAAGGTACAAACAATATCCACCCAGTACGAGCATCATCAACAACCACATTAGCCGACGGAAATAGTTGTAGGTTCTGAAAAAATATAAAACTCTGATGATCTTCTATAAACAAGATATTTTGATACCACTTTTAATAGCGGAAATCGATAATACTAATACAGTTCTATAAGCTGTGGGTTTCGATTATTTCTTTTACAGAGTCCCATGTGGAATACCTACCTATGAAACATATCGCTCAAAACAGTTCATGTCTCAAAAATGTTCATACTTCATAAATTCTCATGTCTCAAAAATGTTCATATCTCAAAAATGTTCATATCTCAAAAATGTTCATATCTCAAAAATGTTCATATCTCAAAAATGTTCATATCTCAAAAATGTTCATATCTCAAAAATGTTCATATCTCAAAAATGTTCATATCTCAAAAATCTTCATTTTTCACAGGAAGGGTTTATAATTTTGTCATTAGTTTAAATAAATCATAAATATTGAGTTTAAGTGATCTTTTCTCGTGTATAAAAGGATAGTAAGCAATAACATAATGGTATAAAATTTCTGAAAAAGATGGTATGTGTAACACAGGATAAATGACATATGAATTATGATGTTATTGAAATTAATGGGCTATTTTTGTTGGGTAGACAAAATTCCCCTCCGGATAAAACCTCCCTCCGAACAAATACCCCCTCCAGACAAATACCCCCTCCAGACAAATACCCCCTCCGGACAAATACCCCCTCCAGACAAATACCCCTTCCGGACAAATACACCCTCCGGACAAATACCCCCTCCGGACAAAAAAACCCATTCGGACTAAATCCCCCTTGGGTCTTTATATCAATTAAAGATGATCTCATAATTTTAAAGTTAGGAATTGTCATATAAACCGTTTAATAATTTAATTTTAATAATTTACTAATAAAGTATCACAGTTTATTTTGTTAATTTTTATTTTAAACTGTCTCATTGATTTTTCAGGGTAAAAGGGTGACAAAAGCCCACACGACAAAATCCCTAGCGTCAAAAGCCCTCACGACAAAAGCCCACACCGACAAAAGCCCACACCGACAAAATCCCTAGCGTCAAAAGCCCACATGAAAAAAGCCCACACCGACAAAAGCCCACACCGACAAAAGCACACTGTCAAAAGCCCACACCGACAAAAGCCCACACTGGTAAAAGCCCACACCGACAAAAGTGTCACTGGGAGATTGCTTCTATGTTAGTATCTTGCTGAAATATTTTTTGAATCCATGAGAAAATTGGAAAGTTATGAACGTTTATGTATTTTGAAGGCATTTTAACTGTCCATCGCTATATTGCAGCTCTGTGAAAAAGCCAAAAATTGAGCGATCAACTTTTACCAAGAGGGTAACAATTGTAGTTGGTCCTGCAGAAGGAGGACTCTTCTATATTTAGCTAATGATTTTGGGTGGGATAAGAGAAACATAGTTTCTATTGTGGAAGATCCTGACACCAACCCAAGGAGAGATGAGGGTACGAGGAGAAGCATTTTCCCCTCGAAATATGCTAAAAACTACCCAGGCAGGTTATAAGTGGCCAAATAACACTAGTGCCTCCATTTTCGACAAGGCTGTCATTGGTTATTCGTCCTAACAGTGTCTTAAAAGAGACGCAAAGGAACGTGGAGCCCATTTCCAGGCCTCCTATGGACAAGACCCAAAAGGAAACGGGCATTAGATGTACACAGAATTTCATGGAAACAAACTTCCTACTTGTTCTTTTAACAGATGAGAAAAAAATCACCCTTGATTGACTGAATGGATGGGTTAAAGTTTGGATCCTACTGGAGCTGTTTATCCACACCGGTTTCGTCGTCAACAAGGAGGCTGTGGCATTATGTTTCAAGCGGGCATCATTGGTGAAACTTTAATTGGCCCTTTCTGAGAACCGAGGGTGTAAACCTAACAATCCAATCCGACATTGCCTCTTTTGATGAATACTTGTTCCCTTGGCCTAATAGTTTGCAATTATCTCGTTGGCAAAAGATGATTTTCTTGCATCACTTCGCACAATCTCATGCTTGAAGGGTTACAACTTCTTTCCTCATATCTCTGGGCATCAAGTGAGAGACTCTCATGACTTGATTGCCTTGTTCTCTGGTCTTAAGCCCCAATGAGCACTGTTTTGACGTAGGACCAATGACAGCCTTGTCAAAAATGGAGGCACTAGTGTCATTTAGCTGCCTTATGACCAGACTGCGTATTTTTCGCATATTTCGAGGGAAAATTCTTTTTCTAGTACCATCATCTCTCCTTGGGTTTGTGTCGGGATTTTCCACAAAAGAAACTATTGTTCTTTTAACCCTTCCAAGTTATAAAGTTAAATATAGAAGAGTCCTCCCTTCTGCAGGACCTGCTACAATTTTTAACCCTATCGGTAGAAGTTAATCACCCATTTTTTGGCCTTTTCACAGAGCTGCAATAAAGCGATGGACAGTTAAAATTCCTTCAAAATACATAAACGTTCATAACTTTCCAATTTTCTCATGGATTCAAAAAATATTTCAGCAAGATACTAACATAGAAGCAATCTTCCACTGACCACAGTTTCACTACTGTACGATCAATACTATTAAAATTATTCACAAAATAGTGATCTGCAATAAAGCGATGGACGCAGTTTAGTTCTACAGTGGGTGTTCCACAAAGATACTTGGAATGTTGGAGGCCAACGTGTTTTACGATATTGCCTCCCAATATAAACATCCTCAAAATAATCAATATCTGAACTCCTCCTTCTGGCATTACATCAGATTACGTAACTGTGTAAAACACAGTTCCAATATCGTCAGGAGGAACAAATGATAATGCTACTAACATGCGCATCTTAACTGTAAATCTTCTTGATACTTTTTTTTGTTAACAACATGCCTTCTAAACTTATTAAAGTCTGTCAGTCTGCATCCAGAGGGGGATTTTGTCCGGAGGGGGATTTTGTCATGAGGGGGCTTTTGTCCGAAGGGGGAATCTGTCAGGAGGGCGATTATGTCCGGAAGAGGTTTTTTTCCGGAGGGGGTTCTCGTCCTTTTGGGGATTTTGTCCTGTTCCCATTTTTGTGTTATAACGTAATTGAAATTATGAGCAGTATTTAAATTATGACGATATTGAAATTTAAGATTGAATTTCGAGTTATGACGAAATTGAAATTAGTAAGCTATTTTTTGTTATTGTTGTTGATTAAATTAATGAGATTTTTTTAAGTTATGAAGTAAATGAAACTATGAGCGATATTTGAGTTAAGACGTTATTAAAATTAATGAATAAATTTTGTGTGGTGACGTCACTGGAATTAATGAGCATCATTTTTTTTTAATTATGACGGTAATGAAGTTAAAGAGTGATAGGGTAAGTTACGAATTATCAGTCAGTACCACCTCTTCGATCATATAAGAAAAAACTATAGGACTATTATTATTATTACACACTGTGTAATAATAACAATTTTTATACCGTTTTTTTTTCTTATATGACCGAAGATGTAGTACAAACCGATAATTCGTAACTTACCCACTGCTCAACCATAGTTAACTCGCGTAGGTACATTCATTTAGTATTCCTAGACTGAAGAGTGATATATCTAAAAGTCTAATATCAATGTTGTAGTTTTATTTTACAGTGTTCAACGTTATAGTTTAATCATTTGTTTCATTTTAATGTTCATTTTCAAGAGGTTTTTCATACTCTACCTTATCCAATCTTTACATTCAAGCTTTGAATTGCTTGGATAAATTCATCACCAGGATTCACAAGGAGAAAACAAACTAAAAATTTAACGACAGCATAATCAGTTACGTACCATATCAATTTTATGTTCACTGATGGCAGTTCAATTTATGTAATAATTATTGTGCCTGACTCCGCTCTTACTCCAATATTTTCAACTGAATAAAATAAAATTTAATTTAGATATTGAAACCATTTATTGAACTGATATCAGAATAATTTGCTATCAACTGCTTGCTAAGCATATTATTAGGTTAGTGTGACGGACAGACAGACACAAACCATTTATTGAACTGATATCAGAATAATTTCCCATCCAAGCTATCATCTGCTTGCCAAGCGTATTATTAGGTTAGTGTGACGGACAGACAGACACAAACCATTTATTGAACTGATATCAGAATAATTTCCCATCCATGCTATCAGCTGCTTGCCAAGCGTATTATTAGGTTATTGTGACGGACAGACAGAAGCCACTCTTACAGTACTCACTCGTACATCCTTATCGGACCATGCATGGTGAAGGACTCAATGAAGGCACAGGATCTCTCCTTCAGTCGTGACATCCTCCCAGTCTGCTGTACATCAGAGGAGAACTCCTCGGGAGGAGCTAACCATTCGTCCCCTTGTCTGGGGAAGAGAAGTAAATAAAAATAATTAACAGTTACAGTAAAACTCCTGAGTTACGAAGCACTTGAGTTATGAAGGACCTGACTTATGAAATGCGCTAGATTTGTGAAGTAGTTTTCTATGTTTAAATTATAGAAAATGATATACCTCAAAAATTGTGTCATACTTATCACTCTATGACCATAGTTTTCTAGAAAACTATCTAGTGCACCCGAGATATGAAGCGGGTCTGAGTCTTGAAGGAACCAATACTTCAAAACTCAGGAGTTTCACTCTACTTAATAAATTATGTGTACTAGGAGTTGTAAAATTTCCAGACCGGACTGTTATTTGAAGTTAATTATTTTGAGACTTAGAAATAAACTTCTGTGTATTGATATGTCTCTTCCGCTGAAATCGGAACTTACCCCCCTCCCTCCTACTTGAAACTGAATTTAAGTCTTCGGTTTTTAAGGACATTATTTTAATGAATATTTAGGTAATTCATGTATTCCAATTTGCAACTTTTTTCTATAATTGTGAAATAATTACTGTTATGTCCTAATGTTATGTTTTAAAGAATATTGTTTTGCAGTTTTAATTCATTATCTATTTCATTTATTTCCATAATAAGACAATATTTTATTGAAACAAATTTTTCTTCTTTTGTTTTTAAGTAAAAGTGATTAATTTTAAGAGTTTTTTCATGTTGAAACGGAATAAAAACAAAAAATAAAACGGATAAAAAGTTAGAAAAATGATATTGTAAAATTTAGTAATTTTTTTTTTAATGAAAAAATAAAGTGATTTTAAACAAAACAATTATTTTATGTTTAACTAGTTTTAAAACTCACCCTAAGTAGGCATGGTACATCGCCCATCTTTTATTTCGTGAATACTGATCATGTTCCAAGAACAATTCCGTCATCGGTTCCGTGGATGGAGTCTTGTGGGGTGGAGCCTCCCCCATTGTGGATGGGAAAAAAGACTTCTTAATTTAAAACTCAAAATATGATGTGTCCTATCTGTACAAAATCAAGTTAATATTTGGTAAAAACTTGGATCTGAAAATCCAACTCGTCCTATCAGCACAAAATCAAGTTAATATTTAGTAAAAACTTGGATCTGAAAATCCAACACGTCCTATCAGTACAAAATCAAGTTAATAATTGTTCCAACTTGCTCCAGACAAAGCGTTAGTTTATTTTGTCTCCATTGGTTACAAATTAAAAGTAAATATTGAGAACCTAAGCAAATGAATATGCAGTCATTAAATAGAATGGAGGTCAGATAACTTAAGATGCTTTTTATTCTATCTTAAAAATTGGGTTCTCGGGGATGAATTGAATAAAAAATTTGAAATCATAATTTTGAAGATTTATTTTTAAACTGACTGAAGATAGAAACTTATATGATTATTTATCTAATATCATACACAGAAAATGTATTGATTTAATATATTTTAATTAAATAATATAACTAATAATATAACCTTCATATTAATTATACGTACTCTGCATGTATAATTATTTCACTTCACAGTAACGCTAAATATTGTTAATTGCCTGAGCACGCATATATATCTGTACCGTTTACTTTGTAATTTATTATTTAAATGGATAGTAAAGTCACTATCAAACAATCGCCAAATCGGTGTTAAATCGATTCAGAATATTTAATCATGTAATATTTGAATGCTCGTTCATTTTTAAAATGTTCATATATAAAGTATATAATAAAATTGATTCTAGGAAAATTCCACTGCGGAAAGTTCCACTGCGGAATATTCCACTGGGAAAATTCCACTACGGAATATTCCACTGCGGAAAATTCCACAGCGGAATATTCCACTAAGGAATATTCCACAGCGGAAAATTCCACTAAGGAATATTCCACTGCGGAAAGTTCCACTGGGAACATTCCACTATGGAAAATTCCAATGGAGAAAAAAATATATTGTATTGCATATTTTTTTAAAGCGTAATTGGTTTAATAAAATGTTAAGTGAATGTCTTTATATAGATTATAAGTTTACATTGTTAACCCTAATAACCTAGCGACTGGTCCATGCATATACCAGTCCTTATGAAAAAATATTAATAATTTTATTTTTAAACCGATTTTGAAGCTGCTTTTTCATGACTTTTATTTTTCATCATACATAATTACATACGATTATACAAAAAAGAAGGTGATAAATGTGAAGATACTCATATTATAAGCATTTATTCAAATATACAGGGTGTCTCAAAAAAATCTGAACACAAGTTTAAGTTAGTATATTTCAAAAACTATTAAAGATACGTGCATATTTAAAGAATGCAATCAATTTATATATTGATGATGTGGACAAATTCTACAATTGAAACTTATTAAATATAGTAGGTTAGTGAGTCACTGAATTTATAGGTCACTGAATTTATGTGCTACCATAAACGTTACACACAAAAAAAGATATATATATATTTCATAAATTCGATAAACAAATTCGAATAAACATTACTTGTTTTTGGAAAGCTGACATTCTATAAAAAATAAATAAAATATAGCGCTATCTATCAGATGTTCGACTGAACTTATATTAACAAATGAAATGCTTGTTTTCTAGGAAAGTAAAGTAATTTCAGAGAAAATATTTCTTATCATTCAGTAAGTAATGTTCAATGTTCATGTATATACAGTAATACATGGTAGCCGGTAAATTGATCGAAAACAATTGCTCGAAAGACAATTGTTCGAAAACAATTGCTCGAACGAACACTTGCTTGAATGAACAATTGCTCGAATGAACAAAATTGATCGAATTATAAAATTGCACAGTTTTCGATTTCATAAAGTCAGTTATTCATGAAGTGAAACTGCACCTAACAATCCTTGTTTCTTTTTAGTAATTGATCATTAATCATTCTATAAATGATTTTAATTATTACTCATTATGTAACATGTGAATTGGAATCATGTGGTGAATCACTACTATTCATGTTTTTTTTATCATAAAACCCGAAAACTTATTTATTACTAGCCTATCTGTATGTGGCACCTTAATAGGTGAAATAACTCAAAGTTATGGTAGAGTTTTAATTAATCTACCATTTTTTGGGGTTTTATAATAAAAAAACATGAATAGTAGTGATTCACCACATGATTCCAATTCACATGTTACATACGAGATGACAAACGGTCTAAAAAAAGATTATGCAGAATGAGTAATAATTAAAATCATTTATAGAATGATTAATGATCAATTACTAAAAATAAACAAGGATTGTTAGGTGCAGCTTCACTTCATGAATAACTGACTTTTATAAAATCGAAAACTATGTAATTTTAGAATTCGAGCAATTTTGTTCATTCTAGTAATTTGATAATTCGAAAAATTGTTTATCGAGCAATTGTCTTTCGAGCAATTGTTCTTTCGAGCAATTGTCTTTCGAGCAATTGTTCTTTCGAGCAATTGTTTTGATAAAAAATATCCAGATAGCAGAATTCTGGATAAAATAAAAATTCGGATGATATATAAAATCCGTAAAACCAAGAAATCCGAAAAAAAATCCAGAAAAGCTTAAAAATTATGAGAAATAAAAAAATGGAAAACAGGAATATCCGCAATTCCCTCCAAAAAACGGAAAATATAGAAAAAATCAGAAAACCGTATTTTCCAAAAAAAAATGAAAAACTGAAAGAAGAAAGGAATACGTAAAGAAAATCCAAAAAAATCGGAATAATATGAAAAATCCGGAAAAACTGAAAAAAACGTCAAATTCAGAATACCAAACTATCCGGACTTTGGGGATCAAGGGGGTCATTACGCTTTGGAATCCATCTGGTAGCTGCCGAGACCAAATTGAGACCTCGATGTGGTCTGCCAATCAACAACTATTAGTCACTCATGAAAATCTCGTTGAACTTTTCTCCTGCTTTTGGAGGTCGAGGTTTACGGAATTTCGCTGTTTGAGGAAAAATGAAATCATTAGAAGAACTGAAAAAAAATTAATAGGTTTTATTATAGAACATATAGGATATTTCAAAATTGAATATCAATAATCAATACTGATTTGAAAGCATTGTTTTGTCCTGAAAAGATGATACAGTATAGCGGCCAAAACATGAGCGTCAGTAAGAAGAACAAGTTATTTAAATAGTTAAGTACAAAAATACTGCAAAACACACAGTCTTCAAATTTTGCACGCATATACATACTTATGAAACTCATACGTGTGTTCGTATCAAATTTCAAAGCATTGGAACCAATTTTTTATCCATACGTCGATATTTCACTTCAAACCATAAATTTAACTCAGGTGAAAAGTTAAGGAGCAACATTTAAAATATTCGAATTTGTCTATTTAATTCATGTTTATAACAATTGTTGCATTAATATAATCATAAGGCAAGGACAATTAGGCGGCACTAATACTTTTCCCCGCCAGGACTCTTCCCTGGCAGTCTTTTCCCTGACGGATTTTTCCCCGCCGGGACTTTTCCTCGCCGGACTTTTCACCAAAAGATTTTTTAAATTTAAAATCTGTGAGATAATTGATTATCACGGTTATTTATTTAAATTTCAAAAAAAAAAGTTTTGAAAAAAAATCCGCTGCAACGAAATAACAAACTTTGGGACAAAAATAGGTAACCACCAACTCGTTGAACTCGTTTTGTTTTGGTTATCCCACGATAATTAGTTTTCATTGGAGAATTTTAGAGAAAATGTACGGCAATATACATATATTATTTTTTCTGAAACCTGACTACGTGAAAAGTCTTGATTTAAGGATTTCTACACTCTAACTTACGTAAGTTAGAGTGTAGCTAACCATTGTAAGTATTTTCATAATAATGACTACGCCATTGTAAGTTTTTTTAAGGTTTAAATATTAAATATACATATTAGAAAAAAGGACATTAAAAATAGGTCAATATTAACTGAAATAGAAATCTATAGTAGGTTTATTAATTCTGTGGTATAATAATTAATTAATTGATCAATCTAATAAAAATAATATACAGTATGTTTCAACATTTTTGTGTCTTTTCAGTGGCTTTTATTCATAGTTATACTGACGAAAAAAAATGCACCAAAATGTTCAGGAAGAGTGGATTTTTAATGATTATTAACAAGAAATACATATTATAGAAGGTGATGGAAGTGGCCTCCATTTTGCTGCACACAGAGATTCGCCCGCTTCAAAACATTAAGAGCTACACACCGAAGGACATTCTCGCGATGTTCTTCTGAAAATCTCTTCACAACATTGAAAAGTTCATCCAATGTATTTGGCTATGCAGAATACACTTCTTTTTGAGCTAAGGCCCAATAATAAAAATCCAAAGGATTCAAACCTGGAGAATGCGCTGGCCACGCAATCTGTGTCCCACGGCTGATGACTCTGCCTTCAAACTTGTTCAACAGGAATTTTTTGGCGGCAGTGGTGCAATGGGCAGGAGCACTGTTCTGCATCCACCATAAACCTTGTCTTGTAGCACATGAACGAAAGGTGGGCCAAATATTTTCTTGCAGCTTCTTATGGTACCAGTCTCCATTCACTATCTTGCGTCTTCCATGTTTTCTTCCTAAACTTGGAAACAATGTCATCAGCCGTGGGACACAGATTGTATGGCCAGTGCATTCTCCAGATTTGAATCCTTTGGATTTTCTTTATTGGGCCTTAGCTCAAACGAAGTGTATTCTGCAAAACCAACTGCAGTGGACGAGCTTAGCAATGTTGTGATGAGATTTTCAGAAGAACATCGCGAGAATGTCCTTCAGAGTGTAGCACTTAATGTTTTGAAGCCGGCGAATATCTGTGTGCAGTAAAATGGTGGCCACTTCCAGCACCTTCTATGATATATATTTCTTGATATTAATCATTAAAAATCCACTCTTCTTGAATATTTGATGTATTATTTTTTTTTTTTTTCGTCAGTATAACTATGAATAAAAGCCACTGAAAAGACACAAAAATGTTGAAACACACTGTAATACATTAGTGCTCTGGATAAGCATAAATTTGAACGAGTAGCTAATTTATTTTTATTTCATTTATTATTGTTTTATAATAGCTGAAAAATAAAATAATAAAATCACGATATGTAAAACTATAGAGTTGGAATAACTTGATAAATCAAAGCTGCTTAAACCGTGTTTACATTTTCAGTCGGCACCTAGGTATTTCCCTAGAGATTCACCACAAAGTGTCTAATTTCACCATGAAACGCTGGGAGGCTCCGCAGAAACCTTCTCTTTCTTTTCTATAGCGAGTCATTTGGCATAGACTTCTCACAGCTAAACACAGACTGAGAGCACAAGCCACTATTAACTACACTGACGTACTGTAGTACAGTTTGAACACTTTTGTGGTGACAGATTCGAATGATCTGTGATCACCACGCGTATTCGCCAGCTTGTGACTGATAATGTAAACACGGCCTTAGAGTACATTGCGACATTTGGTAATCCCGTAGTATTGCAATAATAATTGAACTTTGTAGCATCTCTGAATCATATGCGAAAATACGAAGGCTCAGCCTTAAAATCAAACAAAAATAAAGACGGGCACATACGGGAACCAAATTCTGTTAATAAGATGTGTCATCTAGTGATAATTATTTGATTTATCAAGATTATACTTCAATAACCTAAAATACTGATATTTTATTCAGCGAGGAATAGTCCGGCGGGGAATGGTCTGTTTCCCGGACAAGCATCATTGCAGCAAGCAAAACATTGTTAGCATGACTGCTGCTACACTGCAACAGGTGAATGCTGTTGAGAAAAACAGGATTGTGTTTCTTTTTGGAGATGGAAAGTTGCTGTCAATAAATTGTAATTACTATATGAAGGTACAAAAGTATTGTACAACATATTGTGGCTCACTTTAAGCAGTATTGAGTAGTTTATTTCAAATTGAAGACCAAGAGACCTTCCAAAACAACGACAAGAGAAATTTGTGCCAGTTTTAAAATATGCGTACATGACCTTATGGTCAATTTCTCGTGCGAGAGATGTCATGTCTGGCGGTATGGGGCCCTGGTCTACTGCATCACTTCGACTTCAACAAGCTGGATTACAGTCATGAGTCACTACTCCCAGCATCGAATCACTTAATCTATTAGAAGAACTAGAAAGTGAGACTTGCGTTTGGTCGAATGATCTGTGATCGATATTACATTTCATTATGATATCTTCGGTTTTAATG
Organism: Caprella mutica; assembly: GCA_947561585.1. Lineage (NCBI taxonomy): Eukaryota > Metazoa > Arthropoda > Malacostraca > Amphipoda > Caprellidae > Caprella > Caprella mutica. The sequence continues at coordinate 151,533 of CANNZV010000330.1, read as the reverse complement.
GTAAAATACATGTTAGACACAAAAAAGGGTAAAAGATTAGATCTGAACTGCAGTGTCAAGAAAATAGTTAAGTTCAGATGTGATAGTGTGATGGTTTGAGGGACCTTTTCTTCTGCTGGAGCTGACCCTACAGTTCTTCTGCATAGATGGGATAACGCAGAAGTGTACAAACAGCTCCAACGTCAACGTGAAGTCCAGCAGCTGATCTTCAACCTGTGTTTTCATTCATGATAACGTACCCTGCCACAATGCTAAAAGAAGAAGGATTTTCTCAGAAGATTAAGGTTTTTCTCTAATGGGCTGGCCTCCAGAGACCTTGACCTCAATCCAATTGAGAATTTTTTGAAAAATGACTGCAGACTGTACTCAGAGAAGAAAACCAACAAATATGTTGAAGAATTGTGGATTTTTCTGTAGGAACTAGAAATACTCTACTCCTTCATTTTGGGAAAAATTAAAAGCCTTCTGTGAAAGAAGATGCAATGGAGTGATATAGCGACGATATTTTCACTAAATATTAGGTTAATTGCCTTTATCCGTAAATATTTTCAAAGTTTGTTATGGTGACTTTTAACTTCTGACCAGAGCTAAATACAGTATATTATTTCGATATGAGATATCGAACTATAATTAATAGAATATTTTGTTCAACTTCTTTGATATTTGATACGAATACATATGAGCTCTATATGTAAATTCGTGCAAATAATGTGCGTTTTGTATTTTCAGCAATTAATGATTTAGATAAATGGCCGCTACTGTAAATTACATTAAATTAGAGTTAAGATTATGATAAGTATATAATAGGTTTTATTTCCAGGATAAATATATATACGGTGTGATATACATCATCGTTACTAATCCAACAATTTGCTCAATACAATTCTTACTGTGCGGTAAGTAGCTCTCTGGTCCAGCAAGAATCAACACCTTACGGGGCATCTTGTTCTCCTGGGGGGCAACGGTCCTTTTTCTCTTACTGTGGGTCCAATCGTAAAGAGCTGGGGACACTAATATCAGCAGAATATCCAAAAGGTAGTCAAGAAATTCTATCAGACTGATCAGGGATAGGCCTACGAAGAGGCCTAGGTTACCGCCCATTTGTGATATCAAAGTTTCCCACTGTAAAATTGTAATTCAATCAAAAGTTGTTGTTTTTTAATCTAAAGTTTATATTAAAGTGATTATCAAATGAATTATAAATTATAAGTTATTTAAGTCTCAGAAATCATTTTTTTTCCAAACATTTGTTCAATTGGTCGATAAATTATGATGAAATATATTTTTCTAGAACATTTTTTAATTCACTCTGAATATTAACATAAACAGGAGGAAGACGATACATATTCTTGTAGTTTTTCACATAAAATAGGCATATTACTTTGTAGTTTTTGTTTAAATTATATGAAAAAAATGCAAACTCACCGTAAAAGCCTGTGCATCTTCAATAACTTTGATGTCGTTATTTGCAATATAAGCATGAAAGCGAACCACAGATGATTTGTTGCTATAAAACAAAATAGGGTAATTATTTACTGTTAATAGATAATGTATGAATGTTATTCACATTAGGATTTCATTATTAATGGATTAATATTTGTATTGAATGTAAAGAGATATTGTATTGATTTTCTTCACCGTAAAAGTTCATCCCTAGTGAAATGCAATTTATATCCTCTTGCAAAGATGAATAATTAGAAACTGTCATGCAACTTCTAGGCTGAATTATAATAGTATAGTGTCATAAAATAATTATTTTTTAAAGATCTACTCTTTCCAACATTTTCTCCTCCCTAGAGACATTTTTCTCACTTGCAAAGATCTGCCCCAGTGTCCGTTTGCTTGACGTTCCTAACAACCGTCAAGAACTCCCTATTTTCTTCTGTAGAAGTCACTTGTGCCACGTACTCCATTTCCCTGAAACACATCAATAATTAATTGATAGTTTTATTTATTATTTAGTAAATAATGTCAAAGATGATTCCGAGTGACGTACTTTGATCTGATATTGTAAGTTGGTTTTTCTAGCATATTTCCTCCATTCAAGACATTATGAATCAAATACGGTACTGTATTTTTTACAAGTTGTATGTATATATACTAAACTAATATCTGCCAAATTTCAAGTAAAAATATTGAACATAAAAGGAGAAATATATATGTACATAGGTATGTAAGACATTGGCCACTGAGAGAGCAGAGCTGTGATTGGGTGGAGTGTGACCCTATCACAGCTCGTGCATGTTTCTGTACTGGATGAAAACGTGGACAAATTCGTGAGTATTGGTTAACCAAACTGTATTTCTAAGTTGCCACACGTCACTAAAGTACAATTAATTCAATAATTTACGTGATTTACGCTGATTTACACCGATACGTAAATATTTTTTAACTTTTAAATACAAAATATATTTAATAAGGCCAGTAAATTTAAAGGAATGAAATGAAATACATAAAGTAATTCTAAAAGGATATGCCTAGAAAACACACGTCAAACTCAATAGTGTAAAGATTTAGTGAATCCTGTTAGTCTTTTATTGTTCTAATGATAATATTTAGTCACTTGAACTAAGTATAAAATCAAGATTTTCAGAGGGTTAGACATGAAATATTTTTCTAATGTGGGTAACACTCACTCACAACTGCTCGGACAGTCACAATTGAAGTTGTTGCTGTTGTAAAGAGCCACAACAGCATTGATGCAGAAATCTGACGTAGAAAGGAAATATACACGTTAAGAAATCATTTTGATACAGTTATTTGAATTAGAAATTGAAACTACACATTACGAAATTATTAATTATATCGTTATGTGAAGTACTACGCTTTTGGTAAATATTTTGATACAGTTATCTGACATAAAAATGAAAATGTGAGTGTGGCATTTGGATCTAGCTAAAACATTTCAGAAAACCACCGCTCTAAAAATATATCATACAACAATTAGCCTATGAACCTATTCCCATTTTTTTAGATTCTATTGATAATAATAAAGGATACATTTCTCTACCTGTGAAATGCATAGGGCAATTAAATAGTGCTTAAGGGGACCGTACTTGGTTTTTGAAATATTTTTATTAATGAAGCTACGGTTCTGAAACTTAGTACCCTATTATAAAAATTGAATTCTCTATCGTTGTTGTTCAAGGTATTTTTTCGATTAGACCCATAGAAAACGAGTTATTCGAATTTTGAACGTGTTGTGATTTTTTTTTTTTTTTTCAATGACATACAACTTGTATCATTTTGAACCTCCGGCATTAAAGGTGCTCTCCAGGCTCCGGGAAAAAATAATTTTACAACATAATATTATAGAACTAAGGTCTACGATCATTATTCTGCAAACTGAATACAATTCGGTTCAGTATATATTTTATAATTTGTTTTTAAAGTTTTTCAATACTCTGTGAGCAACAATTGAACGAATCATTAATCTGATGCTCAAGAAGAAGATTGTACACTCTTTGTTTTGATAATAAATTTGAATTTTATAAACAAACCATGCGTTTTCGGCCTTTATTTAAATTATTTTAGATATTAATTGTTTCCTAAAGTATATAAACGTTTCTATTATAAGTTCATTCAATTTTATACCTTCACACGAATATTAAATGGATTTATTAAACCTAATATCTAGTTGACAATCAAAACAAATGGTGTACATTCTTTTTCTTAAAGACTGAAAATTTCTTAAATTAGTAAGTCGAAAGTAAAATAGGTTTTGTAGAGTTTTGATTATAAAAATCTTTAAAAGCATATAAAATTAAAAATATGCTACCAAATTCAATGCGGTTTGCAGCAAAATGATAAGAAACATTAGCCTCGTTGAATATAGTAAAAAAAATATTTGCCTAGAGAGGACCTTTAAGGTTTTTTGCATTCGATTCTCCAAGAGCTTATCTACAAAAAATATATCCTTTGAATTTCGATTTTCGAATTGGTTTTCGAAAAAAAAATGGGAAAACATAAATAAATGGATTTTTTTCATTCAAAATTTTGAAAACAAATTCGAAAATCAAAATTCAAAGGCAACCATTTTGCAGAGAATTCCCTGAAAAGTCAAATGCAAAAAAAACAATTCCGTAGCTTCAAAATTATAAGAGAAGTACGTATGTTTCTGAATACCAATATTTGTAGCATATTTGAAATACTATAGAAAATACCGTTCAAAGTTTGATAATCTGCCTAATCATATCCCTTTACCTGCCTTAGTGTTTGTGCTAATAGAATCACGTTAGATACCAGATATAGCGAGATAATTAATTATTACAAATTATAATTTGCTGAGAGATCGTTTTTAGAGTGCATATTGACTCCCTAACCCCTGCGTCGACCCCTTCCCTTTCTTCATCTTCCCAGGGCGTTTGGGTCACACTAGAGCTCTGGTATTTCACACAAACAATTAGAAGGTTATTAGGCAACTATTTAGGCAATAAAAATGGACTAAGAGTCTAATTATTCCCCGTGGTTAACTGCTGGCCGAAGAGATTAGTGGGGTGCCAAATTAGTTGGTGCTTACGACTTAGCCGTATAAAAGACATTTGTAATGGAAGAACTAGTGCCAGTTGATAGTTAGCCATTAGTTGTAGATCAATTAGCATGGTTCCATTACTACTCACCATAATTAACTGAGTATGTACTGCACACTTCCTTCACTCACCATCATTAAGTGAGTAGGCACTACACACTTCCTTCACTCACCATCATTAAGTGAGTAGGTACTACACACTTCCTTCACTCACCATCATTAAGTGAGTAGGTACTACACACTTCCTTCACTCACCATCATTAAGTGAGTAGGTACTACACACTATCTTCACTCACCATCATTAAGTGAGTAGGTACTACACACTATCTTCACTCACCATCATTAAGTGAGTAAGCATTACACACATTAAGCAAATCATCTGGATCTAAATCCTTGAAGGCATCTCCTTGTTGTACTTTACAGTAACATCTACTCCGGTATTGTTTTTCTATACAAATCTTCTCACAAAGCTGAAAAAATAAGTTGATAGGTAAATAGAACGAACATTTACAGTACGAGTAAAGTTCATTAATTGAAATATGTTTAATTTTCATTCATCAAGAAACTCACGGTTTTGGAATGGTCGAAACGTCCGGTTTTGTCTGTGATGCAGTCACCATGTGGATCAGGGACTCGTATGTATTTAGTCTGAAACGATAGACTTCTGTCAATATCTAACAAACACTTTTTTTCTTCTTCGTTTGTATATTTTAGTGTTCGTGGTATTATTAAATACGAGAATAGACTGTTGCTGCATTTTTGAGCTTTCGAAAAACTTCGAATACAAACGGTTAAATAATTGTTCATCCATATTATCCTATTGTTTTTTTGTCTATATTGATAGGACTTGAAATTCTTTTTCAAAAAATTGAACGTACACAGATACGATCTTGTGTGTCTTGCGTTCTTGTGCAGAAACCCTTAATCTTTTATGGTCCCAACTTAATTTCATGGTGTAAAATTATTATTCTTTAGTTTGGACACTTGCAGTAATTCGTCCTCTAGTTTCCACGGACGAAAAAACCGCGGCCAAAAGGACACTAAAACTAACAATTCTTAGGTTTCACTAACTCTGGACAAAGCTATGGAATGAGTCTGGCCCGGTGAGAGGTTGAAACCTTTCTCTGATGGGAATGGAGCCTCCCACGGGTCATGGATTACCATCCTCAGACCAATGTTGGGGGAGAGAAGGGAAACGTACTCTTCGCTGTGGAGATTCACCGTCAGTCTCAAGCCGCTCTGAAATAGAAGAAGAAAAGATATTCTATTATTTAAATACAAAATAATATCTAAATTTGATATATAATGAATTAAATTGTGCGAATTTTTTTCAATCACATTTCTTGGTAGGAGACTAGCTCATGAAGTAGCTAGTTTTTCTTCATCCACAAAAATTCTCATCTACAGGAACAAAATTTAGAACAGTTCCACAGCATAAATTCAACCAAGACTGATATGGGATGACTAAGGTTAAATTTGCACTATGTGGACAATCCTAGTATTCGTAAAATGAGCTTCACCATAAATCGTGAATCAATCTATCCTTCAAATGTTTCTGATTGATCTACTTAACTTAGATTCCAAGTTCTTTGAGCCTAATCGAATGTCCGAGTACTGCGAAGTTCTTTTTACATTTTTTTCGTATGGAAGAGTGTTTTCAGGTGCACTCACCTTAGGACCCACGATAAAGGAAGAGTGAGATATGAACTTCTTCCTGCTTTCCTCAACTGATAAGCCTTTCGTAAGGTACGGACTGTTGAAAGTGTAACAAACTCCGTAATCTCGTGTGAAGATTTCGGTAAAGTCCCTGTATACGAAAAATTCATAAATAACCAATCTATACCAGTATTGAAAAAATATATTAAAATTAGTTAAAATACCCCAAATATTGAATTAAATATGTGGTACTTCATATACTAAACTCTCAATGTTAATGAACTCTTTGGAGAATGATTTTAACTTGAGACTTTCCTTATTCTTATTTTTAAGTGTTCAGCCTGCTGTTCAAACTCACTTGTAACTACAATGCTTGCTGTCCATACTACACGTGTCTATGAAATCTTCACGTGGTCTCTTTATATCGTCTTCTTGTGATTCTTTTTCAGTGGGCGAATACCGTCCAGATAAATCACTCAAGTCGTTGGTGTTGCTCCTCTCTATCAGAGTCTTGATTCTTTTACTCGTTAGAATGTCAGGGTAGTCGATCATGGTATTTTCTGATAGAAATTATTACGTTTATTCAGTATTGATTATTCATTTTCTTAATATAATTATTTCATAATATTAGTTATATATTTATTTGAAACAGTAAAATTTATAGTTATAAGGAGAGCCAGGATTTATAATTCTAACGAAAATAGTTGAAATAGCTGTTAAAAATAATCATATAGGCCCGTCTGCTAAATCGGGCACTAACGCTTTGAAGTAGCACTACACACTGCAGAAAATAGTGCGACGCGATATTTTAATTTTAAGTGCCCACCACCACACTACTCTTCAAAGTGCCCACTTCCACACTATGGTTTGGTATGCTAAACCTTGCGAAAAGTGAAGTGAGAACTTCAATATTTTAAAGTATCCTGGAGACCGCCCTACGAGACCACACTTTAATTTGATTTTCATTTAGTTTAATGTGTTGACTTTTTTGCCATAGTCCTGGCCCATGGATCTGTTTTGTTTTCATCAAAGGCATCATAGAGAAATAACATCATGAGAACGACCGCTCATGAATAAAAGCGTGTATTTCGCTTTACTCAAGACCATGGGCCGTATGTTCAATATGACACTAGCACTATGAAGTAGCACTGCGCACTTCAAAGTGTCTCTCTCTTAGGAAAAAATGGTACTATACACTAAGCACTTCAAAGTAGCACTACACGGCGTAGTATCGCACTACAGTTTCGTATGCAAAAAGACTTTTTAGTGCTACTTCGCTTTTTGACGAATTTTGAAGTGCCACACTACGCTTTTAAGTTATTTTGGAGAAATTTTGTCATAGTGTGCAAAATATTAGTCCCTCTACAGCGTAGTAATTCTCGTCCACTTGTTATAAAACGTTTTACATTTCACATAATACACCTAAGAACAAAAACAATACCTGAAAAAATATGTTATAATTTTTACAAAAATAATATTTGTTATTTGGTGTAGGGTAAATACCCCAATAATTAGCACCTTAAGTCACCACCATCCGTTGGAATAATATAAAAAATACAAAAGATATGGGATAATTAAACCATGCACATCATTGGTAAGAGGAATATTCGTTCTTTCTCATAAACGATTAACTTCTTGATGATAAATCTTATAGAAAAATTATAAACAAAAATCCACATATAGATTCAAGTATTGTTGAAGCTGCCCCCTTCTCGGTTGTCTCAATTAGTTAGTTTTTTTAATTTTCTTTCTCGTTTTTGGCTGAAACAAAAACCAATTGCAAGTAGTGATTTGTAAGTGTGATTGATTTGATAGAATCTTATTATTTTTTCGATTTTACAGGTAGGTGCCGATTATTGAAAAGTGCCGATTCAACATGCTCTTACTATATTGTAAATAGCTGTTGTACCTTTTACATTTACAATGTATAAATAAAATACATTTACAATGTATTTGTCAGGATCGAATCAAAGTTCCATCAATCACATCAATGGCATAATGGTGAGTAAAGTGCATACCCTAAATTTGTTCAGCTTGTTGTAGTTCTTCTCTTGTTCTTGAAAAATATATGAATATAATTGTTATATTTCGTGACGATTTCCTCCTCTGCTTCTCTGATATCCTGGCTTAGAATACCATGGTTTGTGGACATTTTTTTACCTACGTTTATCTGAAAACCCAGTTCTCCATCATATCAAAATGAAAACACTTATCGTTTTTTCTTTCCGGGTAGAGAATGACCTCTAGATCAGTATCTATTGCCAGGGAAAATATTTGCCATAGTATCAACATGGTTTTCAGTAAAGCGAAATACACGCTTATATTCATGAGCGGTCGTTCCTGACGTTATTTCCCGATGATACCTTCAGTGAAAACCAAACAGATCCATGGTCCAGTACTATGGCAAATAATTCAACACATCAAATTAAACTGAAAATAAAGCAAATTGTAAATAAAGCAAACCACTCTACAAAGTCTTGTAGAGTGGTCTCCAGGACACTTCAAAATATTGAAGCACGCACTTCACTTTTTGCCAGATTAGGCATACCGTAGTTTGGAAGTGGACACTATGGAGAATAGCTTCAAGATAAAATTTCGCGTGACGCTATGGCCTATAGTGTGTAGTGCTACTTCAAAGTGCTAGTGTCCGATTTAACATACGGGCCCGTGTTGATACTATGGAAATTATTTTCCTTGGCGATAGAGACTGGCATATAGGTCATTCTCTAACCAGAAACTCTCTCGCACCGATTAGGACAATACATTTCACCTAATTTCTTTTGTATAAAAAAATGGCTTTAAATGTCACAGAAATGCCTTGAAATAGTTTACAGCCCAGTTGTAGTGACTCTTGTGATGTTGCCAGATGGATAACTACTAATTTTGAATTTCCATATACCAATTTCATTGCATCAATGATCGCCATATTGCCTGAGGTCGCAGGTACCAATAAAAAAATAAGTTAATTATTGATATATATACAGTTCCATTAATATGTGAGGTATTCTCATCATAGAACAACCTGTATAAATTAATTGAAAGGTTTTTTGGTGTTCTTGCAATTCATGAGTAGAATATATTCATTTTTTATTGATCGGAATTTATTGTCTCATTTGGGACTTGCTATTGCAATGAATATCCCACTTGTATCATACAATAAGAAAATATATTCCAATCATACCCAAAATTGTACTTTGCTGGCCTAACTAATTCAGCAAATGCATACAAACTAGAGAATTACAGAACAATCAGTAGTTTGATCTTGCTGGTCAGGAGCCTATTGGGACAATACATCACAATGGATAATGCAAGTGGAATCTTATGTAGCATAAAGAAATTAAATCAAGAAAATAACTTCGCAGATGGATTAAGAAGCCGTCAAACATTTCATAAATATCATAAAGATGTAATACAAAGTTACACCGGGCTCAGAAAAAAAATCAGCGCGAAGAGGTTTTTTCTTTGGTATATTGGAGAACCGGGTTTTCAGATAAACGTGGGTAAAAAATGTCCGTAAACCGAGATAATATAAGCCGGGTTAAAAGCGTAGTGTGGCACTTCAATATTCATGAAAAAGCGAAGAAGCACTAAAAAGTCCTTTTGCATACGAACCTGTACTGCGATACTACACCGTGTAGTGCTACTTAGGAGTGCTTCACTGTTTAGTAGTACCAATTTAGCATACGAAAGAGACATTTTAAAGTTCGCAGTGCTACTTCATTTCCAAATACCCAATTCGCGTGCAAATTAGAAATTTCATTTTTAGAATAAGTAAAATTCGATTCGTCTCACTTTTAGTTTTTCTGTAATATATGCTATCATTTTATCAGATTCAAGTTTAAAGTTTCATAAAAATTCATACAAAAATATAGAAAGAGGTGATCTGAAACTTTGAATTCGATAACAGCTGATTGAATATCGTTGAGCCAAGTATGGTCTATAAACGAATACTTAGTGTGGCTATTTTCAGGAGAAATGCGAATAAGTTTGTCAATTACTGAAAAAAAATTACGACTAGATATGGGTGAGATAAAATTAGCTACACAGTTCAGATTAAAAGTATTAAAGAGATTGATACGGAATTAAATAGAAAAAGACGGCAATAAATTATTGTTAAAAATATTAAACTAAATTCCTAAAGAAAAACACATAATTTAAATGGTACGACGAACACACAAGCTGTAGCTAAACTCAAATCTGTTCTAACAAAGCCACCCTTTTTGAAATATCAAGATTACACAAAACCCATTTGTTTATCAATAGATGCATCCAGCTCTGGTATTGGAGCACATTTGATGCAAGACATCAATGATGTTCTATTTACGATATCGTACATTTCAAAATGACTAACTACAACTCAATCTGATTCATGCTTTACAACAATATAGACATATCATTTTGAATTATGACGTTACAAATTATAATATATACAGATCATAAACCTATCATTCATATGTTAAAAAATGAGAATTCACCAGGTTGTTTAGGTAGATTGAGCATTCTCGGTATTGAATACAATTTACTATTAAATATTTACCAAATAAATTTACCCTCTTTGCAGATAGTCATTCACAACTTAGTGAAGTAAATTAACAAAGTGAATTGCTAATTGAGAATATTAAGTGCAATCTTACAAAAATATCTAATATAAATGGTAGCCGGTAAATTGCTCGAAAACCAGTGCTCGAAAGACAATTGCTCGAAAAACAATTGCTCGAAAAACAATTGCTCGAATGAACAATTGCTGGAAAGACAATTTCTCAGAAACAATTGCGCAAACGAACGATTGACCGAATAAACACTTGCTTGAATGAACAATAATTTCTCGAATGATCAATCGTTCAGATAATATGAAATAAATGAAATACCGTTATTAATAATTAGTAACTAGAAACAAGGACGATTAGTTGTAGCTAATCGAAGAGATTTCACTTCATGATTAACTGACTTTTTATCCAATGAACAATTGCTCAATTAATCAAATTTCGTATAAATCAATTGCTTAATGTAAAAGAACAGGAAAAGTCGGTAAATTCCTATATAATGACATCTCTGTTATTAATAGGAAGCTGGTAATCTACCAGGTTCCTAGTTAATGACATATTCTATATCAGCTTCCTAGTTAGGTTAAACCAGATTAGATTAAACAATTAACTAATGATAATACCGCTTTGTTTCATAAAAAATAATAATAAATAACAAACAAAATTTAAGAATGCACTAAAAAGTATTCTCTCGAAGCAAAAACATAACTTTGTGTGTGTTTTTTCACTTTTCCATAGTTCTTACATGTTTTGATAATGCTTGAATAGCACTGTTTTAATTCCTAAATTTTCTGATCAACCCAACTATGTGGAAATGACCTTCATAACCTACTCTCCGACCAACGTTCTACACATTAAAGAGAAATTTCTTTGGACTTTTTGGGTCACATTTGAATAAAATATAGTAGGAATAGTTTTGTAACTTGGATACGGCGATGTATAGAAGACTGCTGTCATTAACAATAAAGTTTTAATAATGTACAGGATATCCCAAAAAAAACGAAGACCCAACTTTAAATTAGTATATTCAACAAATAATGAAGATTCAGTTTTCTTTCGAGTATCATTTTGTTTGATGCACTTTTCTTCATCTACAGTTAAAATTTCATAGAGATTTATCTATTTTTGTGAATGTTATATCGATTTCATTAAAGGGTGGTGAAAATGGTTTTGCGCAAATGGTCAGAAAACGGATAATGAATTAAGTTCAAACATAAAATATATCTTTATTAAACGACTCTATTAATGAAATAGATATATTTCCAGCTTTTTAAGGAAGTAAAATAGCTATTCTTTCTTTAAATTATTGACAATATGCAGAAATGTGTTTAAGTACAAGAAGAAAGGCACAAGTTTAAATTTGGGTGACATGTTCGTTATGTGGAAGATATTGTCATCGGGGACGAAACTGTATTTTATATTAACATTCATAAATAAGCTCAACAGAATAACCGTTCAGATTTTTCTTTGAAGGACTTATCCCTGTGGAAATTAAAATCATCAATCTGACTTTCATTTTGTGGGGGTGGCCTTAACGACCCTTGTTAAAATTTAAATTTGTGCCTATATTTTTGTACTTAAACACATTTCTCAATATTGTCAATAATTTATTAAAGGATTAGTTATTAGAATGCTTTTAAAACATTTGAACTTACTTCATTATTCGTTTTCTGACCATCTGCGCAAAGCCATTTTCACCAAGCTTCACAAAAATATAAAAATCTCTGAAAATTTAAAAGTAGATAGAAATAGATACAACAAACATAATGAAACTTGAAAGAAAACTAAGAAATCAGTAGTTGTTGAAATATACCATTTTGAAGTTGGATGTAATTTTTTTTAATTTTTTTTTTTTTGGGGGGGACACCAAGTATATTGAGAATCTGTCGTTAACTATGAAGCTGATGTAGAATATGTCATTATCAGGGTTTTAATTATCTATGAATTTACAGAAAAATCAACCAGGTAATAGCTACCGAAAAGGGAAAAATTAATAAAACAAGTTGGAAGAATACCAGAATCCTAAAATGAAGTGTTCAGTACTGTTAGACCAACTGATGTTCGAGTACCCGGTACACGCATCATCATAAAAGGTTTGTCAAACTATTTGTTCGTGTGTACAGCACATAACTCATCATGAATTGTTAGAAAAACTGTTTGTTCGTGTGTACAGCACACATAACTCATCATGAAAGGTTTGAAAAACTGTTTGTTCGAGTGTACAGCACACATAACTCATCATGAATGGTGAGAAAAATTACTGTTCTTTCGTGTGTATGGTTAAGAACTCACCTCCAAAATAGAAATAGTTTTCCGGACTGTAAGAACACGAATACTTCGCTGTTGACGAACCGTCCTCATTTCGAACGATTGTCACTTCTGTAATAATAGTAAAGGTTTTCAAATATTATTTAAATGCTCATTACTGATAGGAAGACTACTATTATAAGCAAGCTCGAATTTTTAATTGAAAATAAACTGCATAAAATAATACTCGGATATTTCTAGTTATCTGAAAGTACGTCGTTTTTAATATAGGTTTCTGTTTGAACTTTCATGAACTATGCTAACTCACAATTTCTGAGTACTGTGAGTATTCGAATAGAAAGACTTTCCCTTTCAAAGATGTATATTGTATATGTACATATATCATAAACATTATTATTCATAGTTAAAGGAAGTCTCCTTCCTTGAAATACAAACCATGTGTCGCGTTTTCGAAGAAACCAAATATGTCGTTGTGGAGAATTTTCTCACACGCTGTAGAGTAGAAGGCTCTGGATGTTTGCACTAAAAAAACGACAATTCGTGTTAAATAATTAGGAATCAATTTTTTTATCCATAAAATCTTGGTAATTGATAATTTAATATTGTTGATAATTGTTTCCTAAATGAATAAATTGATAAATTGAGGCGAATGAATCATTCATAAAATTTCGAAAACTTTTATCCTGCACAATTAGAATTATTCTCCATTTTTTGAATAATGAATAAGGAAAATAATAGAGTCAATTCTCACCTTGAAATGGACACTTTGACAGATCTCCAAACTTCACACCATTACTAGCAAAAGAGTGTTGAGAGTTCTGGCTTATTATCTTACTCTGTTCGGCAAGGTAAGTCAAATATTGGAACACGAAATTGCACTTCAGGCGGTAACGGAAAATGGTCATGTTCATGGGTATTGCTATAGAATTATCTGCAATGAAAGTTAGAATATGTATTTTATGAGTTCTTCTATCAAGAAACTATAGGTTTAGATTATATACAAAAAGGTTTCACAACGCCGACCAATAGTTTGGAAAATAACTCTCAGATGATCTAATTACTTATTACTATAGCTAACAGAAAGATAGAGGAAAACTATGTCCCTCTATTTATTACTGAAAGTACCCTCATTGGGGTTCTTACTGTGTCCCTATATTGCTAACAGTGTCCTTATTGGGGTACTCTCTGTGTCCCTGTATTGCTAACAGTGTCCTGATTGCAATAACTAGTGTGTCTCTATTTGCTAACAGTGTCCTATTTGAGGTACTTACTGTGTCTCTATATTGCTAACAATGTCCTCATTGGTGTACTTACTGTGTCTCTATATTGAAAACAGTTTCCCTATTGGTGTACTTACTGTGTCTCTATATTGTAAACAGTTTCCTTATTGGGGTACTTACTGTGTCCCTATATTGTAAACAGTTTCCTTATTGGGGTACTTTTTGTAACTCTATATTGCTAACAGTGTCCTCATTGGTATACTTACTGTGTCTCTATATTGTAAACAGTTTCCTTATTGGGGTACTTACTGTGTCCCTATATTGTAAACAGTTTCCTTATTGAGGTACTTTTTGTAACTCTATATTGCTAACAGTGTCCTCATTGGTATACTTACTGTGTCTCTATATTGCCAACAGTGTCCTCATTGGTATACTTACTGTGTCTCTATATTGCTAACAGTGTCCTGATTGAGGTACTTTTTGTAACTCTATATTGCCAACAGTGTCCTCATTGGTATACTTACTGTGTCTCTATATTGCCAACAGTGTCCTCATTGGTATACTTACTGTGTCTCTATATTGCTAACAGTGTCCTGATTGAGGTACTTTTTGTAACTCTATATTGCCAACAGTGTCCTCATTGGTATACTTACTGTGTCTCTATATTACTAACAGTGTCCTCATTGGTATACTTACTGTGTCTCTATATTGCTAACAGTGTCCTCATTGGTATACTTACTGTGTCTCTATATTGCTAACAGTGTTCTAATTATATCGTTCTTACCTTCCACGATAAATCTTTTCTTCCTGCGATTGAATCTTCCACTTGTGTTTGCTGAGTTGGACAGTCGATCAAAAGTATTTTCTAGATTCTTCTGAATTCGAATAGTCTCAGAATTACCATCAGTGAGGTACGAGGTGTCCGGCTCAGTTTCTACTGAAACCCCAGCATCATACAAGTCATTCTCTTCAACACCGGTATTACTTGTATCATCAACAGCATTACTTGAATCATCAACAGTATTACTTGTATCATCACCAGTATTACTCGTATCATCAACAGTATTACTTGTATCATCAGCAGTATTACTTGTATCATCAACAGTATTACTCGTATCATCAGCAGTATTACTTGTATCATCAACAGCATTACTTGTATCATCAACAGTATTACTTGTATCATCAACAGTATTACTCGTATCATCAGCAGTATTACTTGTATCATCAACAGTATTACTTGTATCATCAACAGTATTACTCGTATCATCAGCAGTATTACTTGTATCATCAACAGTATTACTCGTATCATCAGCAGCATTACTTGTATCATCAACAGTATTACTTGTATCATCAACAGTATTACTCGTATCATCAGCAGTATTACTTGTATCATCAACAGTATTACTTGTATCATCAACAGTATTACTCGTATCATCAGCAGCATTACTTGTATCATCAACAGTATTACTTGTATCATCAACAGTATTACTCGTATCATCAGCAGTATTACTTGTATCATCAACAGTATTACTCGTATCATCAACAGTATTACTTGTATCATCAACAGTATTACTTGTATCATCAACAGTATTACTTGTATCATCAGCAGTATTACTTGTATCATCAACAGTATTACTCGTATCATCAGCAGCATTACTTGTATCATCAACAGTATTACTTGTATCATCAACAGTATTACTCGTATCATCAGCAGTATTACTTGTATCATCAACAGTATTACTCGTATCATCAACAGTATTACTTGTATCATCAACAGTATTACTTGTATCATCAACAGTATTACTTGTATCATCAACAGTATTACTTGTATCATCAGCAGTATTACTTGTATCATCAGCAGTATTACTCGTATCATGAACAGTATTAGTTGCATCAACACCCATATTACCTGTACCATCAGCAGTGTTACTTGTATCAATACCTATATTACTTGTATCATCAACAGTATCAGTTGTATCATCAGCAGTATTACTTGTATCATCAGCAGTATTACTTGCATCATCAACAGTATTACTTGCATCATCAACAGTATTACTTGTATCATCAACAGTATTACTTGTATCATCAGCAGTATTAGTTGCATCAACAGCCATATTACTTGTATCATCACCAGTATTACTTGTATCATCATCAGTATTAGTTGCATCATTACCAGTATTACTTGTACCATCAGCAGTATTAGTTGTATCATCATCAGTATTAGTTACATCATTACCAGTATTACTTGTATCTTCACCAGTATTAGTAGTATCATCAACAGCAGTATTACTTGCATCAACAGTATTACTTGCATCAACAGTATTACTTGCATCAACAGTATTACTTGTACCATCAACAGTATTACTTGTACCATCAACAGTATTACTTACATCAACAGTATTACTTGTATCAACAGTATTACTTGTATCATCACCAGTATTACTTGTATCATCAAGAGTATTACTTGCATCAACAGTAATACTTGCATCAACAGTATTACTTGCATCAACAGTAATACTTGCATCAACAGTATTACTTGCATCAACACCAGTATTAGTTGCATCAACAGTATTACTTGCATCAACAGTATTACTTGCATCAACACCAGTATTACTTGCATCAACAGTATTACTTGCATCAACACCAGTATTACTTGCATCAACACCAGTATTACTTGCATCAACAGTATTACTTGCATCAACACCAGTATTACTTGCATCAACAGTATTACTTGCATCAACACCAGTATTACTTGTACCATCAACAGTATGACTTGTATGAACAACAGTGTCACCTGAAATATAAGATCATAGAATAAATTAGGCACTCATTACATCATTTTACTGGTGCATAATATTATATTCCATATTGTATAAGAAAAGAAACATTAATACTTTAAAGTAACAAACATCACTAAATACTCACCATATTCGACTGGTACCGATTCAGAGACTGTGTTTGTGTTCTCATAGAAAGGAACTACGGATATGCAATCGATGTCCATTGAATTCTTGCAGTAGTCTGTAAAAGAGATCATTGGGTATAATATTTACCATATGCACTCCTGTTAAGGTTATCACTAGGGTTGTGACAATATGCGCTTAAAATCATAGTTATATTATAGACGGAGAGAATTAAAGAGTATTGAATTGTTCTAAACCAGCGGTATATAATATTAAACACCATTTTAGATTGTTTCGTCTATAGTATTTTCGGGTTCTATGATTTTTAGCGCATATCGTCACAACCCTAGTTATCACATATCAGGTCTTATACAAAAATAGCACAAAATGGGTAGAAAAATTATTGGATTGAAATACGACAAGAATCATGCTTGTTTATCTTATTAGAACTAATGAAATTTACTGGTAAAGTTAGAACAGCTGACGATCTTGTAATGGATAGCCCCTACAGATGACAAAAATTATCCGTTATACGAGACAAGCAGCTCCTATAATGGCCTTTTAAAATTATAAAGGTTTAACAAATATTTAATTCACCTATCAAATTTCTAGTCGTACATATATTATTTTCAGAGGTATTATAATTTACAATCAGCAATAATTATTAATATAGTTTATCAGATTTTCAGCAATTTGATTTTGGTACACTTTTCCTACACATTTTCTTTGATTAGAAAAGTTCTATAGAATTTATATAGAGGTGTAACTATCCTATATTTTCACGTGAATCCTATGTATCTATTTAATTGCTAATATCTTGAAACTAAAATACAGTATATTATATTTTTACGTAAATTAAATTTTGTATATATTATCTATCGCCCATGTTTCTGAATGTACCATATTATTTTTAATTTAAAATTCAAAACTGCCATGGTAGAACCTAAATCTAAAATTATATTCAACATGTACTGAAATATTATCACTCACATTATTGAATTCAACTGAATCTCAGATATAAATAATTGGGTAAGTTCGTTTATATATTGTTTATACTTTTAAAATGGTTTCATCTTCCATGTTGGAAATTCCCTCTTGTTGAGTTTAACGCAGGTGGAATTTTCCATAGAGGAATCTTCCTGGTGAATCTTTCCGCGGGAGAATTTGCCTACCACGCACTCACAGATAGAGATCTCTCCTCTTTGCCACCTAACTCCCACCTCCCACCTCTAGTGAGGTCTACTCGACTCTAGTGAGGTCCACCTCTCCCTTCGTGACGGGTCAATTACGATTCCAATGTGACATCACCCTTCTCTCCCTTCTTACAAACACAGAATTGGGAGGCTGGACTCGGATCTGTTTGAGTACTGTTTTACGGATCCAGGGACACTTTTCCACACTCCCTCGCTATGTACAACACTACAACAACATCACCCACACCCCTCAAACGTGCTTCGGTTGGATACTCCCGAGGTGCACTCACTCGGTCGCCACCCTGTTCCCTGAGAGTGGAGGAGCGCTATACAACAACAACAACAACTAGCTAGCTATGGATTAAAATCTCGTTTTAAAACTGATGAATAGTTATTATTGCATCGGACATTGAATTTACCTCTATTGCGTGGGTGTTCCGCATCATCAAATGTCATCCAACAGTCTGCAAAAAAATTACTTTAAATTAATATTCGGTTAGTAAACAGAATTTCAAAAATGATTATAAAGATATTTAAATTATAAGGCAAATATATAGGTAGTAGAGTATTACTGTATTATACTGATTATGGGTCTAGGGGATTTCGGATTTTACCGAAATCAAATTTACCAAATTTACCGAAATCTAATTCACCTAATCGGAATCTCCGAATACGTGTTTGCCGAATCCCAAATATTGATTAGCCGAAGGACAAATTTACTGAAAGACGAATTTGTCGAAAATCATATTTCATTCAATTAAAAAAAAAATTCTGTGGAACTCTTTGGTTTAATCATTAAAGTTTATGCCTCAAAAAAAGAACCTTTTGTATTCCGCTAATTCCATGTCATTTCGCTAATTACCTTCGCAGAATGCGGGAAAGTCATATTTCCAATGGTATATAATTTATTTATTTATTTATCATCATGTCATTCGTTTAACTGAAAAAGTGTTCAACCAAATTGCCTGAAATTTGGTGAAACAATTGGTCCATGTCAAGTGACCTGCTGGTAGAATTTTGTGAGCAACCCGGTCAAAGATCAAGGTCATGGTCAATTGTAACTCAAAAAGTATAGCACTATATTGCATGAAACTTGCTGTGACGATTGTTCAATATACAGGAACCATTTTGCTAGATTTTGGGAGTGATCAGGTCAAAGGTCAAAGGTCAAGGTTGAACAATGTCCAGGAACCATCTGGTAGAATTTTGGTAGCGATTCGATCAAAGGTAAAGGTCGTCAATTTCCGACAATAATAATGTTAAACTAGTTGAAAAACTTACGATAAGGATCTTCATTTTGTTTCTGTATATCGAGAAAAGCAGCGTAGGTTTTGTGACTTCCGAGTTTACTTTTGGTGGTGACAGGATTGAGATTACAGATCGTGATTGCCGGGAACTTAATGTCACCTATATCATGTTTGACCTGTGTTTAAAAAAATTAACATTTAATGTCCCTGGATGTATGAGTATACCCTGTTCTTAAAAAGATTTAAATTTAACCTCAAATGTGTCATGGCTAGCGTTGTGGCAATATGTTTTTAATATCATAGATCCGGAGAATATTATATACGAAGAGAATTAAAGAGTATTGAATGGTTCTACACCAGCGGTATATAATATTCGATACCATTTCATTTCGTCTGTGATATTATTAAGATCTATGATTTAAAATCATATTGTAGCAGCCCGAGTCATGACTCATGGGTAACCTGTTATTAGAAAGATTAAAGAATTAATTGAACAAATAATTGTATCATGGTAGCATTTTGTTAAAAAGATTTAAACTTAGCGTTAATTGTTTCACAATTGTTAAAATGATTGAATATTACCGTCACTTATGTGCTAGGTAACCTATATTAATGTCATTAATATATTGAAATAAATATTTTTAAATATCATGATTTATCTTTATTCATAGTGTTCGTATCAATAATATCAATATACTGTCAGATCACCGAGTGTATTCATTTGGAAATAAACCCTTTCTATGATAAAACCTACCTTGTTATTTACCATCATTTAGTATATTGTATGAGACTATTTAGTACAACATTTCTCTTCATCAAGACGTTAGTATAAATATTTATTATATTGAGTAAAGTGTCATAGCTTCATCACATGTAATCTTCTATCGTAAATTACAGAGAACTGAACTGAATGTATTTAAACAAGACAAATTGTTAGAAATATATAATCGAACTAGTTCATGCATGAATTGGTGTTGTTAAACGTGTAAATTATATGCCTACACTGTGTTCTAGAATATTCTATAAAAAAGTATATAAAATAGAGTTATCGGTCTGCATCACATTTTCAATCATATTGAAAATCTAGATAATAATTCTAATTTAACTTTTATTTTTATTGAAATCCATGATATCTGCAGGCATAGTAAATGTAGTAAATAAACAGAGAAGTGTACCAAGTACATTATTGGAACATCCAAAAATATTATGAGTGACATCACACAAAATATTTTCCATTTGTTTTTAAATAAAAAATGTGTTATTATTCAGTTAAATGTTCATTTTCATAAAAATTAACTTACATAAAATTGTTTTAATCACGTTTTATACTCTATTCACTTATAATATTCACCTAATAATACTTTTAATATTTGACAGTACTCTAAGCGACGCTATTTGTTCAAATCGTTTCTGAAGAATCGATCAAGTTCACCGTCAATGAATTCGAAACTTGGTATACTTCTCTGTTTATTTACTATGCCTGGAAGTGTCATGGGCGTGGCAAGATACCTACCTTTTAACCTTAGTAACCTAAATTCTGGCGCTGGAGCACTAGTTCTCATGGAAACATAATAATATCTTTAATTAAGTTGTCTTTTCATGACTTTTACTTTTTCATATAATTACATATGATTAGACAAATAGAAAAGTGTTAAATGGTAAGATACTCATATTGTGATCATTTATTCTAATATATTAGGAGTATATCAGAGTTCTCTTCAGTCATGATATGCACAAGTGTGTTTGAGTACGTAAGGGTGAATGTCTCACTATAATCAGTTAACTGTAACCCTTAGCGGCTTAGTGAGATGTGCGAGAATTTGGACCTCGTCAAGCTCCGTACAGTTACAAGGAACATTTGTTTCGTATCATTGCTTGTTTCTTTTATTTCAAATGAAAAACTATTCATTTGCGCTTACCAATGAATGTGTAAATATTAAATAGAGGTCTTTATGAAGGAAAAATGTAGAAAAGTCAATTTGTTAAAATTATATAATTTTTTTAGTGAGAGCTTGTTTTAGCGCGCCAGTAGCTTGGTTAGTGAACAAACTTTTTGAGGGTTAGGTTAGTAGGTGGTAAGGTAAACTACATATATATAGTGAGTGGAAGGCTTCAGCCTTGTAGGTAATAAATGGTGAAATGCCTACCTACATTGTGTGGAAGGTACCTACCTATCTTGTAGGTTGTAAGTGTTGGGTACCTACCTTGTAGGTTGTAAATTTGGGTACCTACCTTGTAGGTAGTAAGTGTAGGGTACTGACGGTAGTCATTTACCACCTTATAGCAAAGGTACAAACAATATCCACCCAGTACGAGCATCATCAACAACCAGATCAGCCGACGGAAATAGTTGTAGGTTCTGAAAAAATGTAAAACTCTGATGATCATCTAAACAAGATGTTTTTATACCACTTTTAATATCGGAAATCTATAATACTAATACGGTACTAGAAGCTAAGGGTTTCGATTATTTCTTTTACAGAGTCCCATGTGGAATACCTACCTATGAAACATATCGCTCAAAAAAGTTCATGTCTCAAAGATGTTCATATATCAAAAGTGCTCATATATCTGAATAATGTTCATATCTCAAAAATGTTCATATCTCAAAAATGCTCAAATCTCAATAATGTTCATATCTCAAAAATGTTCATATCTCAAAAAATTTCATATCTCAAAAATGCTCAAATCTCAATAATGTTCATATCTCACAAATGTTCATATCTCAAAAATGTTCATATCTCAAAAATGCTCAAATCTCAATAATGTTCATATCTCAAAGATGTTCATATCTCAAAGATGTTCATATCTCAAAGATGTTCATATCTCAAAGATGTTCATATCTCAAAGATGTTCATTTCTCAAAACTGCTCATATCTCAAAAATGCTCATATCTCAAAAATGTTCATATCTCAAAAATGCTCATATCTCAAAAAATTTCATATCACTCATCAATTTCAAATGAGCTATTTTTGTGTTATGACATAATTGAAATTATCAGCAGTATTTAAATTATGACGATGTTGAAAATTAAGATTGAATTTCAAGATATGACGAAATTGAAATTAGTAAGCTATATTTTATTATTGTAGTTAATGATCAATTTTTAAGTTATGAAGTAAATGAAATTATGAGCAATACGACGTTATTAAAATTAATGGACAAATTTTGTGCGATTACGTTAATGAATTAATTTAAGGATTTTTGGTGTTTAAGAAGTTATTGAAATTATTGATCTTTTTTTTTATGACGTTATTGAAATAATGAACAATTTGGTGTTAGGACGTCATTGAAATAAAAGAGAATCATTTTTTTCCAATTATGACTGTAATGGAGTTGAAGAGCGATATACCTGAAAGTCGAATATCAATTTTGTAGTTAATTTATACAGTGTCCAACTTTCATTAATTTCATACATATTAGTTTAATAATTTGTTTCATTTTAATGTTACTTTTCAAGAGGTTTTTCATACTCTACCTTGTCCAATCTTTACATTCAAGCTTTGAATTGCTTCAATAAATTCATCACCAGGGTTCACAAGGAGAAAGCAAACTTGAAATATAACGACAGCATAATCAGTTACGTACCAATTCAATTTTATGTTCACTGATGGTAGTTCAATTTATGTAATAATAATTATCCCTGACTCCGCTTTTACTCCAACATTTTTAACTGAATAAAATAAAATCTAATTTAGTTATTGAAACCATTTATTGAACTGATATCAGAATAATTTCTTATCCATGCTATCAGCTGCATGCCAAGCGTATTATTAGGTAAGTGTGACGGACAGACAGACACAAACCATTTATTGAACTGATATAAGAATAATTTCCTATCCATGCAATCAGCTGCTTGCCAAGCGTATTATTCGGTAAGTGTGACGGACAGACAGACAAAAACCATTTATTTAACTGATATAAGAATAATTTCCTATCCATGCTATCAGCTGCTTGCCAAGCGTATTATTAGGTCAGTGTGACGGACAGACAGACACAAACCATTTATTAAACTGATATCAGAATAATTTCCTATCCATGCTATCAGCTGCTTGCCAAGCGTATTATTAGGTTAGTGTGCCGGACAGACAGACACAAACCATTTATTGAACTGATATCAGAATAATTTCCTATCCGTGCTATCAGCTGCTTGTCAAGCGTATTATTAGGGTAGTGTGACGGACAGACAGAAGTCACTCTTATATTACTCACTCGTACATCCTTATCGGACCATGCATGGTGAAGGACTCAATGAAGGCACAGGATCTCTCCTTCATTCGTGACATCCTCCCAGTCTGCTGTACATCAGAGGAGAACTCCTCGGGAGGAGCTAACCATTCGTCCCCTTGTCTGGGGAAGAGAAGTAAATAAAAATAATTAACAATTACAGTAAAACTCCTGAGTTACGAAGCACTTGAGTTATGAGGGACCTGACTTATGAAATGCGCTAGATTTGTGAGGTAGTTTTCTATATTTAAATTATAAAAAATGATATATATACGTAAAAAATTGCATCATAGTTATTCCTCAATACTATCTAGTGCACCTGAGATATGAAGCGGGTCTGAGTTACGAAGGAACCAATACTTCATAACTCAGCATTTTCACTGTATTTAATTAATTCTGTGTACTGGTAGTTGTAAAATCTCCATACCGGACTGTTATTTGAAGTTAATTATTTTGTGACTTAGAATTAAATCTATGTAAATCGATGGAGCGTGAAAGATTCTACTGAGGAAAATTCCACTGCGGAAAGTTCCACTGGGAAAATTCCACTGCGGATTTCAAGACGGAAATTGGTATAAGACTGAGCTTGATTAATATTTCTACAATATATAGCGCATACCTTACATTAATAGATTATTGTTTATTGTTGTTGTTTTTTGTTATTCTATTTAACATGTTTAAATGGTAGAATTTGTGCATATTAGTAATATATAAACTGATAGTAGTCTTTTTGCACATTGTCATTTTGTTACAAACTATCGTTTCGTATAACAAATATTTTATTTGCATTTTCTTAAAACTAGAACTTACATTCAGAAGGAAAATTAACTTAACTATAATCAGATTTGCGGAACAAGAGGTAGAATTATCTTAATCTCAAGTAGAAGATTTATCTTAATCTCAAGTAGAAGAATTATCTTAATCTCTAGTAGAAGATTTATCTTAATCTCAAGTAGAAGAATTATCTTAATCTCAAGTAGAAGAAGCTTAGCAAGACACAAAGAAAATATACATTACAAAAATTTATATAATGAGATTCACTTACATTTTATTAAACCAATTAAAAAGGAACAGTGGAGTGAATATCACAAAAGCTTATATATAATATAAAGATGATAATTTTTAAAGTATTGTTTTAGAAAATAAGCACTACAATTTATAAATTTATTTATATTCATTGAAATTTTTTCCAAGTGGACTTTCCCAACTTTCCGCAGTGGAATTTTCCTCAGTGGAATATTCCTTAGTGAAATTTTCCTCAGTGGAATCTTCTATGATGAATGAATTACATCAGTCTCAACTATAAGTTACCCTGTTTAAAATAGCTAACTCATTCAGTCCGATTTTGCCTTGAGATTAAGGCATACGTTATACTACTCTCCGCTGAGATTAGAGTATCCACTGTTCAGTGTCAGGTGTTTGAAATGGTTCTAGGTCAATTCGCCGAAAACACATTCGCAGAAAACAAATTCGTCGAAAACACATTCGCCGAAAACACATTCGCCACACGACACATTCGCCGAACCACACTTTCGCCGAAAAATATAATTATTTGCCGCTCGGAATTAATTAATTAGCACGGTACCATGTGAGCAAAAGAATTTGATGGCTGAAGATAATGGAAATAATATGAATATTATGAAATATTTCATAAACCAAACAAAGTGAAGAAATAAGGAAACCCCAAAAAACCGTTTTGTTAAACAGTGACTGAAATGTGAATAATAGAATTATATGAACTACAGTAAAACTCCTCTATAATGAAGTCCTGTATAGTGAACCATCCCCGAGTAATGAATTTATTTCCTCTAGACTGCCATGAAATGAGCAACAGTTTTCTATGCATAGTGAACTAGTTGTAGCTCATTATAGAGGGTTTCTACAAGTAAAAGTCCTCCATAATGAAGTCCTATATATTGAACCATTCCGATCCTAATCTTAGTTCCTGGTTTATAAGTAATAGAATATATTTCATGTTATCTGCACTAATATGGCTAATTTTCTATGCATCTTTTGAGGTCCTCTATAGCGAATTAAGCTCTCTATAGTGAACTAGTCGTAACTCATAATAGAGAAGTTCTACTGTGTATGATTTTTTAAAGGCTTACTAAATTATATAATTACGTCAGCTAGCGGTGAAAACGTCAATCTCCGTGCGTGCGTTTGTCACGTTTGTGTTCATAATATTTGTCACCAAATCTGTACAACGCCATCTAGCGGTACAACTGACTATTTATCCATTTAACCCTAATTTATCAGCTGTTTCACTATATTAAGATGAATGTGCCCAAATAATGTATTTCTATTAGTAAATGTTACGAAATGAAGTAGGAACTAAATTGTACTGTGCTTTTGAATTAAAATTTCTAAAGAAAGAGTGGATTAATTTACAATTATTACTGATAAATAATATTATTTTAATTTTTACCGTTCTTAATGATAATAACTTTAGACTTCAAAAAAATTAATTAATTAATTAATTATGATTCAGCTTAGTAGTATAAAATTAATTATGACAACGGTGCTTGGAAATTCAGATAATTTTATTGTTTGTAAAAACTAAAATTTGAAGAAAAAAACATAATAATTGACATAGTTTCAATATATTTTTTTCTTTTTTTTCAACTAATTTTTCTTTGATAATTACCAACTTTTGTAGTTTGAAATTAGAAAACTGCTAAAATAGTATCTTGATGATTCATTTCTTTGACTGAGTTCTGTTTTATCGGACAGTTCCACAATACCGATCATACAAGAAAAAATATATAATAATATTATTTGACTATTAAAGGTATTAAAGGTATACCTTTATTATATAATTTAAATGATAATTATTATGTATTATCTTCTTATAAGATCGAAAATGTGGAACTGTCCGATAAAACAGAATTTACCCTCTATCTTAATTACGTAAAACGGTTTTGGAAAACATATTTCATTTACTTTTTTAATTAAGTAATCATATTTTATTTTATTTTATTGTATTCATTTATTCCAATTTTCCATTTTTTCCTGAATTATGAAATATTTAATGTTACCTATGTCCTAATAATACAATTTTGCGATTTAGTTTATAATATTTGAGAAAGGTATTGAATTAAGTTTTGGAATTTAAATTCTTTGCCAAAATTATTTATTTATTTTCTTTATTAATTTATTATTTACATATTTTCAGAATGAGACAATATTTTATTGATATAAGTTTTTCTTCCTTTGTATTGAATTTACAATAAATTCTACGTTGAAACGCAATGAAAACACAGTACCAAACACGAAAAAAGTTTAAATTTTTTTTTGTAAAATTCTGTGAAAAAAAAAAATTTAAAGAAAAAGACAAAATGTGATTTCAAACAATAAATGATTTTATGTTTGAAAAGTTCAGGAAACTCACCCTAAGTAGGAGTGGTACATGGCCCATCTTTTATTTCGTGAATACTGATCATGTTCCAAGAACAATTCCGTCATCGGTTCCGTGGATGGTGTCTTGTGGGGTGGAGCCTCCCCCATTGTGAATGGCAAAAAAGACTTCTGAATTTAAAACTCAAAATATGATGTGTCCTATCGGTACAAAATCAAGTTAATAATTGGTAAAAACTTGAATCTGAAAATCTAACTGGTCCTGTCGGTACAAAATCAAGTTAATTTTTGTTTAAAACTTGGATCTCAAACAAAATGTAACACGTCTCATCAGTACAAAATCAAGTTAATATACGTTAAAAATTTGGATGTCAAAGTGTACTAATATGGCTCATCGGTTCAAAATCAAGTTAATATTCGTTACAACTTGGATCTGAAAATATAACACGTCCTTTCAGTACAAAATCAAGTTAATATTTGTTCCAAGTTGCTCTAGACGACGCCTACCTAAGCGTATTATTATATTTTGTCTCCATTGGTTACAAATTGAAGGTAAATATAGAGAACCTAAGCAAATGAATATGACGTCATGAAATGGAATATAAAAGAGTAAGATAACTTAAGATGCTTCTGATTTCATCCTAAGAATTAGGTAAAGTAATCGAGGATGAATTGGATAAAATACTAAAATCATAATTGAGAAGATTTATAAAATAATAATTTTAAAATTGACTGAAGGTAAAAAATATTATTATTATTCATCTAAGAATCTATGTTTTGATTCAATATATTTTAATTAAATAATATAACTATTTATAAAACCTTTCTATTAATTTTTCGTACTCTGCATGTATAATTTTCACTTCAAAGTAACGCTAAATATTAATTGTTAATTGCCCCGTCATTCACATATATATGTATATATGTACTATTTACTTTGTAATTAACTTAATAGTGGGTTTGCATGATACCTTATCTGACTTAATAACAATTTGTAGGTATTGGAGTAAATAAATTTATAGGTATTGAAGTAACTGAATTTATAGGTATTGGAGTAACTGAATTTATAGGTATTGAAGTAACTGAATTTATAGGTATTGGAGTAACTGAATTTATAGGTATTGAAGTAACTGAATTTATAGGTATTGGAGTAACTGAATTTATAGGTATTGAAGTAACTGAATTTATAGGTATTGAAGTAACTGAATTTATAGGTATTGGAGTAACTGAATTTATAGGTATTGGAGTAACTGAATTTATAGGTATTGAAGTAACTGAATTTATAGGTATTGAAGTAACTGAATTTATAGGTATTGGAGTAACTGAATTTATAGGTATTGGAGTAAACGAATTTATAGGCATTGGAGTGATGAATTTATAGGTATTTAAGTAACTGAATTTATAGGTATTGGAGTAACTGAATTTATAGGTATTGAAGTAACTGAATTTATAGGTATTGAAGTAACTGAATTTATAGGTATTGGAGTAACTGAATTTATAGGTATTGGAGTAACTGAATTTATAGGTATTGAAGTAACTGAATTTATAGGTATTGAAGTAACTGAATTTATAGGTATTGGAGTAACTGAATTTATAGGTATTGGAGTAAACGAATTTATAGGCATTGGAGTGATGAATTTATAGGTATTTAAGTATCTGAATTTATAGGTATTGAAGTAAATGAATTTATAGGTATTGAAGTATCTGAATTTATATGTATTGGAGTAACTGAATTTATAGGTATTGAAGTAACTGAATTTATAGGTATTGAAGTAACTGAATTTATAGGTATTGAAGTAACTGAATTTATAGGTATTGAAGTAACTGAATTTATAGGTATTGAAGTAACTGAATTTATAGGTTTTGAAGTAAACGAATTTATAGGCATTGGAGTGATGAATTTATAGGTATTGAAGTATCTGAATTTATAGGTATTGGAGTAATGAATTTATAGGTATTGGAGTAACTGAATTTATAGGTATTGGAGTAACTGAATTTATAGGTATTGAAGTAACTGAATTTATAGGTATTGAAGTAACTGAATTTATAGGTATTGGAGTAACTGAATTTATAGGTATTGGAGTAAACGAATTTATAGGCATTGGAGTGATGAATTTATAGGTATTTAAGTATCTGAATTTATAGGTATTGAAGTAAATGAATATATAGGTATTGAAGTATCTGAATTTATATGTATTGGAGTAACTGAATTTATAGGTATTGAAGTAACTGAATTTATATGTATTGGAGTAACTGAATTTATAGGTATTGAAGTAACTGAATTTATAGGTATTGGAGTAACTGAATTTATAGGTATTGAAGTAACTGAATTTATAGGTATTGGAGTAACTGAATTTATAGGTATTGAAGTAACTGAATTTATAGGTATTGAAGTAACTGAATTTATAGGTATTGGAGTAACTGAATTTATAGGTATTGGAGTAACTGAATTTATAGGTATTGAAGTAACTGAATTTATAGGTATTGAAGTAACTGAATTTATAGGTATTGGAGTAACTGAATTTATAGGTATTGGAGTAAACGAATTTATAGGCATTGGAGTGATGAATTTATAGGTATTTAAGTATCTGAATTTATAGGTATTGAAGTAAATGAATTTATAGGTATTGAAGTATCTGAATTTATATGTATTGGAGTAACTGAATTTATAGGTATTGAAGTAACTGAATTTATAGGTATTGAAGTAACTGAATTTATAGGTATTGAAGTAACTGAATTTATAGGTATTGAAGTAACTGAATTTATAGGTATTGAAGTAACTGAATTTATAGGTTTTGAAGTAAACGAATTTATAGGCATTGGAGTGATGAATTTATAGGTATTGAAGTATCTGAATTTATAGGTATTGGAGTAATGAATTTATAGGTATTGGAGTAATGAATTTATAGGTATTGGAGTAATGAATTTATAGGTATATGAGTAATGAATTTATAGGTATTGGAGTAATGAATTTATAGGTATTGGAGTAATTAATTTATAGGTATTGGAGTAATGAATTTATAGGTATGGGAGTAATGAATTTATAGGTATTGGAGTAATGAATTTATAGGTATTGGAGTAATGAATTTATAGATATTGGAGTAATGAATTTATAGGTATTGGAGTAATGAATTTATAGATATTGGAGTCAATGAATTCATAGGTATTGAAGTATCTGAATTTATAGGTATTAGAGTAACTGAATTTATAGGTATTAGAGTAACTGAATTTATAGGTATTGGAGTGAATGAACTTATAGGTATTGGAGAAACTGAATTTATAGGTATTGAAGTATCTGAATTTATAGGTATTAGAGTAACTGAATTAATATGTATTGGAGTAATGAATTTATAGGTATTGGAGTAATGAATTTATAGGTATTGGAGTAATGAATTTATAGGTATTGGAGTAACTGAATTTATAGGTATTAGAGTAACTGAATTTATAGGTATTAGAGTAACAGAATTTATAGGTATTGAAGTAATTGAATTTATAGGTATTAGAGTGACTGAATTTATGGGTATTGAAGTAATTGAATTTATAGGTATACATTAGAGTAACTGAATTTATAGGTATTGAAGTAATTGAATTTATAGGTATTAGAGTGACTGAATTTATAGGTATTGAAGTAATTGAATTTATAGGTATACATTAGAGTAACTGAATTTATAGGTATTAGAGTAACTGATTTGCGTAATTCCTGTGGGCTTTTTTCCTGTGTATTTTTTTTTCCTGTGGGCTTCTTTCCGGGAACCGTATTTTACATAGTACCTAGTAGGTATAATCATTTTTATACGTTTGTTTATGAGTAACTTTTGCTTTTTTACTAAGAAAGATCTTATTTGGTTATCACATTAAATACATTAAACTCGATAAAAAAAGAAAAGGTTTAGTTTTAGTAAGAATTTTCAATTGTCAACTTTTTCACCTGAGCAACGGGTACCTAAGTACTAGTAAATAGTAATAAATAATAAATTAAAAACACTTTTATCATACCTAGAAATGTTACAAAAAAAAATTATTTGGTGTCTCCTTCGACGAGTATTTAACATGACGAATATTACCATGAATCATGATACACACGGCAATATATTGATATGACTTATAAATTCATTTTTTTCTTTCCAATTTTATTTGTATTTATCTATGAAATATAGTATCTGCAGCTTATGCAGATATTGTTATAATGGGCAATTAATTTAGAAAATCCAAAATGGAAATATTTTAAATTAACCAAAAAAATTTTACAGTACGTAAATGCAATAGCTACATTAAAATTATTTGTCTATACTTAGTCTATACCGTATGTCCTACAAAAAAATCATCGATTTTTAAATTAATTGAGATTGCTATAAATAGAAATACATTATTACAAAAAAGTTTCCGCTTTTTCAAATACTTGTAAATCGTTAGCCAATGGATGAAAAAACTGTATATTGGTAGCTTCTTCTTCGCCTTTTATTGTACTATTAACAGGTAAAAACATTTTTGAATTGATGGACATAGTTTAGGAACAGGTAAGCAAAAAGTGCTTTTTTTATCGCTGATGGAAAACACACATTATATTTTTACTTCAGCGATAAAAAATCGCATGTGTGAACACATTTTATGATGAGATTTTTTTCCCTCGGTGTTAAAAATTCAACTGTGAAGCGGGCCTCAACCACGCATTGAATAAGCGACGAACGAATATATCTAATGAAAACTTCAATGAGATCAAAATGTCACTGAAGTTGTTCTATATAGTTTCCAATGAGAAAGTGTGAGCACCCTGTATTAAAATGTCTACCATTATAATTTTTTTCCTTTTATTCACTGCCTTTTAGTAAGTAAAATCACAGAGTTAGCTCTAAGAATAACCTTTGCGCAATGACCAAAATAATCACCCTCACCTTTTGCTTACCTGTTCTTAAATTATATCCATCAGTTCAAAATTAATTTACTTCTTAATAGTACAATAAGAGACGGAGAAAAAGACACCATTTTATACAGTTTTTTCACCCATTGGCTTACGATTTACAAGTATTTGAAAAATCGGAAACATTTTTGTGGCCCATAATGTATATTTATTTTATGTAGTTGTTCGTATATCTTTATTACACGGTTTATTTATCAATATGCATGAAGATTCATTCTACTGAAAAAGAATCACAAGAATTTACAAGCATCTCAACGTTCAACGTCGTTGAACGTTGGCAAAGTAAAGGCACGATCGGGAATTGGCCCGCCGGTGTTATTGCACACTGGGCCAATGCAATGAAACCGACACTGGACCAACGGTTGCCAAACAACACTGGCCCAATGAAGGAAAACATTGGTTAACCAATCCAGAGGTTTTTTGATGTACCAGTATATTTATTATACAAGTCTACTGGTTCTATTTGGCAGTTATCGCCAGACAATCAGAGAGGTTAGGTGCAAACGATCTCTTCCAACTTTAATCACACCGAATAGCCAATTTAATATCCTCAATTAAGTATATCTTTGAAATTGTAGCCGTTTCAGGCAATTTAGTTTAAATAAGCCTGTTATCCCTTCAATTATTAATTTAAAACTTAATTTATTTTCTTGATAAAAATGAGTTTGGCTGCTAGTTAATTCATATATAGAATGAAATGTTATTTTTTCGTTTGTAATAATTATTCACATTGAAAATTAAACATTCCATTCAATTTTAAATAAAAATATTATTATTTGGTTGAAATAGCATAAATAAAATAATATAGATTTCAGTTTGAATTGGCAACTGTTCGATTTTTTACCCTAATTTTGATCTGTTATTATGTTACTAATTAAACAGTAATTATTGCACTCAGAGAAATTTTGATGCACCCAAATGTTTTGAGTTCACCCTATGGCTTTAGTGCATCCAAACTATAGTTTGATGCACTAAAGTGTCTCGCTTTAGAGACAAAGCCATAGGGTGAACTCAAAACACCTGAGTGTATCAGTTGGAGTTGTTTATTTTTCTCAGTGTAGTTAAATATAATTATTATATTTTCCTTTATTACGTGTTCGAAAATATACACCTTAATAATTACTTGGAACATATACCCTTCTGCTAAATATATTTCACATAGCACAAAATTCTTGCGTCAAAAGGATATCAAACTAATTACTCACCTATACAGGGTGGCGCAAAAAAAGGAAACCCATTTTCAAACTAGTATATTTTACAAACTATCAAACCTAGAAATTTTCTGAAAGCACATCTTTATTTTTATACTTTTTTTCATATATCGTGATAATATGTTAAGAGTTACGACAAAAATTTAACATCCAGCAGCGAATTGAAAAAAGGTAAATAAAAAGGGCTTGCGCAAGGAAGGAATAATCAAAAAAGTTCATAATAGGAATAATTTATTTCCATATGGTAGTAGTAAAAATCGAATCCTACTATTTTTCAATCAATTAACTTTTTTGTTATTGACTCTTTCATTCATGGAAATACATCTTTATCACCAATCACGATATCTTCTGCAAATTGTGCATTTCTTTGCAGAAACAATTTTGCAAAATTTATACGTGCGATAAATCAGTTCTAAGAGTTAGAGCCTTAAATGCTTCTTGAAAGGATGATACTTCACATCGTGTTTAACAATTTGGTTAAATTTCTCTTAAATGAAATCAAATCCTTACTTTCTGATTGTTATTTTTGAGTTCTCAATAAATTAACTGATCATGAAATAGATTAATGTTTTCATGTATTTACTTTTTGTTCAAATTTAAAGTGGTTTCTTCAGTTTTGAACTTATTAACATTTGACAATATGGTTTTATAGTTGGTGGAAATCTTTCCAGAAAGCGTTGTTCAAAATGAGGTTGAACCTGTGTAAAGCTTCCAGTGTTTAAAAAAATTGTCACAACAAAAACTCTTTGTTCTTTCGAAAGCTGCATTTTGAGGGTTTCGAATAGGAGATAAAAATTAACGGCAAAATGATTTTATGAAGATATCAATTTTATCTCAAAAACCAACTTTCAAATGGTAATTTATTTTTTTATTTCTTCTTATTTGTTACAAAAAGTAGTAGAATTTATTGTTTTTACATCAATATAAAATGAATTTATACCTCTTATGACTTTCTATTTACCTTTTTTCAATTCGCTTCTGGATTAACAGATTACCACGATATATGCAGAAAAAGTGTACGACTAAAACTGTGTTTTTAGAAAATTTCTAGGTTTGATAGTTTGTAAAATAAACAAGTTGGAAAATGGGTTTCCTTTTTTTTTTTTTTTTTTGCGCCACCCTGTATATTATACTGAGTGAGAGTTAATCTATGGTCGAATTTTAATTCATTCATTCATTTATTTGAACTTTCATCACAGAGCTTTCATCTTTATTCTGAGTCATGGCCTCAAAATATTTTCTTTAATTTGAACTCATAGAGAATGGAATTTTTAAGGAATTACAATTCTATAATAATTTGACCATCTTATTTTTGTACAATTTGTAATAAGAATAAGTTGTGATTTTGTTTATAAAAGCGGTGGTTTCCAATATAATGAAATTCACTTTAAAATATCTCTATATAAGTATCTCCGAGTCGTTTAATATCAAAAAATTTCTTTAGTAAAACGCATCCACGGTGGTACAATGACAGAGGTGCAGGTGACTGCAGGATAGGTGCTCTATGATTGCAGGTTCGATGCCCAGTGAACCCAGACACATCACTTCAATTCTTCCCATTTAATTTATATATATATTATTATGTAACATTAATTAAATTGATATGCACCTAACCTAAGTATTATTATATCCAATAAAGTAGGAATGTTCAATTTCAATTCTTGAATTTATTTATTTTATCTTGAATTCAATTCTTGAATAAATAATTTATCTATTTATTGGATACGAGTGGATATCGTTTCGAAGCATATTAGATATATAATTGGGCGTCGATTCAATACAGGCATCGGCAACGTCAAGTAATGCCGGTACCTACCAATAAGTCGTTTATACGTGGTTATACTATTCAGGACCAGTGGACATCCATGATCGAGGTAGGTCCAATACACTGAGACCGGCATGACAACATTGGCCCAGAGTTTCGTTCTGAATTGGGCCAACGTTGGCCCAACATTGTAATGTTTACTGGGTATTTGATACACCTCTTATATGAAAATAGTACTGGTCGTAGACATGCATGACATCGGCATCGTTAGGTATTTGCCGGTACCAATAAGTCGTTTATCCGTGGTTTTACTGTTCTGGGCCGATGGACATCCGTGAGGTGGGCCTACGTCGGGCCTTTGCTTGCTCAATACAGCGAGGCCAGCATGACAACCTAGGCCAGAGTTTCGTTCTGAATTAGGCCATCGTTGGCCCAACATTATAATATGCTTACTGGGATAATATAAGTAAAAAATTATGTAAAACCTTGTATTAAAGATACGGACTACTATATAAATATATTTCAAATTATATCAAGTGCTTTTTTGTTGGACATACGGTATAGCCGTATAGGTACCGTATACACGTACGTAGCTACTGCATTTTTGTACGTATTCTAGTTGTTAAATTATTATAAATATATTGAATACCGACCAGTTTCCTCCCTTCCTTCCTTAATCCTTGAAGAAATGTTTATAAATTTCTTTCCTGTAATAAAAATTTCATGACCTATCATGCCATTGAAAAATTATAGCAATTAATAAATATAGATATTATCTTTAATATGAAATATCTTTATACGTATTCAATACACAGTTCTGTTTCAATGCCACTCATGCACTGTACCTCTTAATTATATACTATGCCAAAACTTTAACCTATATTTAGACTTGCATTTAATTGATATATACCTACCTTTTTTAGAACTTACCTACAGGCGTAAATTTAGAAGTGGGATAAAGGTGTGATGATGTACATTGTACAGTGCCAAATATCTAATTCAGTCCTATTTGTACATCAGTATTGTGAGCAAGAATATTATTCAGCTGCTATTTTATTGCATTATGCGGATACTTTTAATGTTATCTATTGATCAATCTTCCTCTAATGCACAATGAGTTATTATATGCACAATGATATATATTGTCAGATTTTTATGTGATCCTTCTCACTGTCCAGCAGAGCGGTTATTTTTTTTATCTACTTATCGCCAGTTATCAACAGTAAATTTTTTTTCGATGGCGCGCAGGAGATTTTCGGAGCTGACAGACGTGTTGATAATAAGGTAAAGCCAAATATATATACTTTGTTTCTATATTTGTTTATACTGTAAATATATTATCAAATCGATAGTTATCTTAGGCATTTGTATATATATATATGATATTTATTGCCACCTAGTATACAACTAGGTGGTAAATAACTACCTACTTACTACCTATACAGGTAAATAGTAGAGTAGAGTGTTAGATAGCATACCTATTCATATTTACTTCATATCCCATTTTCTTCTCTAAGCAATATAACTATAACAAGTATTTTTAGGTATATTATTACCTATAAACTGAAATTATTTATATAACTACCTATACTAGTAGGTAGCCACAGTCCACTAGTCAGATAATTTCCTATTCCAGAAAACAATTTAAATTCTATATTTTGCAACTGAGAATTTAGGAAATCATGGCTGCCTCATCTTCAGGTGATGAGTTTTTTGAAGAAGCCTTCATTCCTGATAGTGGAGAGCATGACTCCATGGGGAATTTGATAATCCCAGAGACACAGTTTACAAACTCAATGGAAACTGTACAAACAAGTAATGTCCCCACAATAGAGGAAGAGGATGATATACAATTTGTAGGCTTTACAGATGATGTGGATATGCCTTCTACAGATGAAGTAAATGAACTGTTGAGATGCCAAATGACTAAAAAGAGTAGAATCAATGAAAATCTATTAGATTCAAATAAAAGAGATTACTTTCCAGAAACAGGTAGAAATCCAAATAACAAAGAAGATAAAGCAGTAACAAATGACATGAACCTTAGATCTGCCTTGAATAACGGATATATCCCAAGGGCAAGACCAAGGAATATACCTCTACAAGAACAAAATGGAGCACAAGACAACAGTTCACAAAACGTGACAATAATTATCGAACCAGTAATGAACTCAGATGGAGAAAAAACTGATTTAGTTCTTAAAAAATTCTTCTCCAATGATAAAGGCTTAAATAATAGTCTCTACACATCTATTATAGGAAAGCAAAATATTATCAATGTAACAAAAAACCTAAAGAGAAATATTTTAGTGGTTCAAATTGGCAAGACAAACAAAGAAAATACTGAAGAAATACTCAAAATGACCTCTCTCAACACTTTTAAAGTAACCTGTCGTCTCCCAAGAGAAGAACAAACTATCAGGGGTGTCATCGGACCAATTGGGGTTGATACCCCTATTGAAGACTTGAAAGAAGAGTTGCTTCTATCATACCCTGATATATCAAACATAGAAAGAATATTTAGAGGAAAGGAGAAGACTCCAACTCTGACTATCAAGTTGACTTTCAAAGGCAGATCTTTACCCAAAGAGATAATACTTTGGTATCAAAGATTCAAAGTGAGCACTTATGTGGGACGTCCATGGCAGTGTTACAACTGTCAGAAATTTGGCCATAATGCATATATATGCCGTAGCAAGCCAGTTTGTGCTACCTGTGCAGGATCACACAAAACCTTCAACTGCTCCCAAGTGGATTTACCTCTTGAACAAAAAATCATGAAATGTATTAACTGTAATGAAAACCATTCAGCCAACTATGGTGGCTGCCTGAAGATAAAAATGGCTAAAGAAATTGAAAAAAAGAGAGCCTTTGAGGGACTAACATATAAACAGGCTTTGTTGAGTGTGAAAGAGGTGTCCAATAATAATTATAGCCAAATAGCTATACCAAAAAGTGGTGAAACTACAAGAGAAATAACTGTAAACAACTTGCAACATATAACCAGACCACAGACACAACCAAATTTGAGTTCTCCAAATAAAAACAAAACTGCTGCTACTACTACATGTGCAAGTACACAGACAGAAAATCACAATATACCCTCTGAAACATTATTAAGTCAATTGAGTATTCTAATTGTGAAATTGATGAAACTAAAAACAAATGAAACTGAGTTGGTCATCAGGACTGTTGAAGAAGTAACAGGAGTTAAAATAGATCCAATCCTAATAGAAGGTGAAGGAGGACAAGATAAGAGTAAAGCAATAGAAATAAACTCCGAGAAGAAAGATAAAATGGTACAAAGAACAAACAGTAACAGCCAAGACAAAGAGCCCTCCACTTCAGGTCACTTCATCCCCATCAAAAATCTTAGAACGAAAAGAAAAGAATCTGGCTCACAGGAGAATATAAGGAAAAAATCTAAAGATGATGATGATGGATAATTTACGAATCTTAAATTGGAATTGTCATAGTTTATATAGCAAATTAACTGAATTCAAAACTAGGTTATATCAGGAGACCCCACATGTTGTATGTTTATGTGAAACATGGCTAAGAAGTAACAGACTTCCTCATTTTCAGAATTACAAATCCTTTTTTCAATGTAGAGTAAATCGTGCAGGAGGAGGCCTGGCCATTTTAGTTAGGAATGATGTGAGTGTTTCTGAGGTTAATTTAGATGAATTCAATCGGGGTCTCTTAGAGGTGCAGTCTGTTAGAATCCATGGTAACAATAGTCACATAGATATTTTAAATGTGTATAATCCCAATGAAACCATAGCAA
Organism: Caprella mutica; assembly: GCA_947561585.1. NCBI lineage: Eukaryota > Metazoa > Arthropoda > Malacostraca > Amphipoda > Caprellidae > Caprella > Caprella mutica. The sequence goes on along the minus strand of CANNZV010000330.1, from coordinate 112,709 downwards.
CTGCAGAATTTGAATTTTATTTTAATCAACTGGGTAATAAGAAAATTATAGTAGGAGACTTAAATGCCCATCACCCAATGTGGGATACAACCAGTATAACCAATAGTTCAGGTGAACATTTAGTAGAATATTTATACAACAACCCTAATATATGTCTATTAACTCCTCAGAACCTTCCCACTTACTATCATACTCCAGGCCGAAAATTTTCTACACTTGATTTGTGTTTTGTTTCTTTAGATTTATTTTGTCAAGGTTCAGTTAAAATTGCAGAAGATTTAGGTAGTGACCATTCTCCAATCCTCATAGAAATTAATTTCCACCCAATTGTTACTCTTAAAAAACTGAGAAGTAAATGGATCTTTGATACAGGAAATTGGGATGATTGGGTATTAAAACTACCAGAAGCTGAAAAGGATATTACTAACCTCAAAGTATCTTACGAGACCCTGAAAAATAATCTAGTTCATGTCACTAACTCAACATTTAATAAAACTAAAAGTATAAGTAACCCCAAATATTCTAAACCTTGGTGGAATAAAGATTGTACCAAGGCAGTGAAGGAGAGACATCACAGGAAAAACCTCTTCCATAGACATCCAACGTCAGAAAATCTTGTAGAACTAAAAAGAGCTGCAGCTATAGTGAAAAAAACTTGTAAAATTGCAAAAAATGAATCCTTTCAACAATTCTCCAATACACTTAATAAAGACACACCAGTGAAAACAATCTGGAACTATATAGGTAAACTTACAAACAAATCTAAAACCTCATTCCATTCTCAGCCAATTTGTTTAAATGGAGTATATTTGACTAACCCAAAAGATAAAGCAAACTCCATTGCCTCATATTACCTTGGTGTATTTAACTCTGCTAACCATACTATAGATAACTCTGAACTCTTGCCTACTGTACTCTCTGCCATAAGTGATGATACTGATTTCAACTATAACTCAAGCTTCCAATTTCATGAACTAGAAAATGCAATAACAACTTTGAAAAACAATACACCAGGGCAAGATGATATCCATAACAATATGTTTAAACATTTTCCTAATGACTACCTTAAGTGGTCATTAGAAATTATTAATAAAAGCTTTGATGATGCAGAAATACCTAAAGACTGGAAAAATGCATTAATTTTACCGATTTTGAAACCAGGCAAGCCAGCAAAAGAACCTTCATCCTATAGACCAATTTCATTATTATCCTGTTTTTGTAAATTAACTGAAAAAATGATCTGTAGCAGGCTAAATTTTACTCTAGAATCTAACTCAGCCTTCAGCATCACCCAAGCAGGTTTTAGGAAGAGACTCTCTACCTATGATCAGATAGCTCGCATAGAGAATGAAATCAGACATTCATTATACCAAAGAAAATACTGTGTAACAATCTTTCTCGATTTGAGTCAAGCCTATGATGGCATATGGCATTTAGGCTTGCTGTATAAATTAGCAAAGTTAAATGTCAGGGGGAAGATGCTAAAGTGGTTAAGGGAATACCTAACTGGTAGACAATACAATGTGTTCTTTGATGGTGAATACTCAGACACTAACCCTATGACTACAGGTGTCCCCCAGGGATCCACTTTGTCCCCCACCTTGTTTAATATAATGTTGTCAGATATTCCTCATCTTCAGTATGTTCATATGGCAGAATATGCTGACGATATTGCTTTATTTACCTCTCATGAAAATCTTGACAGGGCAGTAAACCTATTGCAACAACAAATTGACCTATTATCTAAATGGTTTAAAGATTGGGGATTTAACTTAAATCCGAATAAAACAAATGCAATGATTTTTACATTAAAAAGATATGAAACTCCCGTTATTACAATCGATCAAATCCCTATAGCTTTTGTAAAACAATATAAGTATCTTGGACTTATATTCGATGCTCCTAGATTAACCTGGACTAGCCACATCAAAAAACTATCTGACAAATTAATTAATAAAGTAAATGTTATGAAGGCAGTATCTAATCACCATTGGGGCGCCGACAGAAAAATTTTATCTCGCATGTACTGTGCTATAGTTCGAACTGTGATGGACTATGGCAGTGTTTTTTATATGTCAAACTCAAAAACAGGTTTAGATAAATTAAATAAAATACAGAATAATTGCCTAAGAATAATTGTTGGTGCCCGTAAAACCTCACCCATTATTTCTTTAGAAATTGAAAGTAATCTCTCCCCTCTTTTTATTCACAGGAACAAATTACTTGCTAAATATTACTTTCGTTTCTGTGAACTACCTCAAAATATCCCGACAGTATATGAACTTCAAAACAGTAATAAGGATGCTTATTTTAAAGGTTGGACATCCACAGTTAGATCTCCCCCATTGCTAGTCAGATGTTGGCAGTTTATGATGAGCTGCCAATTCCCTTACTGTAGTCAAAACAGAACAGGATTAATCTCACCTGTTCCTCCATGGTTCAATTTGAACAAATACTTGCTACCTGAATTTTTCAATGTCCCTAAAAGAAATCTTAATGATGAACAATGTAAACAATTGTTTAAGGACATGGTTGATAGCAAATATAAAACCTATGTCAAAATATATACTGATGGTTCAGTACTACCAAATACCAATTCGGCATCTGCTGCAATTGTAGTATCTGAAAAGGGAATCAGATACACTGAATCATTTAGACTACCCTCAAATACTTCAATAATGAACGCAGAATTATTTGCTATCCTCCAGTCTATGAAATATATTAGCAACAACATTCATAATGTTGATGGAATTGTGATATTTACTGATTCACAGTCCAGCATAATGTCGCTTCTCAACATTAAAAACCCAACAAATGTTCACACTGTCCATGAAATATTGGCTTTACTAATAGAACTCAATTCTAGATTCCCTGTTGTGATTCGCTTTGTACCAGGGCATAGAGGTATTCAGGGCAATGTTCTGGCAGACTTGGCAGCAGGGGCTGGTCATGAGATGCTAGAAGTCACTGATGCTACAATCTGTAAAGAGGATAGAATGAGGTTACTTGGGCAGAAACAGAGTATGTACTGGAATCAATATTGGATAAATGAAATGAATATAAAAGGTAAGGGACACCATCTGTTCAGAGTAAAAGGGAATATTGAAGATTGGCCCTGGGCTTACCACAAAGAAAGGACTGTAGAAACAGCTTTGGCAAAACTCAGAATTGGTCATGTTGGTCTAAAGAAACATTTAAATAGGTTCCACCTGTCTGACACAGAACATTGTGACTGTGGACAAGTGGAGACTGTTGAGCATCTCTTTCTTCAATGCCCTCTGTATTCATCTTTTAGAAACGACCTATATTCTATCTTCTCAGGAAGTAATGTCCCTCTTACTCTTAGGAACATTCTGGGGGGTGGTAATTACCCTGCAGAAACTCAAAAGACTCTTATTAGTGGCACTGTAGAATATCTGAAGAAAACTAATAAATTATCCTCATTGTAGATGGGTTGAATATATAACTATAGCAAACTAATTAACTAACCTTAAGATCAATACAGTGAAAGTTAATATGTATATCTTCCAGGTTAATGCCTGTAGGTTAATGTAAAGGTGTTTTACCTGGAAGATACTATTTTCCATTTGATACTAAACACCATATGGATACAAATAAATTTCCCTTGATAATGTAACTCCATAAGCACGGTAGTGGTAGAGTAAGTTGATGGAGTCACATTTAATTATGATAACTGTAAATATTAAAGTAGAGTAAATAATAAACTATTCCCCCTGATGATCGACACCACCCCTTTGTGCCTCGCTCTGAGCAGCGGCGACTGCAACTGGTGTGGCAGTTGAAACATCATAATACCCTGTTCCCATATGAGTGAAGAAATACAAAATGTTGTATTTATAGGTTGTGAATTCCTAATACATGGTGGTAGCTAAATTTGGAGTAATTAGAAGGGATGAAATATATAATGAAGAGGGATAATCCCTGTTTAAAAACCTTGAGACTTCTGCAATAACTAATAAATAATATGTACAAATTTTCTTTCTACTTTCCAGACCTGAGCCAGATGCTTCAGAAGAGGCGAGGACTCATTCTGTAAAAGATTTCAACAAAACAAATTTTTTTTCGGGGTTGGGTTAATTATTTTTTTAGTTGCAACCTGTTACAGCTGTCTCGTCTGCAATATAATGTGAGAATATATTATCCAAAGTTCAAACCTCTTTTCTTAGACTCACTTGAAATTGTCTATTCATGTGAATATTCGAAATATAGGTAGGTACCTAGGTAGTAAGATTAATATACTTAGGAAAAGCAAATATTTTTTTTAGTAGCTACCTAATAAATTCGGTAATTCCTTGTTTTGAACTTTAGCAGAGACTAGAGTGTCATCTATTGGCTTATTGCCAATAAATTAATATTGTTTTAGGGTCAAGCAGGTAAATTGCGGCACAGTAACTAACTGCGGTCTTTAACAATAAAAACAGCATAGCTTCAAAACATCCGTTAAAAACTTAAGGTAGTAAATTATAGCATGTATTGTGTTTATTTTGGTAGGTTTGCAACATAGTAATGTAATTTCGGTTCAGAATGTTTTAAAGACTCTTGAGAGGGCCGTAATTAGAAATTAAAGGGCCGCAATTTACCTGCGTGCCAAGTAATATTGTATGTCTCATAAACTCACCATTTGTCTCTCCATCTCTCTCCAAAATTCAACAAATTCTCTCCAAAATGATCAAATTATCATTAATTCTCTCCAAAATAACATTGTAGCATAGGAGAAAAATAGAAAAAACTCGCCATTTGCAATTGAAGGGCTCAAAACAACTGTCACAAACTCGCCATTAAAATGGCGAGTTTGGACATGCTTTATTACTTGGCCTGCGTGACCCTAAATAAATATTTCATATTGGAGCAGTTGATCGATAAGGTTTGCTGTCCCAGTTTTTTCATCTTCTCTTTGCATTATGGATTATACCTGTAAGTCTGTAACTTTGTAAGCTGTAACTTATATAATTATTATATTTGAATGGTGTCTGTTTTATTTTTTAAATTACCTAATTGATAATGCATAATGCCACTCTTCAGAAATCAGAATAGGGTCTTTATTACTTTATATGGAACATTTTTGTGATTTTTCTAAGACTGATTACTGAAGACTCTTTGAGACCGTGACCGGACAATTGCCACCCGCGGACAATTGCCACCCGCGGACAATTGCCACCCCCTGACAATTGCCACCCCCGGAAAATTTCCACCCCCGGACAATTGCCACCCAAATATTTATTATCAGGCCTCTTAACTTTAAAAATGGTGATAAAATATGTATATTATTTTTGTACGAATAACTAATTATTAATTGTATACATTATAAGATAAAAAAAATTCATTCCACATTTAATATATTTTTTAGAAAATTAATTATTCCAATACCTACCTAGGTAGTTAATATAATAAATTGTGTGTTGTTTTTATAAGAATTATTGTGTACCCTTTCGTCACATTCCTTTTTAAGTGACTGCATTCCATTCCAGACTGTATTTCATGGTTAATTCCACCGACTTGTCGGCCAAGTAATAAAGCATGTCCAAACTCGCCATTTTAATGGCGAGTTTGTGACAGTTATTTTGAGCCCTTCAATTGCAAATGGCGAGTTTTATCTATTTTTCTCTTATGCTACAATGTTATTTTGGAGAGAATTTATGAAAATTTGATCATTTTGGAGAGAATTTGTTGAATTTTGGAGAGACTAAATGGCGAGTTTATGAGATACACTATTTTACCTGGCTTGTCGGTGGAATTTTTCTGCATTGAAAATAATATTCTATCAAAGTCAGTGGAATTTTAGCTATTTATTCCTATGTTACCATTAATTTTCGGTGGAAAAATTGGTGAAATGTTGGTGGATCAGCCAAATTACTGAAAATTTATGGTGGATTTTTTCAGCTTTTTCAAAAAGTCAGTGGAATTTTGTGCACCAAATACAGACTGGACTGCATTCACAGAGTAACTTTTCTGCATCCATGAGCTTTGTCACTCACGGTGGTAGGTGACTTTGTTCATGGAGCCACTTTCCTTTCTGACTGCTTTTTCAAGTCCCTTGTATTTTATTTCCTTTTGATGTCAGTGATAAAGTCAACCAAATGACTGAAGCAGACAATATTCCATTAATAGAATTAAATTATCTTGCCCGGAATAGATCTTTATTTATAATTATTTGCAAAAGGAAAAACAGTAGGTATTTATATTACTACCCAGTAATATAATATAGAAGTTAAGAATCCTGACATTATAATTAGGGTTGTGATGATATGTTTATAAAATGATTAAAATCATAAATCCTGAAAATGTTATAGACGATCAGGGAATTAAACAGATTTGAATCGTTCTAAAGAAGTGGTATAAAGTATTCGATAACATAAGATTTAATAAATATTACCTATATTTAAAAAGCACATTCAGAAACTGAATAATATTGTTTTTTATCTTATATATAATGTATATAATTAATAATTAATCGTACAACAATAATATACATATTTTATCACCATTTTTAAAGTTAAGAGGTCTGATATTAATTATTTGGGTGGCAAATGTCCGGGTGGCACCGTGGCAACTGTCCGGGGGTGGCAATTATCCGCGGGTGGCAATTATCCGCGGGTGGCAATTGTCCTAGCACCCTTTGTGACAATTCTGATTACAATTTCATTTTAGAAATTTTAGATTCCTAAGGAAACCAGTCTGCAAAAATGCATGAAGTTGTGAAGTTTATCCGACAATTATTGAGGCCTTGAAATAAGTCTCCTGAATTATCCGGTGACAATCTTGTAGTTAATTCCTATGTTTGCATTTAATTATTGGAGAGTATTTTTGGCTATTTTGGAGAGAAATCCAGACTGCAGGAACTGGTTAAGTGTTCTCCAAGAAAACCTCTATTTTGGCTTCTGTTCTCAGTAAAATACATGTAAACATAGGAGGAAACTGGAAATTAAGGATTGTTTGCACAGAAAATGTTAAAAATGTCCCATGTTCTGCAGACTGGAGAGAAATTACCCCAAGAATGAAACCAGATTGTATTTGGTGGTAAATTTCAAGGATATACCTATCAGGAGATTTTTAATTTCTCTAATAAATTTAATTCCTGCAATGTCGGAGGATATGTAGTTATTAATTCCTATATTTCCATTAATTTTGGGAGGGGAAACTGGAAAAATGTTGGGGAACTAGACAAATTTATGAAAAATGTTGGCAGCTATTTCTTAGATTTTTGAAAAAGTCAGAGGAGTTCAGTGCACCAAATACAAACTGGGAATGAAATGTCTGGAAACTGGTAGTGTATGCCATGATGCCATTCTGCAGAATATGGGACATTTTTAACATTTTCTGTGCGAACAGTGTCAGTGACTCAGTCCTTAAGACTCCTTACTCCATGTTCCAGATTGTATTTGGTGGTAAATTCCAATGATATGTCAGGAGATATTCAATTTCTCTAATAAAAAATTCCTGCAATGTCGGAGGATATTCAGCTATTAATTCCTATATTACAATTAATTTTTAGAGGAGAAACTGGACAAATGTTGGAGGACTAGACAAATTGATGAAAGTTGTTGGCAGCTATTTCTCAGATTTTTGAAAAAGTCGGAGGAGTTCAGTCTGTATTTGGTGCACAAAATCCCACTGACTTTTTCCAAAAAGCTGAAAAAATCCACCACAAATTTCCAGTAATTTGGCTGATCCACCAACATTTTCCCAATTTTTCCACCAAAAATTAATGGTAACAGGAATAAAAAGCTAAAAATCCACCAACTTTGCCTGGTTTTGCCAGAATATAATATTCAAAGGGGAAAAAATTTCAGACATGTCGGTGGAATTTACCATGAAATAAAGACTGGCTTTTGAGGGGTTAAAAAAGTTGAAAAATAGGTAACTAACAAGTAAATCACTCACAAAATTGTTCAAGGAGATGCACATGCATCAGACATGAAGCATAAGGATGTTTCCAAGTATAAAATCTCCACTAGGAAGTCAAATTTCTCCTTTAAAGTACCTTAAATGTGGCGACCTGGATCCATTTTCTCACTAAACTGGCAACTTTCCTACCACACTTGAAAACATGGTCCTTACTTTCCTCCTATATTTACATGTATTTTTACTGAGAACAGAAGACAAAATAGAGGATTTCTTGGAGAGCAGTTTACCAGTTCCTGCAGTCTGGAGTGCATGCTTTGCAGACAGCAGACCAGGTACCCAGTTAGCCAGTCTGTATTTTGTGGTAAATCCCACTGATATGTCGGCCAAGTAAAATAGTATGTCTCATAAACTCTCCATTTGTCTCTCCAAAATTCACCAAATTGATCAAATTAATTAAATTATCATAAATTCTATCCAAATTAACATTGTAGTATAGGAGAAAATTAGATATTTCTCACCATTTGCAATTGAAGGGCTCAAAATAACTGTCACAAACTCGCCATTAAAATGGCGAGTTTGGACATACTTTATTACCTTTCATGTCGGTGGAATTTTTTCCCTTTGAAAATAATATTCTGGCAAAGTCGGTGGAATTTTTAGCTATTTATTCCTGTTACCATTAATTTTTGGTGGATAAATTGGGAAAATGTTGGTGGATCAGCCAAGTTACTGGAAATTTATGGTAGATTTTTTCAGCTTTACGGCCCCACGGGTAAGGACCTGAAATGACCTAACATAATTTAAACGCTTATCATTTAGATACCACTGCATGTATCGGTTACTAAACATGTTTTTTTTATCAAAAATGAGTCACTGGTAAAATTTCCAGTCCTGAGAGTTTCGCTGAAATTTATCCACCAGTTTTTGAAAAATAGTGTCCTGAACAGACTGTACCAGTTTTGGTACAAAAACAAAGAAGGGATGAAAATGCTTGTTATATAAATACCACTGCATGTATCAATTCTTTAACATGATTTTTTTTCAAGAAGCAGTCTCTGGTAACATCTCGGAACAAAATCTCTGAAATTTGTGTACCAGTTTTTGAAATATCTTGCCCTGAACAGTGTCCGAAAAAAACGAAGTCCAATTCAGGGAATAATTCTTGCATCTCAGATGTTACTGGCAAACATGTCTGTGAATGAGCACCTACAACTTACATGATCATTACTCAATACTATAGTTGTTAATAGACCAGTCTGAGAAGTACAGCAGGATTTGTGGATTAATCCTGCGCCCAAGTCCTATTTAATTCCTATGTTCCCATGTTATTTGCTGCGCCTAAATCCCAATTTTTGTAAAAAAAAATCCTGGGTCTGAGGAGACCTTCTTTTCAGACTGGCTACTAGATACTGTTTCTTAATACTCAATATCAATAATACCATTCAGCTGACCAATTAGAGAATACAATAAACGTATGAACAACCTCAAAAAAGGTCTTGGCTATTGCACTATTTAAGATCAAGACACTATATGTTTTTTTAATTTGTTTTTACAGTCTTGACTTTTGAATTTCCAGAGACAAGGATAACTCCTATAAAATTCAATAAATTCTACAAGAAAATCATTCTTATTCCCTTTTATGAATTCAATATACTTTTTATCACACTTGAAATTCTATAGTGCATCGTACATCAAACACAAAAAGAAAACTTCATTATGCACTTAGCTGACTGTAGGCTCGGCTTGTGCTATTTTACCACCACACACTGCCTGAGCCGAGCCGCAAGCCAGGCCATATATCTGGAAGTGAAAGATCAGCACGAGCAGATCCACAAGCCTGATTGTGCGGCTCGTGGCTCAGATCAAAAACGAAAATATAATTATTGTTATTTAACTTCTATTTTAATTGGTACCTATCATGTATACCAATTTCGATTTGATGGAACAATCCATCGATTTGATATCCCAGCAATCGAAAAGAAATTGAATTGATATATTTTGTTTACAGGGAATTGTAATAAAAGTTAAGTAATGATTATTAAATAGAGATTTTTATGTATATGAAAATATGGAGCCGTGTGAAAACATGGAACTAACCCTAAAAGTGGAGATGTTGAATTTCTGAACCAATCCCTTCAAATAATCTCATCTGGATTATAATTTTAATGTGTTTTTTTTTTTAGTTACCGTTAAATAATCACAAAAAATTGTCTCCATTTTTCTCTGTCTACGAACGGTAATTATTTACCACTTTTATTAAAGCGGAGAGTAATTAAAATAAATTAATTTTAAAAAGAATTTTTTATTAATTCTCAAATCCTCTGTAGCTGAGTAAGCTTTCTATAGTGAACTAGTTTAAGTTCACTATAGAGGAGTTCTACGGTAATGGTATTGAGTAATAGTATTGAGTTGTGTTAACACAAAAAGATATATTCACGAGTTAATGTAAAAGTTTACAAAAAATAGAATTGTGTATAATATTTGTAGAGTCAAATGGTAGGATGTGTGAGTGATAGAGAAAAAGCCTGTAAGAAGAATACAGCAATAAAAATATAGATTGATATTGAATATATTTATTTTATTTTGAGAAGAATTAATCAAGCTAATATGATTCAATTCACTTCAAAGTATTTCATATATGTAGAATCGGGTTCTAGGAAATTTCTGGCTTGAAAAATTCAGTCTCAGTTTATAATGGTGTTATTAAAGAACAATAGTAGAAAATTTGAAATTATGAGTACTAAAATGTGTGGTTTAATAATTAAAAGCGGATAACATCATTAACCGTTGTAAAATGATACGTAACATTACATTAGTAATTTTGACATGTTTTGACATTAATTTTACATGAGATTGGAGTTGTAATTTTGTTCTTGGAATATTCGGTCTCAGGTATATATGAAACTTATTAATTAGATCTATGTGTTCTGTACAACAAACAAGCAGATATAGCGAACTACATAAGTCATTTATGTTTAAGAGGTCATTTATAATTCTGAAACTGAAATTTCAACACCGAATATTCCGTGACCGAAATTTCTGGCCGCCAATTTTTAGACTCTTCTGCGCATAAACAAATACAAACAAATATATGTGACCCGGTATTGCATGCAGTATTAAATACAGAGACTTAATAGTAGTAGTAGTAGCAAAGATATTATACTAGTATAATATTAATATCTTTGGTAGTTCCTAGTAATGGTTCGAGTATTGAGGGGGTCGAGTAGTCCACGGCCCCTCACATTCGATAAGCTATACGTCCATTAAATTCTATGTCAATTTCATAATTACTTTCATTCAAATGATCCTAATAATTATATTTATGCCAATGCCTCTAGACTTATTCCAGCTCATAACCATAATACCAGATTCTGTATTAATAAAAATTTGAATTAGCCGCCTATTAGTAAAACAATTGTACAGTTTTTCTACAACTCTGTTACTGAATGGAATAAATTACCTTAAACTGGATAGCAAAAAATTTAAATATGAACTTAAAAGATATTCAACATTGTAAAGCAATTTGTAATGTTTTCTGTCAAATATTCTTTGTAGGTAGGCTGAGCATATCAAATTGTTGGTTTGCTTAAACTATTACCATGCGATTATGTAACAAATTATTTAAGCGCCGCCTCTTTTTAAGGGGACCGCCCACCGAAGAAATCTCAAAATTTTATCTTTTTTTTTTATTGTGTAAATAGTTGCTTTATAACCTTCCTATAGTGTGTGCAAAATATCAGAAGTCTTGTATAACTCTAACCCCCTGGGGAAAAAGTGGGCCGGGAGGTAGGGTGTCAATATGTACTCTAAAAACCATCTCTCAGCCAATTATAATTCGTAATAATCAATTATCTCGCTATATCTGGTATCTAACTTACCACTATAGCACGCCCACACCAATGAATGCAAAGAAAGATTGCTCAGTTATCCCTAAACCTTCGAAGCGGATGGATGCTGCGTGTCACGGTGTCAGATCATCAAACTTTGAAAGGAAATTCCTACTAATTCTGATATCTTGTAATTCAAAACTCTACCCCTGTTTTTTGGTTGAAGCTAGAGCATTGTGTTTTTTTGCATTCGATTCTGCATAATGATATCTACAATATGATTGCCTTCGATTTTTGATTTTCGAATTTGTTGTAGAAATTTTTTTCCGACAAAATTTTTTTTTTCAAAATTTATGGTTTACTTTTTATGAAAAAGTCGAAATTTAGAAAACCAATTCGAAAATCAAAGGCAATCATATTGTAGATATCAGTATGGAGAATCGAATGCAAAAAACCGCAATGCTCTAGCTTCAACCAAAAACCAGGGGTAGAGTTTTTGAAAATGGTTCGAAATGCGAATAACTCGTTTTCTATGGGTCTAATCGAAAAAATGTCACGTACAAAAACGATAGATAATTCAATTTTATATATACATAAAAAGTTTCAGAACCATAACTTCAATAATAAAATTTTTTCAAAATTTCGGGGGACCGCCTTAAAGAGTTTTTTGAAAAAGTCGGTGGGATTTTTTGCACCAATTACAGACTGGCAGATAATAGGAAGAAATGGCTGTCTATTGAATATTACTCAGAAATTATTTATGCCTGAAAAGTTCCACTCAAGTAGTGGATTTTATATAAGGTCTTGCTTTTAAGATTTATGTACTTGTACATTATCTTAAATTCAATAAAATTGTATCATTGTATCAAATATGCTTTTAGAAATGAATTATTAATCTTATAGAACTGTGCATAGCTATTGCGATGATCTATATCAATAGATTTTTTTTTTAAATATACATATGAATCATTCACTTATTACGTATATCTACTCTCTCTATACGTAGCATTGGAATATCTACATTATTTGTCTGTACCAATCCAGTTAGCTGCATGATCTATCATGCCTAGTGTGAAAGATTATATAGAAAACAATGGTAAGCTAAACTTTCAGCATGAAATTTATACCGCCTTTTTAGAAATCACACGTTGGACATCAGGTATAAAACTTATACCCAGCTTCTGTTTTGCGTTTGTCCACTAAAATTTGGTGTTTTCTTCATGCAACTTTTATTTTAAAGCGGTATGAGAAAACCACTCGTGTGAAAGGGGCTTAACTGAAAGCTTGCAGAAATTAATTTCTGAATTGAAACACTGCCATAGAATATTGTAAATACTGTACCTGAAACATATAAAATTTAGAGTGATGTAATTTGTAGGTGATATGAAATTATGAATAAATATTTGATAGATTTCACAGTGAAATATATCTCCCAATTAGCTAAATCTTTAAATATGAATCTAACCCTTTAGCGGGCACTTACCGATAAACTGATAGGTCTAATTTTATAGTATGTAATAGTTTAGCAATTTTAGATATTTTTGTTCTTGTGAATTTCCTTCAGCTAGCTATATTTTTTTTGAAAACTAATATTTATAATGTATTTTAAATTGATTATTTGAAAGACAATGACGTCTGTTAATGTCTGTGGTTTATAATGGTATCTAAACATGCGAGAATAATAATGAAATAAAAATAATGGTGTATCACTTGAGTGATACTTGCCCGCTAAAGGGTTTAAGATTAAAATGATCTTTTTCCTCTAATGTAAAGTTATAGCATAGTCTCCTCTACCTATGTAGTTTCTATCATTTCTATTTATAATTATATCAACTCTGTCATTTATCCTTTATGTAAGTTTTAGCACCAACTGTCCAATGACCGACATTCCTATTCCATTTAGTCGCTAGTTAGGGTAAGTTCATAGTTATATAACAGCTCCACGTTCTCAATCATTCAAAAAAAGTTAAATAGTAATTCTATATTTTTTCTTATGTGGTCGAAAATGTGGAACTGTCCAAATTTATTCTCCATAGCTGGTTAGTATGATAGTAGCTACATATATACAGTACGTGTCAAAAAGAGTGGGTACAAAATTATAATCGCCATAACTTTAACAAGAACCACCATATTTTTGTGTGGTTCTCTTTGGCTAATGCAGATTTGTTTGTCAACTATAACTATATTTTTGTTTGTTTCTATATTCCTAATAGTTTTTCTACAGGGTAACTATAAGTAGAGGGTGGTGAAAAATCTCTTGCACGAGATATGTATTTGCTATATGATTTCAAAATAGGTTTATATACCCAATATTTTTTTAGTTATAATGAAGAAACAATTGTATATTTTGAAGATATAAAGTAAATCATTCTTTACCAAGAACATCCAATGTCCCCTATTTTTTAATACATAATTTTGCTCCTGTTTTCTGACTGCTTTCATTGATCTTTTGATCATGTTAGGATAAGCTTTCAAAAAATCCACATCATGCATTATTCGTTCTTTTAATTGATTCAGATTATCAGGTGGGGAAGAGAATACATCATTTTACAAATAACCCCACAAGAAAAATTGCAAGCAGTTCAATCTGAGCTCCTCAGAGACCATTCAATTGCATGACCCTTGGAAATGACTCAATGTTCGAAAACTTCTCTCAGTCGTTCTTTAAAAGCAAGTGTCCTGTGTACTGAGAACCATCCTGCATTTACCATATTAGATTCAGAGTAGCTTCATAAATATGTCGTAGTTTCTGAAATATCTGCTGTTTCAGTATAAGAGTTCTTAAAATAATCCTAATTTTCGGGTATAAAACTTACTCTTTTGATAAACAAGGTTTGAAATAACTTTGTGCAAGAGCTTTTTCACCTCCCTCTACTTATGATCACCCTGTAGAAAACTATTAGGAATAAGAAACCTAAAGAACAATGTGGTTACAGCTGACAAAAATTTGCATTAGCTAAAGAAAATCGAACAAAAATAAGGTAGTTCTTGTTAAAATTTGGACAATTTTAATTTTGTACCTGCTTTTTATTAGGTAGCTAGCTACCTAATTAATTGAATGGTAAAATTGAAGACCTGTAAAATTCCATGTCATTTTTTACCTAATAAAAATAATGTAAGCGCACTTATAACCTATAAACCAATTATGAACATCTCCTATATTTCCATTCATTATTACTTCTACCCATTTGCTTTATAACTTTAAAATTGAATATCATATAAAAGCTAACAAATTTCCAACCCAATGTAGCTAAATATAATTTTTTTTAAACAAATGAAAATACAAATTTTCAAAACAAATGGTAATATAAATATTTAAAACAAATGGTAATATAAATTTCTAAACAAATGGAAATATTAATTTTCTAATCAAATGAAAGTGTAAATTTTCAAAACAAATGAAAATATTAATTTTCCAAATAAATGAAAATATAAATTTCCAGACAAATGAAAATATAAATTTTCAAAACAAATGAAAATATGAATTTTCAAATGAAAACATAAATTCAAAATAAATGGAAATATAGGAGACATTCACACGTAAACTAATACATCACCTCTCTCTTTTTCTTGGTACAGTTTCTCTTCTGTTAGCATAGTGTAGAAAAGTAGTTTATTCTGATACCTACTGAGCATAAACTTAGAACTATGCAGTGCTTGTGGCTCCTCCTCCTGTTATCTGCTTTAGCTTTTGCTCCTTCAGGTAAGTTGTACAAATTATTTATAAATATCTACTCACCTCCATTCTTTTTTCCATTTTGTATTTGGTGCACTGAACTCTGCTGACGTTTCCTTGAACAAAACTGCCAACGCCTAAATTTCTCTGATTCTTGATCAGAGAAGATGGAAAAAACAATCTTTCTTCCCAACTTTGAAAGTAATGGTAAAAAAAACTACTGATGTTGTAAAATTATTCATTCTAGAGATGAGAAAAGTCAGCCAAAGTTAACATCAAATACAATCTGATTCATTATTATTTACAGGTAAATTATAGGTAAGTTATATTTTTCCCACCATTACAAAAATTTGTATGGTTGTTACTTGTATTATAAATATCTAGCCAGTATGATGGAACATGTCACAGACTCACAGTTGGTATATACTTCATTCAACTCACTGTGAAATTGTTCTACCAAATTATTAGCGTGTTAATATCATAAATAACATTTATGAAATTACTTAAGATTTAGAATAACATAATCTACCCTTTAGGACAGTTTTTCCTTGCATCAGAAAAAAGCACTCTAGCTACTAGGTAGCTATATCTTTAATTGTAAATAATTAGCTAGTGTAACTCTCTGTAGTAATTGATTTTTTTCATTTCATTACTGTAAGCAGTTAACTGGCCACAAATTTGAGTCATTAGTTAGGTACTATCAAAAGGGTTTAGAAAAGGACACTGATAGCTATTTAGAACATAGCAAAATAAAAACTAGTTATCACAAAATAGGATATTCCTAAATTATGATCCACAGTTCCTGATAAATCAGACAGCTCTACTGTAAATATCAGAAGATTTGAGCTCATTTACTGTCTAAATCAAAGTCACAGCCTGCTATATATATTCCTTAAATTCCCTCTTTCTTAACTTTCATCATAAAGTAGCTAAATTGAATAAATTATTTTATTTGTAATTAAATCAATTATTTTCATATAGCTAGGTAAATAATTACTGATCATTTTCAATAACTTTGTATGAAATCTAAATTTTCTGCCATATTCAGTCATGATGATGCTCTTCAAAATGATTTTATATTTTTTTAAAGGAATAATAGTTGCATTTCCCGCTTTTTTGTATTGCAATTAAAAAAAATTGTCAAATCTTGTATGATTTTTATATAAACCTTTTAAAGTAGTTAGCCAATGTATGTATATTCATTGTATAAATAATGCTGAAGACGAGTGTCTTTGTCTGGGAATTTCTTTAGCATTTACCTACCTCCTTCTAATGGTATTTCAATTGCAGTCCTCGGTGCCAAAAAGAAGGAGAAGCTTCAGGTCGAATCAGGTGAGAGAAATCTGCCCATATCAAATTGATAGACAAGTGAAATTTATTTTTATTGTAGTGATATAAAAGTTGAACATGTTAACAGCCATGTCATTATCTTGCATACTTTCCTATCTCAACCACAGTAGTCACTAAGGCTGTAACAGAACTATCAGTACTAGTTATATCTGCCATTATATCAGTATTAGTAACTGATATTTTTTGAGATCAGTGTATCGGCAGATTACCAATAGAGAGTTTAGGTACTCGTATCGGTAATAATTACGGTATCCGTACAGCCCTAATAACTCCAACTCGTTGGTGAGTGTAGTTTCACCTGGTGGTATGACGAGAAAAGTGTCATGGCAGTTAACGTGTTGAATAAATGGAGTCTCCATTCTAACTATCAATACGTGTTTCAGGAAGAGAAGTAAAAATTCTGACAGTTGGTAATCCCCTCACTCTCTACTGCTCCTTCTTCCATAAAGATGGTGAACCTCTCAAGATTACTTGGTAAGGAAATTCTCTGAAGTTTTTTTAATTATGGTTCTTTTCAGGTAAACCAAATACTTGAATATGTTTATTCTGAATAGATTAAAATTTACGAGATGCAAAGAGAGATTTTAGCTCATTATTTGGTGACATTCATTTTCAAATTCAATTGCTATCCTAATTTACAAAGAGATGTCTTAGATACCCAATTATCTATAAAAGAAGGAGTTAGTTAATTCAAATCTTGGTTATTTCAACAAAATGATATTTAGCTTCTTAACCTTTTATTGTACCAGTAATAATATTTAGTCCCCTAAAACTAACTAGTTTTGTGGAAAAAAGATGCGTTGGCTAAACCAAATCATAACCTTTCCACTTTTTATTATATTTCAATTGTGATTATTAAGATCATCTTTAATCAGGTATGAAGGTGAAACTGAAGCCCAAGAAGAAGAGGTCGAGTCTTTGGACCACAGAGAGTTTACAATCTATGAAGAAACAGTTGAGACTCACGTCAACAACCAAACTCAGAAGACTACTGCCAAGTTCAGAATTGATAAAGCTGAAGCAGAGGACATCGGCTACTACCAATGCAGAGTAAAGGGCTCTCCTGAACGCAAGAAGGAGTTCCTAGTTACTTCCATCACCTACACCAACATGCCAAAAAGTACCGAGGTGGATGAGGGTACCGATTTGAGTCTCACTTGTCAGGCTAGTGGAGATGATAATCTTAGCCCAGTAGTGCACTGGCTCAAAGGTAAAAGTAACTGAAGAAATGCAATTCTATCCACAGTAGAACTCCTCCTTTAGTGAATAGATTAGGATGTAGCTACCCCATTTAGTAAAAAAATATTCTTTAGTAGTCTATGATAAATTACTATCAGTTTTTAGAAAAATGAAGGCTATCTTATTGCCCAAAAGAAAAATTTTCACTATTCAGGGTACATCCTAACTAATTCACTATAGAGAAGTTCTACTGTAGACCGTAGTACTATTTTATTTTCTTTACTGTAGCTACTTGCAGTGTCAGAATGTAACGTAATGATTATGCTCCTAAACTACGAACTAGCTAGCTATTAATTTGTGTTAGGTAGTGTCTATTCATAATCTTAATATATTTATTCTCAACTTTTGTTTGTGTTGATTATATCACAATCTACCATGTTGGGATTATGATAATTGTCTAAAAAAATTAGTCAAACTGTTTTATTTTATTTTTCCAGAGGAGGTACCCCTTGAGCAGGCTGTAAATGCCTCCAGACTTGTCATCTTCCCCAATGCGGATGAACTCCTTGACGGATCTTTCAATATCACAAATGTGGATCAGGGGGACCGTGGACACTACACGTGTGTCATTACTTACGATCCTAAACTGACCTTCCGCACCACTACCAACGTGAGGGTAAAGGATCCCCTGCGTGCTCTCTGGCCCTTCCTTGGAATAGTCGCTCAGGCCATCGCTCTCGCAGTCACCATTTTCATGTGCGAGAAAATGAGAACCAAAGAGGGTGATGATGACAGTGATAGTGACAGCAACATCGCTTCTGCTGCTGTG
Source organism: Caprella mutica (assembly GCA_947561585.1). Classification (NCBI taxonomy): domain Eukaryota; kingdom Metazoa; phylum Arthropoda; class Malacostraca; order Amphipoda; family Caprellidae; genus Caprella; species Caprella mutica. The sequence goes on along the minus strand of CANNZV010000330.1, from coordinate 93,982 downwards.
GCATCCACTTCTCGCACCTAAACTCATCTTAACCCCTTGCTGTTGATTTCATTGAGCTAGATGATTAATTGTAGTTTCTTGTGCTTACTGATTCACCTGAATTCAACATTTTTCGATATCTGTTACCGTCGACTCTGTTCAGATATTCAAAATAACAGATGCAGAATTTCTTTCACAATAATCAATGCAACTTTCTCTAAGTTGAAATAGGAAATAAGTTCTCCATAAGCAATTTTGTTGCCTAGCTACCCACTAAATAATGCAGAAATGTTTTTTTCTAATTTTGTATTTCTTAAATGAATGAATACAAGACTATAAACAGCATATAGAAAGACTTTCGTCATGTTTGAATTGTCTATAAATTAGTGGATAATGTTCCTAGTATTAGTCGAGTTGGAAAGGTGCAAATTTTAGTGTAGCTAGAAAAAGTTGACTATGTGCCAGAGTTACAACAGTATTTACCATCCTTTCAAACGGAACTTCTAATTAGGGCCAATAGGTTCATTGAGAACTGTTTTAGAGCTTCATAGATAGCTAATGGCTTCAATCGCAAGAATTTAGAAGATACTGTATTTTACTGACAGTGTTGATGATAGTAGTTAGTAATTTATATTTCCGAGTTCGGACACGTTCAAACAAGTTCGGACACGTTCAAACAAGTTCGGACACGTTCAAACAAGTTCGGACACGTTCAAACAAGTTCAGACACGTTCAAACGAGTTCGGACACGTTCAAACGAGTTCGGACACGTTCAAACGAGTTCGGACACGTTCAAACGAGTTCGGACACGTTCAAACGAGTTCGGACATGTTCAAACGAGTTCGGACATGTTCAAACGAGTTCGGACACGTTCAAACGAGTTCGGACACGTTCAAACGAGTTCGGACACGTTCAAACGAGTTCGGACACGTTCAAACGAGTTCGGACACGTTCAAACGAGTTCGGACACGTTCTGACAGATTCAAATCTCTATTTGTTTTATATCTTTATAGTTGATTGAACTGTTTTTCACACTCAGTTTAAATGACTTAATATGATCACTAGAACTTTTAGGGGTTTCAAAAGTTTAAAACCCCCATCCAGATGGTCTGGAATAGAAACTAGAGTTTAGATCCTGGTTTTTTTCTGGTGTTATAACTCTTAATGAAAATTTACACATATAGTGATGTTGATTGTTTCTATGTATATAGCATGTTTGATCGTTACTAAGTTTATCTTTCTTTTAATAAATCATTGATTGTTGCTATTGTTGAGGATATTTCAAAGCTACAACTTTATTTATATTAATTTTACGTAGCTAGCAGACTATTTGAAAGCTTTTGTGTTCCAATTTTAATTCATTTTATTAATCAAACTTATCTTTTTGTGTTTCAAAACCTAGTGTAATTTTAGTGGCTAACTTTTTAATTGAACATCGATTTCAATATATTTTCTGCTGTAACCGAATGATCAAATGATTTCTTTTTCGAAGATCCCGTGTTTGGAAATAGCTAGTGTTGAAAAAAGATCTTGAAGCTAACTAGGTATGTTACGAATAGGTAGGTAGAACAAGTTAAGAAATTGATTATTGTAGGCTCTTCTAGAACGTGTTCAGTATTTCTTAAAGGCATTTAGTGTTATTGCATTTAATATTAGTAGCTAGTGAATACTAACATTGATAATATAGCTATATGACTTTCTTTCAAATTTTATTTCTCGTGCTCTCATTTTCAGCAATATTCTAATTCTGAAAATTTTGTACTTAACTAGCTCTCTAAAAACATATTTTCTCTCCCAATATTTTACGTCGTATATTTAAGTGCAATGTAGTGTATGACGGGTCCGTTAGAAATGGTTCAAAATAAATTTAAATTTACTTTTCTTCAATTTTATACTAAAAAAAATAACTATTCTTTCGAATGATGTAATTGAAAACTTTAATTATTTTCCATCTTACAGGGTCACAACAACACTCAAACCCGTCATACGCTATAACTTGTTTAGATTGATTATGTTTTTCAATCTGTCGAGTCCAAGTTATGAATTTAAAGTCTCTATTGTTTCTCTAAGCTTGTCTGTTAACTAGGTGTTAGTTCTGTGCATTATGATGTAGTGATATAGTGTGCGGTATAATAATCCTCTAGGGTCACAGTACCCATAAGCCTTGCCTAAACATAATGCACCTATTTGTCCAAGTAAAATAGTGTGGCAAAATCCTAGCCAAGTGGAGAGGACTCTCCATAATCGGCCTAATTTACTTTTAAATTAGGCTGAGTGGTATAGTCTTAGGACTCACGAAAGTGAGGTTGAGCGTTCGGGTGCCCTGTATGAACGATTGGTTACTGATCATGCCGGAGTCAACTGGGATCGGAATTTAGTACATTCGTTAATATTTACTACATTAGTCGGCCTGAGTAAAAGTTTACCAATTATTTGGCTAGGATTACCACACTTTGCTACTTGGCCTGTTTCCTAATCTAACTCGTATTTCTCTTCTCTTTCTCATCGTTCTTACACATTCACTAACTCAACCTACTTGCACTGTTGTTTAAAATTTTCCGGTATTGTAGTACCATTAAATATATTCCGTAGATCTTATTCCTTACCCGTCCTAATTCCTTCTCTTGAACAGAAAGACGTTGATACCTTCGAAACCTAAATGCGATAGTTCTGACGTCAGAGTAAAGTGTTACGTCAACAGCAATCTGAAATGGGAGGCGCGTCTTTTTCTGACGTCTTTGACAACCGAAATGGGGCATGGCTTCTGATCTAGCATCCCAGAATAATGATAACCACGTGGGTTTCGAATTGGTATCTCGTGTTTGTTGTTCTAAAAGTTGTAGCACCTCGTAGCTTCTTTGGTCCGTAAGTAACACGTGCCTTAAGCTGGGTTTAGCAGAAAATATTGATTGCCAATATCTCACTATGATGTTCATACGCTTATATTCAGCTTCCAATGCTATAAAAGAAACATTAGTTAGCGGCATTCACAAAAAGTCTCGATTTAACAGAAACACACAAATTTTCTGATGTAGTCGGTTAAAACATACCGATTGTAGTTGCTACCGCTTTGTAACTTTCCTAGTTTTTAACAAAGTTAAAATTGTTGTTACTATACATTATAATGTTAACCTTTGGTGCATGTTATATACCCGCCATTTGATTATCAATTGTATAAGTTTAAACATTGGAAAAATTGATATTTTCAAAATTACCGAATAAGCAATTATTACAACTGTGAACAAATATATGACGAACCTATGCTCTTTATTTGAAATAGTTAATATTTGATGTAGAAGCATACGAAGGATAACTACTCTATTACCGAATGCTGACGGTAACCAGAAAGGGTTTTTAACTATTACCCAATCTTGTGTTTAAAGCAATCGGCAATTGAGTCGTTACCATAAACTCTAACAGACCACAGTGTGGTACAAATGAATAAAACTCTTCTTACTAATACGTGAAATTAAGAAACTACTCAAATTAAATCGAATCCTGAGAAAGTAGGTATCTGTACTGTATCACGTAAAGCTAATTGAAAAGAAATCTTTCACAAAGAACCTCTTATTTATTTGATCTTTTGTTAAAATAACACTTATTGTTTTACGCATATTAGACGTTGCATGTCATTCTTTTGAGAAGATCCATGTGATTGTACGGAAATGTTGTTTGATTAACCTTCAGATTGACAGGAACATCCTAGGATGCCATACAGGTATACTGTCTGTGGTGGATGGAAAAGGAGATGGTTTAGAATTTTAGATTGTTGTGATTTATATTACAGGCAGACCTGGCATTTATAATAGCGTGATCGGAAAACTCCCAGTGCCTTTTATATTAATATGCATTACAATTTGTAGTTTAAGTGAAACTTACCAATAATATGCATTGAAATTTGTAACTAAATTATAACTATCAATTTTAATGCATATTAATAAATGAATATAAAAATCGCTGGGAATTTTCCACACTTGAGTTTCCTAGAACCTAATAATAGCGAGGTAGGACTCAAGTTATTGCATAATTTTAACTCCTTAAAAATTTCATTTTCCATTAAAAGAAGTTAGTTTAAAAGGTTCTATTTAACGTAACTAGCAACTGAATTAATATGGAGCTAAAATGATGCCAACTCACTTTCTCGTTCTAGACCTAATCTTTAAAATTTTAGAAAAAATAATTTCAGATTATAATTATAAGAATCTTCACGAGTTTTAGAAAGTTGAAAAACAAAGTCACGTAATAGGAATATTGAATTAAAGAATTAGTCAAGACACTTGATAGGAAAAAACTGTTTCTTCCGATCACAGCAGTACCTACAATATAAAAACAGATAAGATAGATAATATAACGATAAGGAATAGGTAGTAGCTATATGAAAAAAAGTTACTGTGATGATGTACTATCAGAGAAAAGAGTCACTGTGATGATGTACTATCAGAGAAAAGAGCCACTGTGATGATGTACTATCAGAGAAAAGAGTCACTGTGATGATGTACTATCAGAGAAAAGAGATGTACTATCAGAGAAAAGAGTCACTGTGATGATGTACTATCAGAGAAAAGAGTCACTGTGATGATGTACTATCAGAGAAAAGAGTCACTGTGATGATGTACTATCAGAGAAAAGAGTCACTGTGATGATTGTACTATCAGNATAGTACATCATCACAGTGACTCTTTTCTCTGATAGTACATCATCACAGTGACTCTTTTCTCTGATAGTACATCATCACAGTGACTCTTTTCTCTGATAGTACATCATCACAGTGACTCTTTTTCTCTGATAGTACATCATCACAGTGACTCTTTTCTCTGATAGTACATCATCACAGTGACTCTTTTCTCTGATAGTACATCATAACAGTGACTCTTTTCCCTGATAGTACATCATCACAGTGACACTCTTTTCTCTGATAGTACATCATCACAGTGACTCTTTTCTCTGATAGTACATCATCACAGTGACTCTTTTCCTCTGATAGTACATCATCACAGTGACTCTTTTCTCTGATAGTACATCATCACAGTGACTCTTTTCTCTGATAGTACATCATCACAGTGACTCTTTTCTCTGATAGTACATCATCACAGTGACTCTTTTCTCTGATAGTACATCATCACAGTGACTCTTTTCTCTGATAGTACATCATCACAGTGACTCTTTTCTCTGATAGTACATCATCACAGTGACTCTTTTCTCTGATAGTACATCATCACAGTGACTCTTTTCTCTAATAGTACATCATCACAGTGACTCTTTTCTCTGATAGTACATCATCGCAGTGACTCTTTTCTCTAATAGTACATCATCACAGTGACTCTTTTCCCTGATAGTACATCATCACAGTGACTCTTTTCTCTGATAGTACATCATCACAGTGACTCTTTTCTCTGATAGTACATCATCACAGTGACTCTTTTCTCTGATAGTACATCATCACAGTGACTCTTTTCTCTGATAGTACATCATCACAGTGACTCTTTTCTCTGACAGTACATCGTCACAGTGACTCTTTTCTCTGATAGTACATCATCACAGTGACTCTTTTCTCTGATAGTACATCACCACAGTGACTCTTTTCTCTGATAGTACATCATCACAGTGACTCTTTTCCCTGATAGTACATCATCACAGTGACTCTTTTCTCTGATAGTACATCATCACAGTGACTCTTTTCTCTGATAGTACATCATCACAGTGACTCTTTTCTCTGATAGTACATCATCACAGTGACTCTTTTATCTGATAGTACATCATCACAGTGACTCTTTTCTCTGATATTACATCATCACAGTGACTCTTTTCTTTGATAGTACATCATCACAGTGACTCTTTTCTCTGATATTACATCATCACAGTGACTCTTTTCTCTGATAGTACATCATCACAGAGACTCTTTTCTCTGATAGTACATCATCACAGTGACTCTTTTCTCTGATAGTACATCATCACAGTGACTCTTTTCTCTGATAGTACATCATCACAGTGATTCTTTTCTCTGATATTACATCATCACAGTGACTCTTTTCTCTGATAGTACATCATCACAGTGACTCTTTTCTCTGATAGTACATCATCACAGTGACTCTTTTCTCTGATAGTACATCATTACAGTGACTCTTTTCTCTGATAGTACATCATCACAGTGACTCTTTTCTCTGATAGTACATCATCACAGTGACTCTTTCCTCTGATAGTACATCATCACAGTGACTCTTTTCTCTGATAGTACATCATCACAGAGACTCTTTTCTCTGATAGTACATCATCACAGTGACTCTTTTCTCTGATAGTACATCATCACAGTGACTCTTTTCTCTGATAGTACATCATCACAGTGACTCTTTTATCTGATAGTACATCATCACAGTGACTCTTTTCTCTGATATTACATCATCACAGTGACTCTTTTCTTTGATAGTACATCATCACAGTGACTCTTTTCTCTGATAGTACATCATCACAGTGACTCTTTTCTCTGATAGTACATCATCACAGTGATTCTTTTCTCTGATAGTACATCATCACAGAGACTCTTTTCTCTGATAGTAGAACATTGGATTTAGACATTTCATATTATAATCTAACTCTACGTAGATTTGTTTGTTCAAAATTAGGCAAATTATAATTAAAGTTAATATTTGCCTGAATTCATTGCCTTATTTTTTGGTATTCGAATAATATTTTAAATTCCAAATCATTGTAGATGGCTCCAGATTATGTATCTTTCATATCAAATTATGGAGAATTATCTTAATTTTCTCTTTAATTTTGTACTAGCAGTCACAAAACTGCTTAATTTCTCTTTAATTTTGTACTAGCAGTCACAAAACTGCTTAATTTTCTCTATAATTTTGTACTAGCAGTCACAAAACTGCTTAATTTTCTCTATAATTTTGTACTAGCAGTCACAAAACTGCCTAATTTTCTCTGTAATTTTGTACTAGCAGTCACAAAACTGCTCAAATTCTTTTTAATTTTGTACTAGCAGTCACAAAACTGCCTAATTTTCTCTATAATTTTGTACTAGCAGTCACAAAACTGCTTAATTTCTCTTTAATTTTGTACTAGCAGTCACAAAACTGCTTAATTTTCTCTATAATTTTGTACTAGCAGTCACAAAACTGCTTAATTTTCTCTATAATTTTGTACTAGCAGTCACAAAACTGCTTAATTTTCTCTATAATTTTGTACTAGCAGTCACAAAACTGCTTAATTTTCTCTATAATTTTGTACTAGCAGTCACAAAACTGCTTAATTTTCTCTATAATTTTGTACTAGCAGTCACAAAACTGCTTAATTTTCTCTATAATTTTGTACTAGCAGTCACAAAACTGCTTAATTTTCTCTATAATTTTGTACTAGCAGTCACAAAACTGCTTAATTTTCTCTATAATTTTGTACTAGCAGTCACAAAACTGCTTAATTTTCTCTATAATTTTGTACTAGCAGTCACAAAACTGCTTACAGTCTAGAAAACTGTATATTTCACCTCCTATTCTTAAAGATGTATCTTTCTAACTCATTTTCTCTTTTTCCTTTAATTGAACTGTTTTCAAAGGAATAAAATTAGTTTTTTTTAGATAGAAAGATGTGTATGCAATGGTACCATCTTTGCCACAGTGTTTGTGTAGGTCTGTGTAGGTTTGTGTAGGTCTGTGTAGGTCTGTGTAGGTTTGTGTAGGTCTGTGTAGGTCTGTGTAGGTTTGTGTAGGTCTGTGTAGGTCTGTGTAGGTTTGTGTAGGTCTGTGTAGGTCTGTGTGGGTCTGTGTAGGTTTTTGTAGGTCTGTGTAGGTCTGTGTAGGTCTGTGTAGGTTTGTGTAGGTCTGTGTACGTCTGTATAGGTCTGTGTAGGTCTGTGTAGGTCTGTGTAGGTCTGTGTAGGTCTGTGTACGTCTGTGTAGGTCTGTGTAGGTCTGTGTACGTCTGTATAGGTCTGTGTAGGTCTGTGTAGGTCTGTGTAGGTCTGTGTACGTCTGTGTAGGTCTGTGTAGGTCTGTGTAGGTCTGTATAGGTCTGTGTAGGTTTGTGTACGTCTGTGTAGGTCTGTGTAGGTCTGTGTACGTCTGTGTAGGTCTGTGTACGTCTGTGTAGGTTTGTGTAGGTCTGTGTAGGTCTGTGTACGTCTGTGTAGGTCTGTGTAGGTCTGTGTACGTCTGTGTAGGTCTGTGTAGGTCTGTGTAGGTCTGTGTAGGTCTGTGTAGGTCTGTGTAGGTCTGTAGGATAATGCCTGGTTTGATTAGTAATATGCAGACTGAATTGAGGCCATTCAAAGAGAACTGTGATTGTGAACAGTGTTGCCATATCGTCACAGTGTTGCCATATCGTCACAGTGTTGCCATATCGTCAAAGTGTTGCCATATCGTCACAGTGTTGCCATATCGTCACAGTGTTGCCATATCGTCAAAGTGTTGCCATATCGTTACAGTGTTGCCATATCGTCACAGTGTTGCTATATCGTTACAGTGTTGCCATATCGTCACAGTGTTGCCATAACGTCACAGTGTTGCCATATCGTCACAAGTCACAGTGTTGCCATAACGTCACAGTGTTGCTATAACGTCACAGTGTTGCCATATCGTCACAGTGTTGCCATATCGTCACAAGTCACAGTGTTGCCATAACGTCACAGTGTTGCTATAACGTCACAGTGTTGCCATAACGTTACAGTTTTCCATAACGTCACAGTGTTGCCATATCGTCACAGTGTTGCCATAACGTCACGGTGTTGCCATATCGTCACAGTGTTGCCATAACGTCACAGTGTTGCTATAACGTCAAAGTGTTGCCATATCGTCACAGTGTTGCTATAACGTCACAGTGTTGCCATATCGTCACAGTGTTGCCATAACGTCACAGTGTTGCCATATCGTCACAGTGTTGATATAACGTCACAGTGTTGCCATATCGTGACAATGTTGCCATAACGTCACAGTGTTGCCATATCGTCACAGTGTTGATATAACGTCACAGTGTTGCCATATCGTGACAATGTTGTCAGAACGCCACAGTGTTGCCATATCGTCACAGTGTTGATATAACGTCACAGTGTTGCCATATCGTGACAATGTTGTCAGAACGCCACAGTGTTGCCATATCGTCACAGTGTTGCCATATCATCACAGTGGTGCCATATCATCACAGTGTTGCCATATCGTCACAGTGTTGCCATATCGTCACAATGTTGCCATATCGTCACAGTGTTGTCATATCGATACAGTGTTGCCATATCGTCACAGTGTTGCCGTATCGTTACAGTGTTGCCATATCATCAGAGTGTTGCCATATCATCAAAGTGTTGCCATATCATCCTAGTGTTGCCATATCGTCACAGTGTTGCCATATCATCACAGTGTTGCCATATCGTCACAGTGTTGCCATATCGTCACAGTGTTGCCATATCATAAGAGTGTTGCCATATCGTCACAGTGTTGCCATATCATCAAAGTGTTGCCATATCATCCTAGTGTTGCCATATCGTCACAGTGTTGCCATATCATCACAGTGTTGCCATATCGTCACAGTGTTGCCATATCGTCACAGTGTTGCCATATCATAAGAGTGTTGCCATATCGTCACAGTGTTGCCATATCATCACAGTGTTGCCATATCGTCACAGTGTTGCCATATCGTCACAGTGTTGCCATATCGTCACAGTGTTGCCATATCATAAGAGTGTTGCCATATCGTCACAGTGTTGCCATATCATCAAAGTGTTGCCATATCGTTTTAGTGTTGCCATATCGTTTTAGTGTTGCCATATCGTCACAGTGTTGCCATATCGTCACAGTGTTGCCATATCGTCACAGTGTTGCCATATCGTCACAGTGTTGCCATATCGTCAGAGTGTTGCCATATCGTCAGAGTGTTGCCATATCGTCAGAGTGTTGCCATATCGTCACAGTGTTGCCATATCGTCAGAGTGTTGCCATATCGTCAGAGTGTTGCCATATCGTCACAGTGTTGCCATATCGTCAGAGTGTTGCCATATCGTCAGAGTGTTGCCATATCGTCAGAGTGTTGCCATATCGTCAGAGTAACCATTTTATTGGAAATCTCCTTCTGGTTAAAAAAATGTATTATTGCAAAAATTAAATTAAAAAATATCCTTTTGCAACAACACGAACATTAATTATTACTTGAATATTAGTGTGTAATATTGGTGATAGATTACATGCAAATATTTAAGTAGTATCTTAGGTACAAAGTAAATATTTACACAATGTTAGGGTTATTACCCTATGCTCTTAATCTGGTGATATATTTTATGGGGGAAAATATACACATATAGGGTAAAGTTCCAATACCGGACATGATGAATTCACCCTATTATTTGAAATTGTTGAATTATGAGTATTGAATATATATAATTCATTCTGGTAGGTTCAGTGTCTATTGCTCGGTAAGATACACCGACTTTTACTGGTTGATATTTTTTTCAACTTATAGTTGAAATATTTCTATTTTTTCTTCTTCTCCAAGGTTTTTTTAATTTTCTTTTAATTTATAAACATTACATTAAAATCCCATCTATATGGGATCTAAATAATAGAAAGATAACAATAAAAACACCACGTGTATTTTTTTAGTGATGACAATAATTGGAACAAATGAAAAATATGCAAATTTAGGCATCTTAGAATTTCCCAGAACCGCAAATAATCTACGGCTGTTCATCATTAGCGCCTCAGTTGCCAGTTTCTTAATTTTTACCCTAATTTGCGGTGTTTGGTTTGCAATGGAAGAAAGCAAATATTGGCAAAGGAAAAACACAGACAGGATATACAAGGGGAGACAACGCCCAACAGGGAGAGCGTTGTGAGGTGAGCGTTGTGATATGAGCGTTGTTAAGGGAACGTTGTGATATGAGCGTTGTGAGATGAACGTTGTGAAAAGAGCGTTGTGAGATGAACGTTGTGAAAAGATCGTTGTTAAGGGAACATTGTGAAGTGAGCGTTGTGAAGTGAGTGAGCGCTGTAAAGTGAGTGAGCGCTGTGAAGGGAACATTGTGAAGTGAGCGTTGTGAAGTGAGTGAGCGTTGTGAGGAGAGCGTTGTGAAGTGAGCGTTGTGAAGTGAGCGTTGTGTAGTGAGCGTTGTGAAGTGAGCGTTGTGAGGTGAGTGAGCGTTGTGAAGTGAGCGTTGTGAGGAGAGCGTTATAAATTGTAGATATTGGTGCTCTATTTTGTTTAAACATACAACGTATTTTTTTTAATCAATAAATATTATCTTCAATATACAAAACCAATTTTAGCCACTTTCTTTACTGACTGCTTCTTCAAGTCCCTTGTATTAAATTTCTTTGTGATGTTAGTCACAAAGAAATTTTTTCAGTGAAGTAACCTTTTATTTGTGACACCCTTTTAACTCTATTAGTAGCTAGAAAAGTACTTATTTACGTACTAGTTTATACGCATAATAATTGTTCAGTGTCCATGACCAATAATCTACGGGAAGATTCTCCCGCTTTGGATCGTGTAAAATGTCATGTCTGCAATGAATGTGGAGAATAAATGGGGATAAATGGGGTGGCGAGGGATAAATGGGGTGGACAGGGATAAATGGGGTGTGGGGGATAAATGGGGTGGAGAGGGTTAAATAAGTAACATGAATATAACTAAGCCCTCATTAACTATTTTGTTTTTATCACTAATTACTTAGTTTTATCCCATGTAATTTATTTAAGATATTTATTGTAATCCTATCTTTTCACTAAGCATTTAATTCAAGAAATTAAATTCTTATTTTGCTAATACGTACTCTTATAAAATCATGAAAATTAAAAGCAATTCAGTGAAATATAAACACAAAAATCTGAAGTGGATAAAATTCCATTCTCTGTTTATTATTAATAAATATTTGCATTGGTTGAATATTTGCATTGGTTGAATATTTGCATTGGTTGAATATTTGCATTGATTGAATATTGTCATTGATTGAATATTTGTATTTATTGAATATTTGCATTGATTGAATATTGTCATTGATTGAATATTTGTATTTATTGAATATTTGCATTGATTGAATATTTGCATTGATTGAATATTGTCATTGATTGAATATTTGCATTTATTGAATATTTGCATTGATTGAATATTTGCATTGATTGAATATTTGCATTGATTGAATATTGGCATTGATTGAATATTGGCATAAATTAAACATTTACGTTAATTAAACATTTGCATTAATTAAATATTTGCATTAATTAAATATTTGCATTAATTAAACATTTGCATTAATTAAATACTTGCATTAATTAAATATTTGCCATAATTAAACATTTGCATTAATTAAATACTTGCATTAATTAAATATTTGCATTAATTAAATATTTGCATTAATTAAATACTTGCATTAATCAAATATTTGCATTAATTAAATATTTGCATTAATTAAATACTTGAATTAATTAAATATTTGCATTAATTAAATATTTGCATTTATTGAATATTGGCATAAATCAAACATTTGCATTTATTGAATATTTACATAAATTAAACATTTACGTTAATTAAACATTTGCATTAATTAAATATTTGCATTAATTAAATATTTGCATTAATTAAACATTTGCATTAATTAAATACTTGCATTAATTAAATATTTGCCATAATTAAACATTTGCATTAATTAAATACTTGCATTAATTAAATATTTGCATTAATTAAATATTTGCATTAATTAAATACTTGCATTAATCAAATATTTGCATTAATTAAATATTTGCATTAATTAAATACTTGAATTAATTAAATATTTGCATTAATTAAATATTTGCATTTATTGAATATTGGCATAAATTAAACATTTGCATTTATTGAATATTTACATAAATTAAACATTTACGTTAATTAAACATTTGCATTAATTAAATATTTGCATTAATTAAATATTTGCATTAATTAAATACTTGCATTAATTAAATATTTGCATTAATTAAACATTTGCATTAATTAAATACTTGCATTAATTGAATATGTGCATTAATTAAATATTTGCATTAATTAAATATTTGCATTAATTAAATATTTGCATAAATTAAATATTGGCATTATATAAATACTTGCATTAATTAAATATTTGCATTAATTAAACATTTGCATTAATTAAATACTTGCATTAATTGAATATGTGCATAAATTAAGTATTGGCATAAATTAAACATTTGCATTAATTAAATATTGGCATTAATTAAATATTTGCATTAATTAAATTTTTGCATTAATTAAATAAATTTGATATAATAATATTAAATAATTATAATATCAAAGTTACACCAAACACTACAAGGTACACCAAACACTACAAGGTACACCAAACACTACAAGGTACACCAAACACTACAAGGTACACCAAACACTACAAGTTACACTCTTAGGTACACCATTGGCCAGTGTGGTGCTGGGTGATAATTTATGAGTTTGTCAAACAGTGTTTGTTATTCAAGGTTCTTTGTGAGATATTTTATAGCGCTTTACTTCGAAATGACATCCTAGAGAGTGAACCATAGAGAAGAACTGACTTGACTTGGGGTGAGTTGCGGTACTCCGACCGTTACGCAATTTCGTATAATTGTTTCTTATATCAATTAAATTTTGTGCATTTACATATTTTATATATTTACATTTACTGATAGAACGTGTCACAGTTGGTGTTTACTTTAATTAAACGTTTTATATTGATAAAGAAACAGTTCTTTCACGAATTAATTAGTGAATGTAACTGTGCGGGAATACGAAATTGTACGGGAATACGTAATTGTACGGGAATACGTAATTGTACGGGAATACGTAACTGTACGGGAATACGTAATTGTACGGGAATACGTAATTGTACGGGAATACGTAACTGTACGGGAATACGTAATTATACGGGAATACGTAATTGTACGGGAATACGTAACTGTACGGGAATACGTAACTGTGCGAGAATACGTAACTATACGGGAATACGTAACTGTACGAGAATACGTAACTGTACGGGAATACGTAACTGTACGGGAATACGCAACTGTACGGGAATACGTAACTGTACGGGAATACGTAACTGTACGAGAATACGTAACTGTACGAGAATACGTAACTGTACAGGAATACGTAACTGTACGGGAATACGTAACTGTACGGGAATACTTAACTGTAAGGGAATACGTAACTGTACGGGAAAACGATATAACTATAAGGAATACGTAACTGTACGGGAATGCGTAACTGTACGGGAATACGTAACTGTGCAGGAATACGTAACTATAAGGGAATACGTAACTGTACGGAATACGTAACTGTACGGGAATACGTAACTGCACGGGAATACGTAACTGTACGGGAATACATAACTGTGCGGGAATACGTAACTGTACGAGAATACGTAACTGTACGAAAATACGTAACTGTGCAGGAATACGTATCTGTACGGGAATACGTAACTGTACGGGAATACGTAACTGTACGGGAATACGTAACTGTACGAGAATACGTAACTGTACGGGAATACGTAACTGTGCAGGAATACGTATCTGTACGGGAATACGTAACTGTATGGGAAAACGTAACTGTACGGGAATACGTATCTGTACGGGAATACGTAACTGTACGGGAATACGTAACTGTACGGGAATACGTAACTGTACGGGAATACGTAACTGTACGGGAATACGTAACTGTACGGGAATACGTAACTGTACGGGAATACGTAACTGTACGGGAATACGTAACTGTACGAGAATACGTAACTGTACGGGAATACGTAACTGTGCAGGAATACGTAACTGTACGAGAATACGTAACTGTACGGGAATACGTAACTGTGCAGGAATACGTAACTGTACGAGAATACGTAACTGTAAGGGAATACGTAACTGTGCAGGAATACGTATCTGTACTGGAATACGTAACTGTACGGGAATACGTAACTGTACGGGAATACGTAACTGTACGGGAATACGTAACTGTACGGGAATACGTAACTGTACGGGAATACGTAACTGTACGGGAATACGTAACTGTACGAGAATACGTAACTGTACGGGAATACGTAACTGTGCAGGAATACGTAACTGTACGAGAATACGTAACTGTACGGGAATACGTAACTGTACGGGAATACGTAACTGTACGGGAATACGTAACTGTACGGGAATACGTAACTGTACGGGAATACGTAACTGTACGGGAATACGTAACTGTACGGGAATACGTAACTGTACGGGAATGTGTTACTGTACTGGAATACGAAACTGTACGGGAATTTAAAAGTTTCCTAACAAATATTCCGATACCGTAGTCATGTAGATGTACAGGTTTTTTTATAGAAGCAGATCTGTGTCGAAAGATTTCTCAGATATAAAAAATGTGAAA
This sequence comes from Caprella mutica, assembly GCA_947561585.1. Classification (NCBI taxonomy): domain Eukaryota; kingdom Metazoa; phylum Arthropoda; class Malacostraca; order Amphipoda; family Caprellidae; genus Caprella; species Caprella mutica. Next base: position 78,643 of record CANNZV010000330.1, on the reverse strand, counting down.
TACAATATTCCGTATTTTTAAAACTTGGAAACTGCATCTTTTAAAAAAATGGAAGAGTCATACAAGAACAAGATCCAAACCCGAAAAATAACGTTTCTAGATTTTGTAATTAACTTCGCAGAATGCGGGAAAGTTATATTTTACCCGTCGTTTTTTATTTATTTATTTATTATCTTGTTATTCGCTTAACTGAAAAAGTGTTTAGCCAAATTTCATGAAATTTTGTGAAACGATTGGTCCATGCCAAGTGACCTGCTGGTAGAATTTTGGGAGCGACAGGGTCAAAGGTCAAGGTCATAGTCATTCAAAACTCAAAAGTATTGAACCATAATGTATTAAACTTAGTGGGATGATTGGTCAATATACATAAACTATTTTATCAGATTTTGGAAGCGATCGGGTCAAAGGTCAAAGAACAAGGTCAAAGCAATTTGTAACTCAATAACTCAAAAAGTATTCGACCAAATTGTCTGAAATTTGATGGTACAATTGGTCAAGGTCCACGAACCATCTGGTAGAAATTTGTTAGCGATCCGGTCAAAGGTCAAGGTCAAGGTCATTTATAACTCAATAACTCAAAAAGTATTGAACCATATTGCATGAGACTTGGTGGGACGATTGGTTATTATCCAGTTAGACGTTTCTTGAATTTTGTGAGAGAACGGGTCACAGCGGCGGCGAAGGTAATATTTAGTAATTGTATAATAATGGCAATATTTAGTAATTGATTAATAACGATAATTTTTTATCATTTACTGACGTTTCTTTACGTTGCAATTATTCTTCAAAAAATAATAAATATAAACAAGCGTCATTGTAAAGCTAACTCATTGTAAAGCTAACTCATTGTAAAGCTAACTCATTGTAAAGCTTACTCATTGTAAAGCTAACTCTTTGTAAAGCTAACTCATTGTAAAGCTAACTCATTGTACAGGCTATTGTTCTTTTCTTTCTCGTTTCTGTTCACTATAAATCACGCGTATGGCTTATTTCGAGCAGATAATTCATGCCGCGGTTAAACACTAATAATAAATCGCACTAATTAATTACGTAGCTTTTTATCAAATGAAATACAAGCCAATCTTCTTTATCCACATTTTAGGCTTCTTATTTTTTTTGTAGAAAAACGGCCTACAGCTTTTAAAAGATTTTGCTTAATGATTTATTACCTCCGTATATTGCGGTGGGTATTTATGTTTTTTCGTCAATATCTAATTATTAATTTGTACACATAATCTTGTTATTCGCATTATTCGATGGGACGATTGGTCACTATTCAGAAACAATTTGACTGAATTTTGGGAGCGATCGGGTCGAAGATCAAGGTCAATGTCACAAAAGGGTTAAAATCGATTGAAGTGGCGACGAAGGTATGCTCTCTACGAGCACCCGTTTTAGCTATGTATGTATTCACATTATTATTTCGATAGTGTTTTGTATATTGTTATTAATAATTGATAATATATGGTTTTATATTAATTTAAGGTATTTTTTTTATATAATATATGCCAGTCTGCATAATATGGGACTTTTTTAACATTTCCTCTACAAACAATCCTGGTTTTCCTTCTCCATTTACATGAATTTTAGTGTGAAAAGAAAACAAAATGAGGAGTTTCTAGATTAAAATATATTTAGTTATAAATACAGATACTTTCATTAACTTTGCCAGGTTGGGGTAACGGGGTAACAACATTTCCCTTAGTATTGGGGGTAACAACATCACCCCTAGTATTCGGGGTAGCAACATTTCCCCTAGTATTTGGGGTAGCAACATTTCCCCTAGTATTCGGGGTAGCAACATTACCCCTAGTATTCGGGGTAACAATATTTCCCCTAGTATTCGGGGTAACAACATTTCCCCTAGTATTCGGGGTAACAACATTTCCCCTAGTATTCGAGGTAGCAACATTACCCCTAGTATTCGGGGTAACAATATTTCCCCTAGTATTCGGGGTAACAACATTTCCCCTAGTATTCGGGGTAACAACATTTCCCCTAGTATTCGGGCTAACTTCATTACCCCTAGTATTCGGGGTAACAACATTTCCTCTAGTATTCGGGGTAACAACATTTCCCCTAGTATTCGGGGTAACAACATTTCCCCTAGTATTCGGGGTAACAACATTTCCCCTAGTATTCGGGGTAACAACATTTCCCCTAGTATTCGGGGTAACAACATTTCCCCTAGTATTCGGGGTAACTTCATTACCCCTAGTATTCGGAGTAATGCAGTTATCCCAAACATGCTATCTTAAAAAAAGGGAAATAAATTTACAATTTATATTTTCAGGTCCCCCGTTAGTTTGAAGTTGTAATTAAATTCTGTAGCTTTAATTGAAATGAAGCTGTCACAGTGAGTGTTTACTTTAATCATTTTAACACTGATTTAAAAAAAAGATAGTTTTTCACAAATTCACTAATAAACGTAATGAACTTCAATGAACTGAAGTCATTTCAATTACAATCTCGTATACAGGATAAGTTATGAATTAAAAATATGTTTACCCTCTTAATTTTCTATGGCCCCTACATAACTTTTCCCCTCTCAATATTCTATGGCCCCACAATAACTTTCTCCCTCAATCTTCCATGGCCCCACCATAGCCCTTCTCTGGGTAGGACACAATTATGTAGCATGTTGTCTCGGTAGAAATAATTTCGTTTGATATCTCCATAAGAACTGTCCTCACGCAACAACAGGGATGTCTTTCGTGATAGAAAATACTTACACTAGCTTGAGTAGGACTAACTAACCAGTTTGTATAAGAATTAAGCAGGTAACGAAGGTTTACATTGAGTAACAGATAAGTATGCTATCTGCAATATTATGTTTAAAATGGTATCTTTATTTATATTATGAAGTAATTTAAAAGAAAGAACATCATCCCAGATAAAAGTTATTGTGGGACCGAAGAAGATTGAAATGAAACTATTTTATTAAATGTTAATTTTCTGCATTTTTGTACAGTAGTATCATTTATTTAATATCTAGTCTAAAGGTTAAGTTTTAATTTCTTTATCGTGAACATCGTTAGAACAGAAAATATGCATATTCGGTTTGGCAGCCCGCAGCGAACTTGTTTTTACATTTAGGAACATAAGGCAGAACAAATGTTGTCCGTGTGTTGTACAAGAGACCTGTGACGGACACACGACTTTCCGACCTGCTGTGTTCACTGAGGGGTCCTTATTTACATAGAATGTTTGATAGGAATATATGCCGATGTACAGGATATAAAAGAGTATATTTTGGAGGTAGAAATTGAGGAAAAGAATAGAGCTATTGTAAATAGAAATACATATAATAATGTTTGTATTATAACTGATTTTTTAAAGGCGGAAGACATAGAAAATGAGTAAGCGTAATTAATGGAGATTAGAGTGTCTAAGTGCAAAACTTTACGGGGATGCGAACATATAATGAACTACGTAATTTTACGGGAATACCTAACTGTACGGGAATACGTAACTGTACGGGTATACGTAACTGTACGGGAATACGTAACTGTACGGGAATACGTAACTGTAAGTCTATACGTCATTTCCTCATTCATTTTCAAATACATTTTACGATCGGCCAAAGAATATATTATATTGAACTCGCATTATTTTCTATCACCCATCAATTTTTTCTCTGGGAAGTAACAAAACTGAAATATCGCATATCAAAATCTAAAAAATATCAACTTTCTTCTTTTGTAACAAAATCCAACAGACTTTTAAAATATTTCGAGTATGCCTGAATACTCGTAGAAATAGAGGGTTGCCTAAAATGGTTTTAGGTCAATTCGCCGAAAACACTTTCGCCGAATGACACTTTCGCCGAAAAAATGACAATTATTTACCTAAATAATGTATACGTATTTTACAGTAAAAAACAGTGAAGTATACATTTTGTCAGTATTAAACCTGGACAGAAGGGGGGGGGGGGCAACCTCCCCCTCAAACCATCCCCCCAACCGGACCGCTAACCTAACCTTAGGTAGACAGTATCTCTTTATATTTAAAACGAATAGTTTTTCTAATTTTCGGCGAATGTGTTTACGGCGAAAAGACCGGTCACCAACTGAAATGTTATTAGCTTCCACTCTTTGTCTGTAACTTCAAGCCTGTACGACCGAATACAATTTCACAATAAATTAACGATTTTAATGACTTTTTTAATGGTTTAACGGTTACAGAGCTCATGTCACAGTGTATCATTTTTTATCGAAAGTCATGAATAGCAGAGTGATTCGTCTCGGCAAGATGATCAACATATAGAAAAATGCCCTTAAGCAATATTCGAACGGTATCTTTGAATGATCTTATTTGAATTTAAAATTATTTCAACATTGCAGCGAGATAATGAAAAGTGAAAATGAATTCTTGATTAGTAATTCATTGTTTGCATATCCCAATTGCTTTAAAATAATTGAAACATATAAGTATAATAAATATGAGTTACATTATGAACATCGGAAGAGAACTATAGTGTATTTAGCCCTCGTAACAACTATAAAACAAATAGTATTCCACTAGGGATGAAATCTTACGGTTAAGAACATTCCTTATAATAAAGTGCACAGTGAAGAGTAAACACAACAACCAATAGTTGTAAATAAAGTTCACAATGAAGGGTTGAAACAACCACCAATAGTTGTAAATAAAGTTAACAGTGAAGGGTTAAAACAACCACCAATAGTTGTAAATAAAGTGCACAATGAAAGGTTAAAACAACCACCAATAGTTGTAAATAAAGCACACAGTGAAGGGTTAAAACAACCACCAATATTTGTAAACAAAGTGCACAGTGACCAGTTAAAACAACCACCAATAGTTGAAAATAAAGTGCACAGTGATGGGTTGAAACAACCACCAATAGTTGTAAATCAAGCACACAATGAAGGGTTAAACAACCACCAATAGTTGTTAATAAGGTACACAGTAAATAGTTAAAACAACCACCAATAGTTGTAAATCAAGCACACAATGAAGGGTTAAACAACCACCACTAATATTGTTCTGTTAGTTCCATTCTTTTTATACCCAGTAGTTCATTTCTAAATCCTTTAAATAACTCAGTACAGTTCCAATACTCTAGTATAGGAGAGTAATTAATTTATACCAATTACATCGTACAGCTTCAAAAAGAATATAATTCATTTATATCATCTAGTTCAAATATTATATTTAAACTCTTTGCAAAATAGTCAAAGTATCATTTAAAAAGTTCTGCAGAATGAAACTAAATGTAAAACATTCAAATTAAATTAATTGAACTAAGGTACATATTTTATACACTTTGATTTTAGGTACACGACTATTTGTCATAAGGTTGTCTAGGTTTATTTTTAAATATATTTTCATTTTATTTAAATCATTGTGTGCTTTTAAATATTTGATTTTGATCTATGATGTTCTACTTACATGGAACCATTAACCTGGGCAAGAAGGAATTATTACTGGGATAATAAGAGAATATCCCAGGAGTATGGATTTATTACTGGGATAATAAGAGAATATCCCAGGAGTATGGATTTATTACTAGGATAATAAGAGAATATCCCAGGAATAAGGATTTATTACTGGGATAATAAGGGAATATCCCAGGAATAAGGATTTATTACTGGGATAATAAGGGAATATCCCAGGAATAAGGATTTATTACTGGGATAATAAGGGAATATCCCAGGAATAAGGATTTATTACTGGGATAATAAGGGAATATCCCAGGAATAAGGATTTATTACTGGGATAATAAGGGAATATCCCAGGAATAAATCCTTTTTCCCCTGAATCTTCCTATAATATCCAAGGAAAAATCCTTATAGCAGAACAATATACTATAGATTTATTACATTCAAATCTACTAAATGATAAAAATATTAAATATATTGAACATCAGCCTTATCATTATATTCCTTTTTCTCCACAAACTATACGGCTCACACTCTGCTTTCTCGGTTCCAATTAATTATCAATGTGTAGCGAATTATTTCTATAATCCTTTGTAAGAGGACATTAGATCCTATTGGAGAATTCGGCCACGGGTTCGAAACATCTAAATTGGTCTTGAAAATTGGCTTCATTTAATCCATAGGCTGGATATATTCCACAAGGAATTGTATTACGTATTAGTGCAATTTGCCAGCAGAAACATAGGGAGGAACTTCGCTAATGAAGGAAAACCAACTGGAGGATATTATTGATTGGAGGATTTCGTTACGGAAGACACTATGGAGGGAGAATCCTCTTTAAATCTTCTATGGCTTCACCATAATATGAAATTTACTGTGAAATTTACTATGAAGTTTACTATAAAATTTACTATGAAATTTACTACGAAGTTTACTATGAAATTTACTATGAAATTTACTATGAAATTTACTATGAAGTTTACTATGAAGTTTACTATGAAATTTACTATGAAGTTTACCATGAAATTTACTATGAAATTTACTATGAAGTTTACTATGAAATTTACTATGAAGTTTACTATGAAATTTACTATGAAATTTACTATGAAATTTACTATGAAATTTACTATGTAGTTTACTATGAAATTTACTATGAAATTTACTATGAAGTTTACTATGAAATTTACTATGAAATTTACTATGAACTTTACTATGAAATTTACTACGAAGTTTACTATGAAATTTACTATGAAATTTACTATGAAGTTTACTATGAAATTTACCATGAAATTTACTATGAAGTTTACTATGAAATTTACTATGAAATTTACTACGAAGTTTACTATGAAATTTACTATGAAATTTACTATGAAGTTTACTATGAAGTTTACCATGAAATTTACTATGAAATTTACCATGAAATTTACTACGAAGTTTACTATGAAATTTACTATGAAATTTACTATGAAGTTTACTATGAAGTTTACCATGAAATTTACTATGCAATTTACTATGAAGTTTACTATGAAATTTACTATGAAGTTTACTATGAAATTTACTATGAAATTTACTATGTAGTTTACTATGAAATTTACTATGAAATTTACTATGAAGTTTACTATGAAGTTTACTATGAAATTTACTATGAAATTTATTATGAAGTTTACTATGAAATTTAGTATGAAATTTACTATGAAATTTACTATGAAATTTATTATGAAGTTTACTATGAAATTTACTATGAAATTTACTATGAAATTTACTATGAAATTTACTATGAAATTTACTATGAAATTTACTATGAAATTTACTATGAAATTTACTATGAAATTTATTATGAAGTTTACTATGAAATTTACTATGAAATTTACTATGAAATTTACTATGAAGCTTACTATGAAATTTACTATAAAGTTTACAAAGAAAGTTACTATGAAATTTACTTTGAAGTTTATTATGAAATTTACTATGAAATTTACTATGAAATTTACTATGAAATTTACTATGAAGTTTACTATGAAATTTACTATAAAATTTACTATGAAATTTACTATGAAATTTACTATGAAATTTACTATAAAATTTACTATGAAATTTACTATAAAGTTTACAAAGAAAGTTACTATGAAATTTACTTTGAAGTTTACTATGAAATTTACTATGAAATTTACTATGAAATTTACTATGAAATTTACTATGAAATTTACTATGAAATTTACTATGAAGTTTATTATGAAATTTACTATGAAATTTACTATGAAATTTACTATGAAATTTACTATGAAATTTACTATGAAGTTTACTATGAAATTTACTATAAAATTTACTATGAAATTTACTATGAAATTTACTATAAAGTTTACAAAGAAAGTTACTATGAAATTTACTTTGAAGTTTACTATGAAATTTACTATGAAATTTACTATGAAATTTACTATGTAGTTTACTATGAAGTTTACTATAAAATTTACTATGAAATTTACTATGTAGTTTACTATGAAATTTACTATGAAATTTACTATAAAGTTTACAAAGAAAGTTACTATGAAATTTACTTTGAAGTTTACTATGAAATTTACTATGAAATTTACTATGTAGTTTACTATGAAGTTTACTATGAAATTTACTATGAAATTAACTATGAAATTTACTATGAAATTTACTATGTAGTTTACTATGAAGTTTACTATGAAATTTACTATGAAATTTACTATGAAATTTACTATGTAGTTTACTATGAAATTTACTATAAATCAAGATATTTAATACTGGTATATTGAATCAATATTAAATAAATACATCAATATACAATTATTTATTCATAAATAACGGAATTTTTTTTAGAATTTTAACAGATTTTACTGAGGGAAAATATCCTCTCATAAAATAACTTTTTGATAAAAAAAACTGTGGCCGACGGTGAAAAAGTTTTCGGCAACTTGAGCTGCACCCACATGAAATATGTTGTACAGTGTCCACATGAAATATGTTGTACAGTGTCCACATAAAATTTGTTGTACAGTGTCCACATGAAATATGTTGTACAGTGTCCACATGAAATATGTTGTACAGTGTCCACATGAAATTTGTTGTACAGTGTCCACATGAAATTTGTTGTACAGTGTCCACATGAAATATGTTGTACAGTGTCCACATGAAATATGTTGTACAGTGTCCACATGAAATATGTTGTACAGTGTCCACATGAAATATGTTGTACAGTGTCCACATGAAATATGTTGTACAGTGTCCACATGAAATATGTTGTACAGTGTCCACATGAAATATGTTGTACAGTGTCCACATAAAATATGTTGTACAGTGCCCACATGAAATATGTTGTACAGTGTCCACATGAAATATGTTGTACAGTGTCCACATGAAATATGTTGTACAGTGTCCACATGAAATATGTTGTATAGTGTCCACATGAAATATGTTGTACAGTGTCCACATGAAATATGTTGTACAGTGTCCACATGAAATATGTTGTACAGTGTCCACATGAAATATGTTGTACAGTGTCCACATGAAATATGTTGTACAGTGTCCACATGAAATATGTTGTACAGTGTCCACATGAAATATGTTGTACAGTGTCCACATGAAATATGTTGTACAGTGTCCACATGAAATATGTTGTACAGTGTCCACATGAAATATGTTGTACAGTGTCCACATGAAATATGTTGTATAGTGTCCACATGAAATATGTTGTACAGTGTCCACATGAAATATGTTGTACAGTGTCCACATGAAATATGTTGTACAGTGTCCACATGAAATATGTTGTACAGTGTCCACATGAAATATGTTGTAGCATCGAATAATTCTTGCCATCTTTCCATTTCTTGCCATCTCTCCATTTCTTGCCATCTCTCCATTTCTTGCCATCTCTCCATTTCTTGCCATCTCTCCATTTCTTGCCATCTCTCCATTTCTTACCATCTCTCCATTTCTTGCCATCTCTCCATTTCTTACCATCTCTCCATTTCTTGCCATATCTCCATTTCTTGCCATCTCTCCATTTCTTGCCATCTCTCCATTTCTTACCATCTCTCCATTTCTTGCCATCTCTCCATTTCTTGCCATCTCTCCATTTCTTACCATCTCTCCATTTCTTACCATCTCTCCATTTCTTGCCATATCTCCATTTCTTGCCATCTCTCCATTTCTTGCCATCTCTCCATTTCTTGCCATCTCTCCATTTCTTGCCATCTCTCCATTTTTTACCATCTCTCCATTTCTTGCCATCTCTCCATTTCTTACCATCTCTCCATTTCTTGCCATCTCTCCATTTCTTACCATCTCTCCATTTCTTGCCATCTCTCCATTTCTTGCCATCTCTCCATTTCTTACCATCTCTCCATTTCTTGCCATCTCTCCGTTTCTTTCTAATTTTTATCGTTTGTACCAATTATTTCTCCACATGACGGCAATAATCCGTTAATATTATTATCATTGTTGTTGTTTTATTATCATGTAGTAGTTTTATATTTTTATTATAATTTTGTAGTTGTTTATATTTTTATCACCATTGTTTTTTTTATAATTGTTTTTTACAATTTTTTTTTTATAATTGTTTCTTTTTATTATCATTGCTTTTTTATAATCATTGTTATTTTTTTACTATCGATGTTCTTTTTATTATCATTGCTGTTATTTTATTATTATGTTTTAGATTTCGTTATTTTTATCATCATTGTTGTTTTTTGTTACCAAATCAATCGCAATCTAAAATGTGACTTTTTTTAGAAGTATAAATAATAATGAAAAATAAAATAAATACGAATAATTTTTTACAACTTACCACCGGCAAGATGCTACCATCAACACTAATTTTTACATGGGTTGAATTAAATTAAAATTGATTGCTAGACTTGAACTAAATATTTTATTAACAACTTCTCTCATTAATTTCTTTATATAGTGAAGTAATAATTAACAAATGCCAATTGAATATCAGACTAAAATTTAAATAAATTATTATTAAAATATCATGTTAAAATATATTCATTGGAGAACACAGTGGAGGTATCATGGATACCAATTATCAGAAGGTATCATGGATACCAATTATCAGAAGGTATCATGGATACCAATTATCAGAAGGTATCATGGATACCAATTATCAGAAGGTATCATGGATACCAATTATCAGAAGGTATCATGGATACCAATTAAAATAACTAGTTAGAATGTGATAATAATTTTTTTATATGATCGACGATGTGGAATCCATCCATAACTCGTAACGTACACTATACATTTATGCTATTTTTTGTCACTACCCTCATAAACAAATACAATTGTAATTACATCCAATAAACTCCTTAAATGAATAAAATACAAAATTTGCACTACAAACTGAACATAGAAAAAGCTATGGTGGGGCTATCTACGATTAAGTAGGGTGTCTTCTTAATCTCTACTGTGGCCCCACCATAACTTTCCCTCGCAATCTTCTATGGCCCCACCAAAACTTTCCCTCTCAATCTTCTATGACCCCACCATAACTTTCCTTCTCAATCATCTATGGCCCCACCATAACTTTCCTTCTCAATCTTCTATGGCCCCACCACAACCATCCCTCTCAATCTTCTATGGCCCCACCATAACTTTCCTTCTCAATTTTCTATGGCCCCACCATAACTTTCCCTCTCAATCTTCTATGGCACCACCATAACTTTCCTTCTCAATCTTTTATGGCCCCACCATAACTATCCCTCTCAATCATCTATGGCCCCACCATAACAATCCTTCTCAATTTTCTATGGCCCCACCATACCTTTCCCTCTCAATCTTCTATGGCCCCACCATAACCTTCCCTCTCAATCTTCTAGGGCCCACCATAACTTTCCTTCTCAATCTTCTATGGCCCCACCATACCTTTCCTTCTCAATCTTCTATGGCCCCACCATACCTTTCCTTCTCAATCTTCTATGGCCCCACCATACCTTTCTCTCTTACTATTTCTTTTCATGGTACCGTATACGCTCAATGGTACCGTTATTTCTTTCTAAAGTGCTAGTATGTAGATAATTATCAAGGAATGTCTATTTAAAGCAACTTAGTAGAAATAGACAAACTCCTCCTAATTATTAGTTGTTTAAAAGATAGAATGTAAACAAAGTTATACTAACTGAGGAATGAAATTCCTGATGTTAAAATTTAATTAGGGCAAGTTCCGAGTTATAGAACGGTTCTAACTTTCGATCATATAAAAAAATAATTAATTATTAACTTCCATTTAATTGGTATCATTAATACCTACAGTAATCAATGATAGCAATTAAAATCATCACTGTACTTTCTCTGATAGTACATCATCACAGTAACTCTTTTCTCTGATAGTTCATCATCACAGTGACTCTTTTCTCTGATAGTACATCATCACAGTGACTCTTTTCTCTGATAGTACATCATCACAGTGACTCTTTTCTCTGATAGTACATCATCAGAGTGACTCTTTTCTCTGATAGTACATCATCACAGTGACTCTTTTCTCTGGTAGTACATCATCACAGTAACTCTTTTCTCTGATAGTACATCATCACAGTGACTCTTTTCTCTGATAGTACATCATCACAGTGACTCTTTTCTCTGGTAGTACATCATCACAGTGACTCTTTTCTCTGATAGTACATCATCACAGTGACTCTTTTCTCTGATAGTACATCATCACAGTAACTCTTTTCTCTGATAGTACATCATCACAGTAACTCTTTTCTCTGATAGTACATCATCACAGAGACTCTTTTCTCTGACAGTACATCATCACAGTGACCCTTTTTTTGATAGAACATCATCACAGTGACTCTTTTCTCTGATAGTACATCATCACAGTGACTCTTTTCTCTGGTAGTACATCATCACAGTGACTCTTTTCTCTGATAGTACATCATCACAGTGACTCTTTTCTCTGACAGTACATCATCAGAGTGACTCTTTTCTCTGATAGTACATCATCACAGTGACTCTTTTCTCTGACAGTACATCATCACAGTGACTCTTTTCTCTGATAGTACATTATCACAGTGACTCTTTTCTCTGACAGTATATCATCAGAGTGACTCTTTTCTCTGATAGTACATCATCACAGTGACTCTTTTCTCTGACAGTACATCATCACAGTGACTCTTTTCTCTGATAGTACATTATCACAGTGACTCTTTTCTCTGATAGTACATCATCACAGTGACTCTTTTCTCTGATAGTACATCATCACAGTGACTCTTTTCTCTGATAGTACATCATCACAGTGACTCTTATATTTGATAGTACATCATCACAGTGACTCTTTTTCTCTAATAGTACATCATCACAGTGACTATTCTCACTGATAGTACATCATCACAGTTACTATTCTCACTGATAGTACATCATCACAGTGACTCTTATATTTGATAGTACATCATCACAGTGACTCTTTTCTCTAATAGTACATCATCACAGTGACTATTCTCACTGATAGTACATCATCACAGTTACTATTCTCACTGATAGTACCCTACTACCCCTATTTCTGTTAGTGACAGTAATTATTGCTGTATCATGTATCGAAATGGCTAAGCGACAGTAATGTCTCATATTTCACTCACTATATTGTGTATCATCTATATCATAGAGATATAATATATAGCTATGCATCATATAGGCATATAGTATGTAGATAAATGTATTATAAAACTACAATATATATATAACTATACATACAGTATATTGAAATATAAAATATATACATATACATTTGTTACAAATATATTATATTTAATAGATATATATTATTCATATACAGTATAATTTTTTTATTATACATCACGAGTATACATATTATATATATGTATAAAGTTATTATATTATTTTAAAGTTATTTATATTATTTAGTGCATAAGTTCTCTCTAATAAAACCATTACTGAGCATTACCTGCGCAGAATTGTGGAAGGTTATATTATGGTAGGATTTTATTTATTTATTTACAATCTTGTTGTTCGCATAACTCTAAAAGTATTCCACTAAATTGTCAGAAAATTTGGAAGGACAATTTTTTATTATCCAGGGAGGTCAAGGTCAAAGATCAAGGTCAATTATTATAACTCAACAAGAATAAATAATGCAGTAGCGGCGATGGCATGCGCTCTACTAATGTCTGTTCTAGATATTAATTATAATTTACTTATATTAATTTAACACAAAAGAACATCAATAAATGTTGGTACAAATATAGGTACATTGACTGAGTTTGTATATTGTTTTCATTAATTTCTCTTAAATTAATTTTAAATATTTATTATTTATCATTAAACTCTTTCAGTGACTCCTCTTTTCTGCTCTCAATTTCATTTATTTACTCACGTCTCTCAATTTTTTGTTTCTATTTATTCTAACCTAAAACTAATCTAATGATATCTCTTGTCAATCTAATGATATCTCTTGTCAACCTAATGATATCTCTTGTCAACCTAATGATATCTCTTGTCAATCTAATGATATCTCTTGTCAACCTAATGATATCTCTTGTCAACCTAATGATATCTCTTGTCAACCTAATGATATCTCTTGTCAACCTAATGATATCTCTTGTCAATCTAATGATATCTCTTGTCAACCTAATGATATCTCTTGTCAACCTAATGATATCTCTTGTCAACCTAATGATATCTCTTGTCAACCAAATGATATCTCTTGTCAACCTAATGATATCTCTTGTCAACCTAATGATATCTCTTGTCAATCTAATGATATCTCTTGTCAACCTAATGATATCTCTTGTCAACCTAATGATATCTCTTGTCAACCTAATGATATCTCTTGTCAATCTAATGATATCTCTTGTCAACCTAATGATATCTCTTGTCAACCTAATGATATCTCTTGTCAACCTAATGATATCTCTTGTCAACCTAATGATATCTCTTGTCAAACTTATAATTATTTTTCTCTTTTAATACATTTTCTCAATTTTCTAATATCTCTTCAGATGAAAATACCAAATTTTCAAAGTTTACGTAATATGACAATATTTTTTTCTATCGGAAAAGCTTGTCCCAAATTTGATTGCTTTGTCCACTTCTAAATTCATTTTTGGAGCACCATTCGAATATTAAATGTTTGGTGACTCTTCAGGGAAAAGATATTGAAGTGTTCAAAACAAATTAATAATATGAAATTATAAGAAAGATCATTATTTAAGATATTATTTTAATGTAAATTGAGATCGTTAAGTGGTTTATGTTTATAAGTTTCCTTACTTTTTTTATTAGAAAATTCTTATATTTTAGAATAATTTTCAAAAAAATGAATAATTTGTAATTTAAGAAGTTTGAGTTTGATCGCGTGAAACCACTTTTTTTAATTTTAAAGTATTTTTTTATATTTGTAAACCCAAAAATCAATTCATGGAAGTGTCATAGAAATTTTAGAGGGGTCCTATTTTATATGTAGTTATTCCATAAATATATTTTCTATGGTCCCACCGTATCTCTATCTTCTATGGCCCCACCATACCTCTATCTTCTATGGCATCAACATAACTCTATCTTCTATGGCCCCACCATAACTCTATCTTCTATGGCCCCATCATAACTCTATCTTCTATAGCCCCATCATAACTCTATCTTCTATGGCCCCACCATAACTCTATCTTCTATAGCCCCACCATATCTCTTTCTTCTATGGCCCCACCATAACTCTATCTTCTATGGCCCCACCATAACTCTATCTTCTATGGCCCCACCATATCTCTAACTTCTATGTCCCCACCA
Source organism: Caprella mutica (assembly GCA_947561585.1). Lineage (NCBI taxonomy): Eukaryota > Metazoa > Arthropoda > Malacostraca > Amphipoda > Caprellidae > Caprella > Caprella mutica. Next base: position 63,476 of record CANNZV010000330.1, on the reverse strand, counting down.
TAACTCTATCTTCTATGGCCCCACCATACCTCTATCTTCTATGGCCCCATCATAACTCTATCTTCTATGGCCCCACCATAACTCTATCTTCTATGTCCCCATCATAACTCTATCTTCTATGGCCCCATCACAACTGAAAATATCTTCTAATCATTAGAAGAATGTATCTGATGAGGTAACTTACGAGTTTTTGGATGCTTCTACATTTGCAATCATATTTGATATTAAATCTGCATTCATGATACTTGTAGGTATCATGGATACCAATAAAATAAAAGTTAAATAACAATTATTCTATATTTTTTCTAATTTGATCGAAAATGTGGAACTGTTCGCTAACTAGCAACTTACCCGTTGGTATGTTCGTAGGTACATCTCGCTATCTCCAATCTAACATATCGGTAAAATAGAGGAATTTGTTCTTTTTTCGACGCAATCAGACTTCTAACTGATTATTCGTAGCTGAAGATGCAGAGGTAAATATTTACATTATATTGCTAGAGTGTTAATGGCTATTATTAGAGCGAGTGTGAGAGACGCGTGTGATATGTGTAACACCTCAGAGTGTAACACATGTGTGATAGGTGTAACACCTCAGAGTGTAACACGTGTGTGATAGGTGTAACACCTCAGAGTGTAACACGTGTGTGATAGGTGTAACACCTCAGAGTGTAACACGTGTGTGATAGGTGTAACACATTAGAGTGTAACACGTGTGTGATAGGTGTAACACCTCAGAGTGTAACACGTGTGTGATAGGTGTAACACCTTAGAGTGTAACACGTGTGTAATAGGTGTAACACCTTAGAGTGTAACACGTGTGTGATAGGTGTAACACATTAGAGTGTAACACGTGTGTGATAGGTGTAACACATTAGAGTGTAACACGTGTGTGATAGGTGTAACACCTCAGAGTGTAACACGTGTGTGATAGGTGTAACACCTTAGAGTGTAACACGTGTGTGATAGGTGTAACACATTAGAGTGTAACACGTGTGTGATAGGTGTAACACCTCAGAGTGTAACACGTGTGTGATAGGTGTAACACCTTAGAGTGTAACACGTGTGTGATAGGTGTAACACCTTAGAGTGTAACACGTGTGTGATAGGTGTAACACCTTAGAGTGTAACACGTGTGTGATAGGTGTAACACATTAGAGTGTAACACGTGTGTGATAGGTGTAACACCTCAGAGTGTAACATCTAAATCTAAAGTAACTTATTTTACATAATTGATACTTTTTCATGATATTTTTTTTCATGATTCCTATTCATGATTAAAAATTTCCAACTTAATAGTATAATAATGTATAATGTATTCTAAGTAGTAATTAGCGAAACTAGTCACCTAGTAAAAGGAATTATTTCTTTGGAATACCTCTTCACTTCCCAAGACAGTGATTCTAAAAGAGTGAAAAGCAGGTGTTTTGCAGGTGTAGAATATCTGAAACATTTGTACAGATACGAGAAACAAATGTAAACAAAAATAAATATACTTGTACTCAAATTCAATCGTTTATTCCAAGTTATAAGATTACAATAAGTTTTAGGTTTTACACATACGTAAATGGAAGAAATTAAACCTGAAGTACAATTAAGTTTTGAAAAGCTTCTTGAGCAGCCTATATACCTAAAAGAAAAGTAAGTTCACAAAATCTAATACACTACGTGACTACATATCACACTAATATATATATTATGTGACTATTTTCCTATGAATATTAGTCGTTTATTAAATATATATAACTATATTATGATTGTTATAAGCTAAAAAATACGAGTCAAATTGACTCAAAATTTGAGTTCTCAGTTTGACCCAAAACCGACTCAAAAATGTGAGTCAATTTGACTCATCCTAATACTTTACTCAAAAAAATAGAGTCATATTGACTCATAATTCTTAGTCAGATTGACTCAGGTAGAGTCAATCAAGAAGAGACTCCAATATTGTAGTTTTGCCAGCCTTGACTCAAGCGATGAGTCAGGCTGACTCGCAATTTCTTCTCAGTCTACTGCTGATAACTAGCCTATGTTTTGTAAATTATCTAAGGTCATATTTACCTTACCAAATTGCAAAAGGTTATGTTTTATTCAGCGTTTAATTATTTATTTGTAATCTTGTTCTTCGATCGCGTAACTAAAAAGGTATTCAACAAAATTGTATAAAATGACATCTAAACTAACACTAGTTGTATAAAATGACATCTAAACTAACACTAGTTGTATAAAATGACATCTAAACTAACACTAGTTGTATAAAATGACATCTAAACTAACACTAGTTGTATAAAATGACATCTAAACTAACACTAGTTAACACATAAAGATTACTATTTTCGATAATATCAATAAAATGTTCACGATCGATATAAATAATTTGATGCTTGAATATTTACAAAAATGTTAAAATTACTCTAAAGCGCACGATGAAGTTACCCTGAACTGCATAGTAAAGATACCCCAAATAATACAGTTACCCTAAACTGCATAGTAAAGATACCCCAAATAATACAGTTACCCTAAACTGCATAGTAAAGATACCCCAAATAATACAGTTACCCTAAACTGCATAGTAAAGATACCCCAAATAATAAGGTTACCCTAAACTGCATAGTAAAGATACCCCAAATAATAAGGTTACCCTAAACTGCATTGTAAAGATACCCCAAATAATACAGTTACCCTAAACTGCATAGTAAAGATACCCCAAATAATACAGTTACCCTAAACTGCATAGTAAAGATACCCCAAATAATAAAGTTACCCTCTAATCTGTGTGATAGTGTATCTCTGTTTTTAGGTTTATGTTTGTTTGTGTTGATGTCTTATCAATGTTAGATGGTGAAAGCAGAGGTCAAATTGGCTCTCCTTAACCCTCTCAGAAAATATTGTGGTGTAATAGAAGATTAGTAAGAGACAGTATTTTACCTTGTATGAAATTTGAACACATATGAATTTTTACATTAATTTTGAAATTTCACATGTTTTTTTTTGTATTTTTTTTTAAATTTTAGTTTTTTTTGTATTTTTTAAAATTTTATTTCTTTTGTATTTTACAAATTTAATTGATTTTTTTCGTTATTTTTTAAAATTTCAGAATCATATCCGTATTTGCTGAAATTTCAGTTTCATTTCCGTATTTTTTTTACAGATTTCAATCATTTTCGCACATTTCTCTATATAATATATTTTTTCTTCTTCAATCATGATATATATGAATACACATACGTTTTAAAACACATGCAACTAATACTACACCGTTAGGAACTATTCAATTAATCAATGCTCTTTGCAGCATATCTAATAATCATGGCGACCGAATAACCGGAGTTAACTCCTTTGAAATTGTTTCCAAAGAGCATGTCTTCGACTGTAACTCTATATCAATTCATTAACCATCAAAGTGACCCAAATCAAATAATGATCTTATACGTCATTGATCTAGAGATCTTTGAATTAGGGCCAATATGCAGTGATATTATTCTAATATTGATATTATTCTAATATTAATATTATTCTAATATTAATATTATTCTAATATTAATATTATTCTAGGCATTAATATTATTCTATCCAGTAATATTATTTTATTATTAATATTATTCTAGGCATTAATATTATTCTATGCAGTAATATTATTCTAATAATAATATTATTCTAGGCATTAATATTATTCTATGCAATAATATTATTTTATTATTAATATTATTTTAGGCATAAATATTACTCTATGCAGTATTATTATTTTAATATTAATATTATTCTAAGCATTAATATTATTCTAGGTGTCTTTATGGTATAATTGTTCTGGAGTAGGTGTCTTTATGGTATAATTGTTCTGGAGTAGGTGTCTTTATGGTATAATTGTTCTGGAGTATGTGTCTTTATGGTATAATTGTTCTGGAGTAGGTGTCTTTATGGTATAATTGTTCTGGAGTATGTGTCTTTATGGTATAATTGTTCTGGTGTAGGTGTTTTTATGGTATTATTGTTATAGTGTGTGTTTTTTATGGTGTAGATATGGTATAATTTGCCTGGTGTAGATATGGTATAATTGGTTAATTCCTTTGGATTTGTTAACAAGTGGAAGGACATTGGGTAGGAAATTGCACCGCTTTGCCTTATGGAGCGAACGATTTAATAGAAATTAGCAGCGATAGATGGCGCCAAGGTTTGGAATTTATATTCCAGAGGGAATGCATTAGAAAAGGAATTAGTGGGACGGGAATACAAGAAGGAAATTTCTTTATCGTTTAATTGTTGATGAGAATTATTATCGTGATTGTTGGTAACTCTATCGGTTATTGCTGACTGGTTCATTACCAACCTTTATCGGTAGTAATTGTTGTAACAATATTGGGTAGAGGTTGTTAGAATATTGGTGATATTGTAACAATATTATCAATATTATAACAATATTGGCAATGTTGTCCTAATCAACCATTTTTCATGAATTTAATTACCGATCGAAAGGCCAAGACCGGTAATTATTATCAGGTATATAGTGCTATATACACGTTCGAAAATAACCTCTTATAACTTTCAAACTGAGGTACACCCTTAATTAAATAATACCTAGATTTAGTTCTGGAGTTTGAAGCATTGAACACAAATAACATTGCGATGCAGTCTGCCTTTTGATTTCTTCTTAAAGTTGACATACCAAATTGAATAATATAAACCTTGATCTAGAAACTTGAACAATGTTTCTATACATCAATTTAAAACATTATAATGTTTAATCAATTACTTTGAATATACTGAATTTCCATTACTCTTATCAGTTGATTCGAAGTTGAATTTACATAGTTGATTATAATTAAAATAATTGATGACTAATTGTATGTAAATTTTCGTGTTATTAGCTAAAATGTTTGTTTTAAAGATGTCCCTTTAAATTTCACTGGGAAATGTGGAGGCAAAAGCTGTAGTTGACTGTCCTTTAACCGAAACATCTACTTTAAATGGTACACTTACATTGTGAGAACATACAGTGATTTGTAGCTACACAGTGAACACATACAGTGATTTGTAGCTACACAGTGAGAACATACAGAGATTTTTAGCCTATACAGTGAGAACATACAGTGATTTGTAGCTACACAGTGAAAACATACAGTGATTTGTAGCCACACAGTGAGAACATACAGTGATTTGTAGCTACACAGTGAAAAAATACAGTGATTTGTAGCCACACAGTGAGAACATACAGTGATTTGTAGCTACACAGTGAAAACATACAGTGATTTGTAGCTACACAGTGAAAACATACAGTGATTTGTAGCCACACAGTGAGAACATACAGTGATTTGTAGCTACACAGTGAAAACATACAGTGATTTGTAGCCACACAGTGAAAACATACAGTGATTTGTAGCTACACAGTGAGAACATACAGTGATTTGTAGCCACACAGTGAAAAAATACAGTGATTTGTAGCCACACAGTGAGAACATACAGTGATTTGTAGCTACACAGTGAAAAAATACAGTGATTTGTAGCCTATACAGTGAGAACATACAGTGATTTGTAGCTACACAGTGAAAACATACAGTGATTTGTAGCCTATACAGTGAGAACATACAGTGATTTGTAGCTACACAGTGAGAACATACAGTGATTTGTAGCCACACAGTGAAAACATACAGTGATTTGTAGCTACACAGTGAAAACATACAGTGATTTGTAGCTACACAGTGAAAACATACAGTGATTTGTAGCTGCACAGTGAGAACATACAGTGATTTGTAGCTGCACAGTGAAAACATACAGTGATTTGTAGCTGCACAGTGAGAACATACAGTGATTTGTAGCTGCACAGTGAAAACATACAGTGATTTGTAGCCACACAGTGAAAACATACAGTGATTTGTAGCTACTCAGTGAGAACATACAGTGATTTGTAGCCTATACAGTGAGAACATACAGTGATTTGTAGCCACACAGTGAAAACATACAGTGATTTGTAGCTACACAGTGAGAACATACAGTGATTTGTAGCCTATACAGTGAGAACATACAGTGATTTGTAGCCTATTCAGTGAGAACATATAGTGATTTGTAGCCACACAGTGAAAACATACAGTGATTTGTAGCCACACAGTGAAAACATACAGTGATTTGTAGCTACACAGTGAGAACATACAGTGATTTGTAGCCTATACAGTGAGAACATACAGTGATTTGTAGCCTATACAGTGAGAACATACAGTGATTTGTAGCTACACAGTGAGAACATACAGTGATTTGTAGCCACACAGTGAAAACATACAGTGATTTGTAGCCACACAGTGAAAACATACAGTGATTTGTAGCCTATACAGTGAGAACATACAGTGATTTGTAGCCACACAGTGAAAACATACAGTGATTTGTAGCTACACAGTGAGAACATACAGTGATTTGTAGCCACACAGTGAGAACATACAGTGATTTGTAGCCTATACAGTGAGAACATACAGTGATTTGTAGCCTATACAGTGAGAACATACAGTGATTTGTAGCTACACAGTGAAAACATACAGTGATTTGTAGCTACACAGTGAGAACATACAGTGATTTGTAGCCTATACAGTGAGAACATACAGTGATTTGTAGCTACACAGTGAGAACATACAGTGATTTGTAGCTACACAGTGAGAACATACAGTGATTTGTAGCTACACAGTGAAAACATACAGTGATTTGTGGCTACACGGTAAAAATATACAGTGATTTGTAGCTACACAGTGAGAACATACAGTGATTTGTAGCCTATACAGTGAGAACATACAGTGATTTGTAGCTACACAGTGAAAACATACAGTGATTTGTAGCCTATACAGTGAGAACATACAGTGATTTGTAGCTACACAGTGAAAACATACAGTGATTTGTAGCTACACAGTGAAAACATACAGTGATTTGTAGCCACACAGTGAGAACATACAGTGATTTGTAGCTACACAGTGAAAACATACAGTGATTTGTAGCCACACAGTGAAAACATACAGTGATTTGTAGCCACACAGTGAGAACATACAGTGATTTGTAGCTACACAGTGAAAACATACAGTGATTTGTAGCCACACAGTGAAAACATACAGTGATTTGTAGCTACACAGTGAGAACATACAGTGATTTGTAGCCACACAGTGAAAACATACAGTGATTTGTAGCCACACAGTGAGAACATACAGTGATTTGTAGCTACACAGTGAAAAAATACAGTGATTTGTAGCCTATACAGTGAGAACATACAGTGATTTGTAGCTACACAGTGAAAACATACAGTGATTTGTAGCCTATACAGTGAGAACATACAGTGATTTGTAGCTACACAGTGAGAACATACAGTGATTTGTAGCCACACAGTGAAAACATACAGTGATTTGTAGCTACACAGTGAAAACATACAGTGATTTGTAGCTACACAGTGAAAACATACAGTGATTTGTAGCTGCACAGTGAGAACATACAGTGATTTGTAGCTGCACAGTGAAAACATACAGTGATTTGTAGCTGCACAGTGAGAACATACAGTGATTTGTAGCTGCACAGTGAAAACATACAGTGATTTGTAGCCACACAGTGAAAACATACAGTGATTTGTAGCTACTCAGTGAGAACATACAGTGATTTGTAGCCTATACAGTGAGAACATACAGTGATTTGTAGCCACACAGTGAAAACATACAGTGATTTGTAGCTACACAGTGAGAACATACAGTGATTTGTAGCCTATACAGTGAGAACATACAGTGATTTGTAGCCTATTCAGTGAGAACATACAGTGATTTGTAGCCACACAGTGAAAACATACAGTGATTTGTAGCCACACAGTGAAAACATACAGTGATTTGTAGCTACACAGTGAGTACATACAGTGATTTGTAGCCTATACAGTGAGAACATACAGTGATTTGTAGCCTATACAGTGAGAACATACAGTGATTTGTAGCTACACAGTGAGAACATACAGTGATTTGTAGCCACACAGTGAAAACATACAGTGATTTGTAGCCACACAGTGAAAACATACAGTGATTTGTAGCCTATACAGTGAGAACATACAGTGATTTGTAGCCACACAGTGAAAACATACAGTGATTTGTAGCTACACAGTGAGAACATACAGTGATTTGTAGCCACACAGTGAGAACATACAGTGATTTGTAGCCTATACAGTGAGAACATACAGTGATTTGTAGCCTATACAGTGAGAACATACAGTGATTTGTAGCTACACAGTGAAAACATACAGTGATTTGTAGCTACACAGTGAGAACATACAGTGATTTGTAGCCTATACAGTGAGAACATACAGTGATTTGTAGCTACACAGTGAGAACATACAGTGATTTGTAGCTACACAGTGAGAACATACAGTGATTTGTAGCTACACAGTGAAAACATACAGTGATTTGTGGCTACACGGTAAAAATATACAGTGATTTGTAGCTACACAGTGAGAACATACAGTGATTTGTAGCCTATACAGTGAGAACATACAGTGATTTGTAGCTACACAGTGAAAACATACAGTGATTTGTAGCCTATACAGTGAGAACATACAGTGATTTGTAGCTACACAGTGAAAACATACAGTGATTTGTAGCCTATACAGTGAGAACATACAGTGATTTGTAGCAATACAGTGAAAACATACAGTGATTTGTAGCTACACAGTGAAAACATACAGTGATTTGTGGCTACACGGTAAAAATATACAGTGATTTGTAGCTACACAGTGAGAACATACAGTGATTTGTAGCTACACAGTGAGAACATACAGTGATTTGTAGCTACACAGTGAAAACATACAGTGATTTGAAGCTTATACAGGGTAATACAGATGTTTTAATTTACCAACTCATTCAGATACATGTAAATTGCCTAACTCTTTCATACAAATACACAGGCTACCTAGCTGTATAATAAATATACACAGGCTACCTATCTGTATAATAAATATACACAGGTTACCTAGCTGTATAATAAATATACACAGGCTACCTAGCTGTATATTGAATATACACAGGCTACCTAGCTGTATAATGAAAATACACAGGCTACCTAGCTGTATAATGAATATACACAGGCTACCTAGCTGTGTAATAAATATACACAAGCTACCTAGCTGTATAATGAATATACACAGGCTACCTAGCTGTGTAATGAATATACACAGGCTACCTAGCTGTGTAATGAATATACACAGGCTACCTAGCTGTATAATGAATATACACAGGCTACCTAGCTGTGTAATGAATATACACAGGCTACCTAGCTGCATAATGAATATAGTTACAATGAGTTTGTGGCTCACTCTATTGGTGAACAAAAAAGAAACCTAGAATTGTTAGAAGATTTTCGTGAGGGACTCAAAACTCCTCGGATAATTCTGAGCAACTCTCGAGAAGCTAATCTGCAGCGGGAAAGTTTGCAACCGCACGGGCACATGAAGGAGTGAATGGATAGGTGAATGGGAAGGTGAATGGGATGGTGAATAGGAAGGTGAATGGGAAGGTGAATGGGAAGGTGAATAGGAAGGTTAATTGAAAGGTGAATGCGAAGGTGAATGGGAAGGTTAATTGAAAGGTGAATGGGAAGGTGAATGGGAAGGTTAATTGAAAGGTGAATGGGAAGGTGAATGGGAAGGTGAATGGGAAGGTTAATTGAAAGGTGAATGGGAAGGTGAATGGGATGGTGAATGGGAAGGTGAATGGGATGGTGAATGGGAAGGTGAATGGGAAGGTGAATGGGAAGGTGAATAGGAAGGTTAATTGAAAGGTGAATGGGAAGGTGAATGGGAAGGTGAATGGGAAGGTGAATGGGAAGGTGAATGGAAAGGCGAATGGGAAGGTGAATGGGAAGGTGAATGGGAAGGTGAATGAGAAAGTGAATAGGAAGGTGAATGAGAAGGTGAATGATATTGTGAACGGGAAGGTGAATGGGAAGGTGAATGAGAAGGTGATTGAGAAGGTGAATGAAGAGGTGAATGGAAATGTGCAATAATTTTTTACGATATAAAGTCAAAATATCGTTCAAATGTTAACCGAGTGTAAGCGGCATGTAACTTCCTTAATATTATCATATCAAGATGAAATAAGCATATTCTTTTAGTCTTCACTTGACTTTTAAAAGAGTTGAGGAAAGGTTGGCTTGGCATTTAGATCTGTACCATGCAGTAGTTCGGCTTTAATGGAAATGAAGGAAACGAACTATTTCTAAAACGCATCCATGTTTATTTCATGAAGAACATGGCCATTACTTTTGTTCAACATATAACCATGTGTGTCCACTAGCATCATCAGCCTGAATAGAGCTGAATCTATTTATATAAATCATGGAAAATTGTTTAATAACGTTGAATACAATGAATTCTAACTGCATTACAGAAATTTCTATCCCTGTCCTATAAGCTACTGCTTATTTATAATATGCAGTTGGTTTCAGAATTAAGGTAATATACTTTCTGATGTATATATTCAAATGGTTAATATATATTTCAATGATTGTTATTCAAAAGTGAATAGAAAACAAAGGATACAGTGTTTCATTTATTCAATAACAATCATCCCTATTAAAAATGCATTGCAAGTGACGCATATCTGTTCTTGTGGAAGCCAAATTTATGACGTGATCGACGTGGGTTTCGCTTCAACCTCTTCCTTGTGTTTCTGATCAGGTTCTCGGTACGGACGTTTTAATGTCGGTCTCTTTCTGGTTTGAACCAGTGTCCTTGAACTTTTTAACAATTTTCTAAACAGTTGACCTATTATCAACTTCTAGGCAATTGATGAATAAAGCTAACCTTCTTTATGGAGTTTCATCCCTTTATTTCAATCTGCAGCCATGATACAAAGAATGAATTAGAAATCTAGATGCCTGAAATAGGAAGATTATGACACTAGATTCGAGATGTTATACTATTTATTGAACCAAGCATCGATTGTGAATGATTTATTTGATACGTAAACTAGTTGCCTTAATTCTGAAATAACCTGTATAGTCTATAGACTCTGTAGACCATTTAAAGCACTAATAGAAAACTGTATTTCTGAACTAATTACACATTTCAAAAAGAAACTTTACAAATTGTACTGCTCGTAGATATTTAAAAATTGGTCTGGGTACATACGACAAAATTCGTAAAAATTAGAATAATAGGAAATTAGAAAACTGTGATTTATGAAATTAACATTTAGTAGTGACTCTTTTCTCTGATAGTACATCATCACAGTGACTCTTTTCTCTGATAGTACATCATCACAGTGACTCTTTTCTCTGATAGTACATCATCACAGTGACTCTTTTCTCTGATAGTACATCATCACAGTGACTCTTTTCTCTGATAGTACATCATCACAGTCACTCTTTTCTCTGATAGTACATCATCACAGTGACTCTTTTCTCTGATAGTACATCATCACAGTGACTCTTTTCTCTGATAGTACATCATCACAGTGACTCTTTTCTCTGATAGTACATCATCACAGTGACTCTTTTCTCTGATAGTACATCATCACAGTGACTCTTTTCTCTGATAGTACATCATCACAGTCACTCTTTTCTCTGATAGTACATCATCACAGTGACTCTTTTCTCTGATAGTACATCATCACAGTGACTCTTTTCTCTAATAGTACATCATCACAGTGACTCTTTTCTCTGATAGTACATCATCACAGTGACTCTTTTCTCTGATAGTAAATCATCACAGTGACTCTTTTCTCTGACAGTACATCATCACAGTGACTCTTTTCTCTGATAGTACATCATCACAGTGACTCTTTTCTCTGATAGTACATCATCACAGTGACTCTTTCTCTGATAGTACATCATCACAGTGACTCTTTTCTCTGATAGTACATCATCACAGTGACTCTTTTCTCTGAAAGTACATCATCACAGTGACTCTTTTCTCTGATAGTACATCTTCACAGTGACTCTTTTCTCTGATAGTACATCATCACAGTGACTCTTTTCTCTGATAGTACATCATCACAGTGACTCTTTTCTCTGATAGTACATCATCACAGTGACTCTTTTCTCTGATAGTACATCATCACAGTGAATCTTTTCTCTGATAGTACATCATCACAGTGACTCTTTCCTCTGATAGTACATCATCACAGTGACTCTTTTCTCTGATAGTACATCATCACAGTGACTCTTTTCTCTGATAGTGCATCATCACAGTGACTCTTTTCTCTGATAGTACATCATCACAGTGACTCTTTTCTCTGATAGTACATCATCACAGTGACTCTTTTCTCTGATAGTACATCATCACAGTGACTCTTTTCTCTGATAGTTCATCATCACAGTGACTCTTTTCTCTGATAGTACATCATCACAGTGACTCTTTTCTCTGATAGTACATCATCACAGTGACTCTTTTCTCTGATAGTACATCATCACAGTGACTCTTTTCTCTGATAGTACATCATCACAGTGACTCTTTTCTCTGATAGTACATCTTCACAGTGACTCTTTTCTCTGATAGTACATCATCACAGTGACTCTTTTCTCTGATAGTACATCATCACAGTGACTCTTTTCTCTGATAGTACATCATCACAGTGACTCTTTTCTCTGATAGTACATCATCACAGTGACTCTTTTCTCTGATAGTACATCATCACAGTGAATCTTTTCTCTGATAGTACATCATCACAGTGACTCTTTCCTCTGATAGTACATCATCACAGTGACTCTTTTCTCTGATAGTACATCATCACAGTGACTCTTTTCTCTGATAGTGCATCATCACAGTGACTCTTTTCTCTGATAGTACATCATCACAGTGACTCTTTTCTCTGATAGTACATCATCACAGTGACTCTTTTCTCTGATAGTACATCATCACAGTGACTCTTTTCTCTGATAGTACATCATCACAGTGACTCTTTTCTCTGATAGTACATCATCACAGTGACTCTTTTCTCTCCAAGT